>JAGSMR010000025.1:4975000-5277500 GCA_029286605.1 Sericinus montela
CTTCATAGAATCTGTAAATTGCTTTATCGAAACTAATATGGGGGAACATTAATAATTTCTTAAATTCTTACCAAAGTAAGGGTGCACTCCGAGAATTGATATGAAGATTTCCCAGAAATCTGTCTCTTAAAATTCATAAAATTCATTAAAATTGGTTCGAATTGACAAGCTAATTAATTTCTGGCTTCTAGCTACAGACCCAAAGAGAGGCTCAATTAACGCGGTCAAGCAACTTGTAAATATTTCAGACAAAATCACACTGTACGAGATGAAGTAGTGAATTTTGTCCGAAATAAATCTTGCACCAATTTCTGCTCCCGAATCTTTTTCGTCTTCGAATTCTGGGATTCCTTAATTACGCTATATCTATATATGTAATCTATGGCCCTCTTTCGACTCGCAAATACAACAAAACAAAATCAAATCTCTTCTTTGGGAGAACTGTTAATTATTACGGCATAAAAGTAGCCTCGGTTTTTTTTTTTATAGGGAAGGGAGGCAAACGAGCAGGTGGCTCACGTGATGGTAAGTGATTACCGCCGCCCATGAACATCTGCAATACCAGAGGCATAACAGATGCGTTGCCGGCCTTTGAGAAAGGTAAAGGCTCTTTTATTGAAGGTCCCTAAGTCGTTTCGGTCCGGAAAAACAGCTGACGGCAGCACATTCCATAAAGTGCAAGTGCGTGGCAGAAAATTCCGCGAAAAATGCACTGTGGTGGAATGCCAAGCATCAAGATGGTGTTGAGGGAATTTTTGACTATGCCGTAAGGTTTGATGGTGAAATTCAGCGGCTGGGACTAATCCGAACAATTCCTCAGAGAACTCCACGTAGTAAATCTTGTAAAAATGCAAAGAGATGCAACATATCTTCGCAATGCCAGGGGATCTAGCCTATCAGATAGAACATGGTCGTATACGATTCGAGCCGCTCTTCGTTGGATACGGTCAAATGGAAGGAGCTGACACTAGGATGCCCCGCCCAGAGATGCGAACAGTATTCCATGTGCGGCCGAACCTGCGCCTTATAAAGTTGCAGGCGGTGGGCCGACATGAAGTACTGTCGTGCTCTACTGAGCACGCCAAGCTTCTTAGAGGCCAATTTGGCCTTCCCTTCCAAGTGACCGCGAAACTGAACGTCGCTCGATATGTCGACGCCAAGGATTCCGATACTGGCTGAGGCAACTAGAGGAGTGCTCTCAAAATGAGGTGACACAGCGAAGGGTTTCCTTTTAGCGGCAAATGCGCAAACTTGTGTCTTTTTAGGGTTGAACTGGACTAAATTTAGTCGGCCGGACTTCAGACACAAGTTTGTTCCGGTACTAGTCGACGTTTTCCCGAGAAATATTGGTACGGCCTGTGTATAGGGCATTACCATTACTGTCGTCTGCAAAGCAATGAGTATTACTAATTTGTAACAAATCATTTATATGCAGAAGAAACAGGGTTAGGGATAGCACATAGCCTTGTGGGACACGAGTGTTCACAGACTTGGAGTCCGAGCATGCACCGTCAACTACGACCTTGATGCTCCAGCCTGTGAGAAAACTAGTGACCCAATTGCAAAATTTCTCGGGAAGCCCATATGATGGAAACTTCGAGAGAAGCGCTTTATGCCACACTCGATCAAAGGCTCTTGCTGTATCCAAGCTAACTACCAGGGCCTCCCCCTTACTCTCTACTGCCTCCGCCCATCGATGAGTGAGGTACACAAGAAGATCACCAGCTGAATGACCCCGACGGAAGCCGTACTGGCGTCCACTAATCAACTGGTGCTCCTTCAAGTACCTCAAGAGCTGGCAGTTTATAATGGACTCCATTATTTTGGAGAACAAGGAGGTGATAGCGATCGGTCTGTAGTTGCCCGGATCGTAGCGGTCGCCTTTCTTAGGGATCGGGTGCACCAAAGCTGTCTTCCATGTCATCGGAGTCGGAGTACCGAAAAAGACGCGTTAGAACCGGTGCCAACTCTGGAGCACACATCCTCAGCACAATAGGGGGGACACCATCGGTCCCACTCGACTTCTGGATGTCCAGGGAGAGGAGTGCTTTTCGCATTGAGCTCTGAAAGAAGCGGATGCCCGGCATAGAGCACTCACTGCACGGGATGGTCGGCGGTGAGTTCCCCCTGTTATCGAAAGTCGAGTTGGACGCAAAAATAGAACCTAGAAGATCGGCTTTCTCTTTTGCGTCATGGGCCAGCGAGTTGTCTTCCCTGTGTAGAGATGGTAATGATGGCTGACTGAAATTCCCTTGGACAGCCTTGGCAAGGGATCAAAACGCACGAGTTCCCGAAGGAAGACGAACCAGTTTCTCGCCAATTCTGCCAATGTGCTCGGACTTTGCCGCAGCAACTACTCTTTTGAAGGACCTGGCGGCAGAGTTATACTTCTGCTTAAAAACGCTAGCATTTGAATCCCGGGACGTCAATGCATTAACCCAGGCCCGTTAGCACTGAGATGCCATTCTGCATGTGCTACCAAACCAAGGCTTAGATCTACCACCGATGGGCACCTCAGGGGAAGGAACGAAAAGTTACATTCCTTGAAGCACCACATCGGCGACGGAATCTGCAACGGCGTCGGGACTATCCAGCGAGAAGCAAACCGGCCTACATGGGTAGGATGCAAAGAAAGATCGCATCCCTTCCCAATCTGCCGACCTGTAGTGCCACACACGGCGGTGGCCTGCATATCGTGACCGCAATAGGAACATGATAGGCACTTTACTCCGAATCAGGCAGTGGTCCGATGAACACAAAGGGGCATCAACGGAGACCACATAGCCGTCCGGATGAGAGGTCAGCAGAAGATCCAGCAGGGAAGGTGTATGATATTCGACATCCGGAACCCTCGTTGGCGAAGTAACCAGTTCTGTCAGATCCTATGCTAAGGCAAAGTCAAAAACAGATCTCCCCGCATGATCAGTGGTTCGAGATCATAGTCATTCGGCGTGGTGGGCGTTGAAGTCGCCGAGTAACACGATCTCTGCGGATGGGATCTACTGTAGCACGGAATGTGCAGCCATTTGGATGTGGTCGATGAGTCGGTCAGTTTCGGCATTACCGCCGTGGGACCTATAGAGGCACCCATAGACGCGAGGGTGGTCGTCGCTGTCTTACGTTACTGCAGCGGAGACGTCGCTGTTGGAAAAGCTTCTTGAAATATAGGAAACTACTAGAAGTTTTCAGATTATTTGAAATTTAAAATTTGCATCTGAATTGTAAATTTAAAAAAGTAAAACTAGTCCACCACTTACACGATGCCGAGCGCAGAAAGTATATTAGAGTACACAACACTCACGCCACTCCTACATTGGGATAGAGTTTATTCAGATAGTCAAATAAACTTCCACAATAGTTATTCCGCGTCTCAATTATAGTGTAAATATAGTGTATAGTGTAACGGATGTCTCTATGTACTGTCCCGAAAACTTCATAAAACTTTTAGTTGGTGTATTATAACGGCTTTTTAAAGTATGTCCAGTAAGAACCCACGACCTCCGCCGCACTGTGCTTATACTCTAACTTCCGAACCGCGGTGGCTAAGGCTTTTAATAAGAAAAAGCTGAGCTTGGCTTCAGTGCTCTATAAATCTACAAAAATCTGTGTATATCTATATCTAGATATAGACATTCATAGGAATGTTAATGAATATTTTTTTTTTTGGAATTCTTTGTTACATAGTTAGTTGTCAATCAAAGCTGGACATATTTATTTAGGTGCGCTTGGGCGCTCCTCGTTAATCAATGCCGGCGCCACTGCTTTGTGTACAATTAATCTGAAGCTGTTCAATGCGTAATTTAAGTTGTATTTATAATTAGAATTAATTTATTACGCGAGCCACGACGAATACTCTGATATCAAAGTAAGTAGCTAAAGCACTCGTGTAATGGAATCGGAAACAATGAAGGTATCACAAACAAATTCTGCTTAAGGGAAAGGCATATATCCAATAATGTGCTTTTAAAGGCCGTTCATGTGATGATAACGATGATAATCATTTGCAATCGCCACCTGGTAGTTGCAAAGTAGAGATGTAATATTAAACCCGTACCCCCGACCCCCATTACCGTAACGAGGATTTACTAAAATCGCCACGTTTGGCATAATCGGCAAGTGGAGATCGCTTAGAGATACTTCGCCCAGTAGACGCTGCTTGTTGCTCATCACCAGTCTGCTTAATTTTTAGATGTCGTTTTTGAGATGGTACCAACATCTATCGGTCGCATCGTCGAAATAAAATTGCAAAACCTAGCTTACCCCACGTACCTTATCTTTAATTGTTTTTGGAAATAATTGCAAATGAAGAAGCAACATATATTGAACTTAAAGGTTCCACGTGAATTTGTAAAATATAATTGGGCACTTTTGCTCACTTCCTGAGTGGGATTTTTATGATCTTATATTCCACGACGTATTTCCGTGTCTCAGTTAAAAATTCACTATTCCAATGCTTTATTCAGAATTTCCGTTCCTTAGGGAAAACCCTGAACTTAGAGTTTATATGATTTTCATAACTATCTCATAAATTCCAAAGTTAGTAAATGAATTTAACATTAATTTATTAATGAAACTAATTTGTAAACTTATCAAAAATTGTAGTTAACAAATAGCTTTTTCTTATTATTTCTCCAAGTCACTTGGAGAGAATGTTTAAATAAATACATCTTTACGCCATTCCCAATACAGGGGTAGACAGAGATCTAGTCTAGACAGCTAAGTCCCTTCGACCCACCGAATATATTTTGGGACAACGTGACAAAAACGTTTTTTGTGTCCAAGCCTTTGATATGAATCGTACAAAGGCTTTGAAAAACCCATTGGTACGAACCTGCCGCTTGGGGATCGAACTCAGGTCTATCCACTCGAATTCCGATGACCTAACTACATTTTACTAATACTTAGGTAGTGCTTAGGTTTAGGTGTAAAGAATTTCATATCTCAAAAGAATGCCGTTCCTTTGTA
This sequence comes from Sericinus montela, assembly GCA_029286605.1. Classification (NCBI taxonomy): domain Eukaryota; kingdom Metazoa; phylum Arthropoda; class Insecta; order Lepidoptera; family Papilionidae; genus Sericinus; species Sericinus montela. The sequence goes on from JAGSMR010000025.1 coordinate 4,979,966, forward strand.
ATGAAATACAGAATTCTTTGAATACTTATCTCTTTATACTCGTGTGATGTAGAACTTACGTCGTACTTATTGCTCATTGTATTGATCTTGTATTATCGTCTTCACGCAATTCCCAATACAGGGGCAGACAGAAGTCTAGTCTAGTCAAGATATTTTCGGGACACCGTGACAGGAGGTGAGTCTGTCGCCGTCTTTATGTCCAAGCCAGCGATACAATTTGTACATAGGTTTTTTGAAAAAAAAAACCCATTGGTACGAACCTGCCGCTTGGGGATCGAACTCAGGTCTATCCACTCAATTCCGATGACCTAACTACATTTTAATAATACTTAGGTAGTGCTTAGGTTTAGGTGTAAAGAATTTCATATCTCAAAAGAACGCCGTTCCTTTGTAATGAAATACAGAATTCTTTGAATACTTATCTCTTTATACTCGTGTGATGTAGAACTTACGTCGTACTTATTGCTCATTGTATTGATCTTGTATTATCGTCTTCACGCAATTCCCAATACAGGGGCAGACAGAAGTCTAGTCTAGTCAAGATATTTTCGGGACACCGTGATAGGAGGTGAGTCTGTCGCCGTCTTTATGTCCAAGCCAGCGATACAATTCGTACATAGGTTTTTGAAAAAAAAAACCCATTGGTACGAACCTGCCGCTTGGGGATCGAACTCAGGTCTATCCACTCAATTCCGATGACCTAACTACATTTTACTAATACTTAGGTAGTGCTTAGGTTTAGGTGTAAAGAATTTCATATCTCAAAAGAATGCCGTTCCTTTGTAATGAAATACAGAATTCTTTGAATACTTATCTCTTTATACACGTGTGATGTAGAACTTACGTCGTACTTATTGCTCATTGTATTGATCTTGTATTATCGTCTTCACGCAATTCCCAATACAGGGGCAGACAGAAGTCTAGTCTAGTCAAGATATTTTCGGGACACCGTGACAGGAGGTGAGTCTGTCGCCGTCTTTATGTCCAAGCCAGCGATACAATTCGTACATAGTTTTTTGAAAAAAAAAACCCTTTGGTACGAGCCTACCACCTGAGGATCGAACTCGGGTATCTCGACTCGAAATTCCGACCACCCAACCACTCCGCTATCGTGACTTTTTAATTAATTTTTTAATTATCGTCTTCAGTTTAGAAATTTGCGTGTCAATAAAATAATAATGAAATCATGTAGAAGTGAAAATTTAAGGACTCCTAAAGTCTGCCAACCCTCATGGGAGCGACATGGCAGACCGAGATTAGGGCCAATTACCCAAAAAATTCGTGGACCAACCCTCAACATAGCTTTCACCAACACCCATTTCTGAAAAAAATATTTGAATAAGCAGTCACGATAGCCGAATGGTTGAGTGATCGGAATTCAACTCAAGAGACTCAAGTTCGATCCCCAGGTGGCAGTACCAATGAGTTTTTCAAAAAAAAAAAAACTTGTGTACGAATTTCATCGTTGGCTTGGACATAAAGACGGCGACAGGCTCACCACCTGTCACGTTGTCCCGAAAATATCTTCGGTGAAAGGTGGGTTGAAAGGATTTAATTATCTAGACCTTTGTCTACCGGTATTGACAAAATCCGTGAAAATATAAAAATAGTTTTATGCCTGTGGTAATGTAAAATTATCACAGGCATAAAACTACCGCCACGTCTCTCTATCTAAATAAGAGTAGATAACGCTTTCTTATGTACAAAATTCTCGTGTCACAATGTTAGTTACCTTACTCCTCCGAAACGGCTTTACAAATTTTTAACAAATTTTATATGCATATTCAGTAGGTCTGAGAATCGGCTACTATCTATTTTTATACCCCTAAGTGGTTGTTCACCCTTAAATTTTTTTTAAATATTGGACAAAATTTTTGTTTTTATTTTTCTAAGTCACGATAGCCGAGTTGTTGGGTGGTCGGAATTTCGAGTCGAGAGACCCGAGTTCGATCCCCAGGTGGCAGAACCAATGAGTTTTTCAAAAAAAAAAAACTTGTGTACGAATTTCATCGTTGCCTTGGACATAAAGACGGCGACAGGCTCACCACCTGTCACGTTGTCCCGAAAATATCTTCGGTGGAAGGTGGGTCAAAGGGACTTAATTGTCTAGACTTGACCTGTCTACCCCTGTATTGGGAATTGCGTGAAGATATTTATTATTATTATTATTATTATTATTATTATTATTATTATTATTATTATTATTATTATTATTATTATTATTATTATTATTATTATTATTATTATTATTATTATTATTATTATTATTATTATTATTATTATTATTATTTATATCGTTGGCTTGGACGGCGGCGGGCCCACCACCTGTCACGTTGTTCCAAAAATATCTCTGGAGGAAGGTGGGTCGAAAGGACTTAATTGTAGACCTCTGTCTACCCCTGTTTAGAAACGGCATTTACATATACTTTTATTATTCATTGAAGAGGTAATAGACACAAAAGAAATTTAAATAATTATCCATAATCATTTTGCTGTTTTCGATAGCTACGTCTAGTAAATGATAGCTAAAATTAACATTCTCTCCTTTACGAGTGCAACATTAACGCTCCGCAGCCCGAAATAACGAACGTCGAGCAAATAATGAAACGACGAACCTAGCGCCGATACGACGTTGCGTAAAATATGACTGAGTTACGTAACAAAAACGCTTTTCGAGCCGGTAGCTGGCAGTAACTCTACCTTCGAAGCCAAGGATTTCGGTTTCAAGTGAGTCACCACTTCTAATGTTGCTCCACATATATCTTCGGTGAAGGTGGGTCAAAGGGACTTAATTGTCTGGACCTCTGTTTACTCCAATATTGGAAATAGGTTTATTGTTTTTTATTATAAGCAATTTATCGGGTGCTGTACGGAGACTGCGGAGGAGAGTTTGTCTTAATATAAGAAAGGTATTTAAAAATTTCAACACGTTAGTCACGATAGCCGAGTGGATGTGTGGTCTGAATTTCGAGTCGAGAGACCCGAGTTCGATCCCCAGGTGGCAGTACCAATGAGTTTTCAAAAAAAAAAAACTTGTGTACGAATTTCATCGTTGGCTTGGACATAAAGACGGCGACAGATTTGCCACCTGTCAAGTTATCCCAATAATTTTCCGGTGAAAGGTGGGTCAAAGGGACTTAATTGTCTGGACCTCTGTTTACTCCAATATTGGAAATAGGTTTATAGTTTTTTTATTATAAGCAATTTATCGGGTGCTGTACGGAGACTGCGGAGGAGAGTTTGTCTTAATATAAGAAAGGTATTTAAAAAATTTCAACACGTTAGTCACGATAGCCGAGTTGTTGGGTGGTCAGATTTCGAGTCGAGAGACCCGAGTTCGATCCCCAGGTGGCAGAACCAATGAGTTTTTCAAAAAAAAAAAACTTGTGTACGAATTTCATCGTTGGCTTGGACATAAAGACGGCGACAGGCTCACCACCTGTCACGTTGTCCCGAAAATATCTTCGGTGGAAGGTGGGTCAAAGGGACTTAATTGTCTAGACTTGACCTGTCTACCCCTGTATTGGGAATTGCGTGAAGATATTTATTATTATTATTATTATTATTTTTCTATAACGTGGCGTTAAAAATACATACAACCTTAAATTTTTACCCCTCTACGATCAACCCCTATTTTTTTATGACAACTCAACGTAAATTTTCTCAGAGATGATATTTGAAATTGGAATGTAAAATCAATCTTTTCAAATACAACAGGGACAACATCATATACATAGCTTTTATCCCAAAGTATGCTGCGCATTTGTCATGCAATCGGATAAAATGCAAGCACCTCAAGCACTCAGACTCTAGAAAATATAACGCGTTTAGTAAAATTTTGAAGTGATTCTTTGTGATTCTTTGTGATTCTTTGTGATTCTTTGTGATTCTTTGTGATTCTTTGTGATTCTTTGTGATTCTTTGTGATTCTTTGTGATTCTTTGTGATTCTTTGTGATTCTTTGTGATTCTTTGTGATTCTTTGTGATTCTTTGTGATTCTTTGTGTAATCTTTGGGCACGAAATAAAAAATCCCAAGACAAATATGCCAATGCGGGGATAATACGCAAAATATACACGCACATACAAAAACGGAGGTGTTTTTCAATTTCCGTATATTAACTAGTTTTATTTATGATCATGTTTTACTTTTCGTCCGATTTTGTTAACTCGGGAAAATCCTAATTTGTAAATAAAGAAAAATTAAAAAGAAAGGAACAGTTAAGCGAAAAAAAAAAAAGTAATTTTGATTGTGTAATTTAACATACGCTGGACTGGCTGAAAACCAGCGCCGTGGCAAAATAAATTCCAGGTAATGCCTTGGCAGGTATAATGCTGAGTGAGCTGTAGTTTCCAAACCAACACACATGAACGGACATACTAGTCGCAATACATATATACATACAATATACATTGCAAGCAAATATAAATTTGCAATGGAAATTTAGTTTTAAATAAACCTATTTCCTCATTCTCAATTCTATCCCATTACTCATTAATGGTATCTTTCATACGAACTAACAAACTATATTAATGTTATATTAGTAGATATAAACAAGTCGTTACAAATTCGTTTAAAATGCACAGGCATTTGTTAATGAGAGTACAGCGCACCGACCCGCGCCGCGCCGCGCCCTGAATTAATTTATCCAACGGGCAGACTCACTGCAATAACCATGGAATATCACACAGAACGACGATCAGCTGCTCTAAGTTTCTGATAAATAAATACAGATATAGGGACAACATCAGATATTTTGCTCTGAAGTGTCAATAAGCCACTAAAGATCCTAACTGAAAAAAAGTAATTTTGATTGTGTAATTTAACATACGCTGGACTGGCTGAAAACCAGCGCCGTGGCAAAATAAATTCCAGGTAATGCCTTGGCAGGTATAATGCTGAGTGAGCTGTAGTTTCCAAACCAACACACATGAACGGAAATACTAGTCGCAATACATATATACATACAATATACATTGCAAGCCAATATAAATTTGCAATGGAAATTTAGTTTTTTTTAAATAAACCTATTTCCTCATTCTCAATTCTATCCCATTACTCATTAATGGTATCTTTCATACGAACTAACAAACTATATTAATGTTATATTAGTAGATATAAACAAGTCGTTACAAATTCGTTTAAAATGCACAGGCATTTGTTAATGAGAGTACAGCGCACCGACCCGCGCCGCGCCGCTCACGAATTAATTTATCCAACGGGGCAGACTCACTGCAATAACCATGGAATATCACACAGAACGACGATCAGCTGCTCTAAGTTTCTGATAAATAAATACAGATATAGGGACAACATCAGATATTTTGCTCTGAAGTGTCAATAAGCCACTAAAGATCCTAACTGAAAAAAAGTAATTTTGATTGTGTAATTTAACATACGCTGGACTGGCTGAAAACCAGCGCCGTGGCAAAATAAATTCCAGGTAATGCCTTGGCAGGTATAATGCTGAGTGAGCTGTAGTTTCCAAACCTACACACATGAACGGACATACTAGTCGCAATACATATATACATACAATATACATTGCAAGCAAATATAAATTTGCAATGGAAATTTAGTTTTACATTCCTCATGTTGATAGGTCTGTACCAATGGGTTTTTTCAAAAACGTATGTAGGATTTACATCGTTGGCTTGGACATAAAGACGGCGACGGGCTCACCACCTGTCACGTTGTCCCGGTAATATCTTGGGTGGAAGGTGGGTCAAAGGGACTTAATTGTCTGGACCTCTGTTTACTCCAATATTGGAAATAGGTTTATAGTTTTTTTATTATAAGCAATTTATCGGGTGCTGTACGGAGACTGCGGAGGAGAGTTTGTCTTAATATAAGAAAGGTATTTAAAAAATTTCAACACGTTAGTCACGATAGCCGAGTGGATGTGTGGTCTGAATTTCGAGTCGAGAGAACCGAGTTCCATCGCCAAGTGGCAGGCTCGTACCAATGGGTTTTCTCAAAACCTATGTACGATTCATATCGTTGGCTTGGACATAAAGACGGCGACGGGCTCACCACCTGTCACGTTGTCCCGGTAATATCTTTGGTGGAAGGTGGGTCAAAGGGACTTAATTGTCTACAATTAAGTCCCCTTTGGTCTAGAGACTAGACCTAGTTTACAAGCAACTCAAGTAAAATATTATTCATTATTAATATAGATTATTAAATATGTAACTTCATATAAGTATTTATTCAAGCTGGAAGCAGTGAACAGTGAATTTGCTATTAAAGAAATACATAGTAATGTGACGCTAACTATCCAAAGTATTTGAAGAGGCAAATTATCAAATTGCCTAAATTTATCGAGAGCTCATTGCACACGTTGCGCTGCTATGACAATTATTATTTCTGAATAATGACACACTCTGGACACACTCTGGTGTGTCTGACTCATCTATTCAGCAATTTTATCGAATATCGCATTCAAAATTGGTACACAATGAAATTAATTATTTCATGTATTCATGCATACAATCACTTAAATTGAAATAAATTTTAGAAAATATAACGCGTTTAGTAAAATTTTGAAGTGATTCTTCTTTGTGTAATCTTTGGGCACGAAATAAAAAAATCCCAAGACAAATATGCCAATGCGGGGATAATAAGCAAAATATACACGCACATACAAAAACGGAGGTGTTTTTCAATTTCCGTATATTAACAAATTTTATTTATGTATTACTTTTCGTCCGATTTTGTTAACTCGGGAAAATCCTAATTTGTAAATAAAGAAAAAATTAAAAAAGAAAGTAACAGTTAAGCGAAAAAATAAACACTTCATAAAAATAATAGGTCGCAAAAAAGGAACTGAAAAAAAAAGTAATTTTGATTGTGTAATTTAACATACGCTGGACTGGCTGAAAACCAGCGCCGTGGCAAAATAAATTCCAGGTAATGCCTTGGCAGGTATAATGCTGAGTGAGCTGTAGTTTCCAAACCAACACACATGAACGGACATACTAGTCGCAATACATATATACATACAATATACATTGCAAGCCAATATAAATTTGCAATGGAAATTTAGTTTTTTTTAAATAAACCTATTTCCTCATTCTCAATTCTATCCCATTACTCATTAATGGTATCTTTCATACGAACTAACAAACTATATTAATGTTATATTAGTAGATATAAACAAGTCGTTACAAATTCGTTTAAAAATGCACAGGCATTTGTTAATGAGAGTACAGCGCACCGACCCGCGCCGCGCCGCGCCCCGAATTAATTTATCCAACGGGGCAGACTCACTGCAATAACAATGGAATATCACACAGAACGACGATCAGCTGCTCTAAGTTTCTGATAAATAAATACAGATATAGGGACAACATCAGATATATTGCTCTGAAGTGTCAATAAGCCACTAAAGATCCTAACTGAAAAAGAGATCTGTGGAATTTCCACAATGATCACGGTGGCGGGATCCTTTTTGGTATCTGTACAGAAGAGACTTCTGTACATGTTTTAATTCATTTTTATTTTACTTTGTTTTATTTTACTAAGCTTTAAGTAGTGAGCTTATCCTCTTTAGCTTTAGTGCTTATACTAAAAGCTAGGTTCGCTCCCCTGGTATTGCTGATAGTCAAGAATGTTGGTGATCATTTACCTTTAAAAACTCTAATTTGCGTCCATCGTCTGTGAAACAAAAGTTGATTTACTCAGATAAAAAAACACGAGTTTCTCTCATTGATAGATCACCACTAGACACACGTTGTCCGAAATAAGCTTCGGGGAAAAGTGGGCGAAAAATACTTCATTGTATAGATCTACCCAGTATGAGGCATTGCGTGAAGATATAAAATAAAGTCCGCTTCTATGAAAATGCACTAAATCACAGCTGAAAAGTGCGCAGCTGTGCTACGACATAAAGGCGAGGCTGCACTGAAACCTAATCGCCGTAACATAATGTCAGTTGGAATGCTTTTAGTGGAATATATCTGGAGCAGAACTTTTCGTAACTAAAACATTTCGCTCCATTCGAGGATATTGTAAAGCTTCCGCGTGCGTCCACAGAAAGCGTGCGTCACGAGGTGATTCTACTTGTAAAGGTAATGAGCTCGCGTCTATCACGCTAAATGTAATTACGGAAAAGAGTTTTGAGTGAAATGAAGAACGAATGGTGAACAAATTTGTATGTTTGGAAGAGTTTTTATTTTTGAAAGGTGTCGACTAAAAATAACCCGGCACAAAGCACAGTAAAAAATATTGTCTTTTTAATTTAATTTATTGTCTAATGAAATCAGCTGACACAGACGGGTTTTGCACTTGCGACCTCCACCCTACCGTGACGACAGGCCACCGTGTCAGACATTCATCAGTTAAAACTCTTTATTTCTTACTCCTCTCAGGGACGTTAGTGTAATCTAAGGGAAATCTACGTCAACTTCCAAGTTAGTTTCCAAAGTTTACATTTGTTTAAACAACGGTAGGATAGCGCTTCTTACACCTATACGATGTATTTAAAATTAAGAACTTCACGCCATCAGCGGCCGAGGCAATTAAGTCCTTTCTTAAATTAACTTAACACTTAAATTAACACTTTTTCGGGACAAAGTCACGCCCACCCAGGTTATATTAAATAACGCATTTAATAAAAATAAAGGAAATAACCATTAAGTATAAAAAGCACAACTTCTCCCTTTGTCGCCTCCTACTCCACCCGCGGTAAAAGAGGGGTGGAATATTCTTCCGCCGCTCCACGCCGCCTTATATCGACTTTATTATTCTTTAAAATTATATTTTTTAAAAACTTGAAAAGTTGTAGAGGAAAAATTTTAATTTAAACATGATATCATTTCGGAATTTGTAAACTGAAGCCACGATAGTCAAGTTGTTAAGTGATCGAGATTCGAATCAGGAGACCCGACTTCGATGTTCTAAAAGAATATTTTTACGAATGAGTTATTTCAGAACAAGACGGACAACGTGACAGGTGGTGAGCCCGTCGCCGCCTTTATGTCCAAGCCAACGATGTAATTCGTACATATGTCTTTGAAAAACCCATTGGTACGAGCCTACCACCTGGGGATCGAACTCGGGTCTATCGACTCGAAATTCCGACCACCCAACCACTCGGCTATTGTGACTAAAAAAATATCTTCACGCTATTCCCAATAAAGGGCTACACAGAGGTGTAGACAATTAAGTCCTTCGACCCTCCTTCCACTGAAGACGTTTTTGGGACAACCTGAGGGGTGGTAAGCCCGTCGCCGTCTTTATGTTCATGCCAACGATATAATTCGTACTTGAGTTTTTGCAAAGCCCATTGATACGAGCCTGCAATCTGTAGATAGAACCGGGGTCTTTTGACTCGAATTCCGATCACTCAACCACTCGACTATCGTGATTTATTGATAGTTAAGATTTTTATGTGTATGTAATGTCCTATTTAATTTAATTTAATGGATTTAAAACAGATACCATTTTAGTTTTAGATTAGTGCACTCCTATTAACTGCGCCAATCTACAGATTGTCGCAGTTAATAGGAGTGCACAGAGTTACAACTCTTCCACGCGCACAATATGTTTAAAAAAGGAGTCCAAGGTTCTTTCTTTGCGTTTGCATTCAATAGAATAACCTGGATTTTCAGCTCGTAATTTTATGTATACGTAACCTTTGTAGAAACACTACAAACAACGCTTGTATGAGCTTTAATTCAACATTTCTGTTCATGTGTCATTCATATTTGGTGCGGGCGCGCTTTGATGTAAACGAGTTTTTATTTAACGTAGCATAAAAAAAAGATATATAGAAGCTTGTTAATATCACACGAATTTAATATTGGAGCTTCATGAGTTTGCTTTAAAGTGTCAAGTGTCAACAGATTTAACTTCACTGGGTGAACAAACAATCAGCCCCTAATTTTTTTAATCTTAGAGAGAGAATATTTCGAATTCATACGGTAACAATTACAAAGTCAACCCAATCCAAAAAAATAGAATTATTGAATTCGGACTAACCTGTTGAAAGTCACGCGTAGTCATGAACAAAAAAAAATTAGTGCGTGATATGTGGTCGCGAGTTCAAATCCCGTTCGCGTTAGTGTGTTTTTACATTTACCATTTAATTAATAACAAAAAGCCAAGCATGACTTGCAGGCTTGTAAAAGTAACAAAGATGCATCATAAAGGCTTTACCATATCTTCAAAATTGTAAATTAATCATTGTAGGCTTGTAAAAGTAACAAAGATGCATCATAAAGGCGTAACCATATCTTCAAAATTGTAAATTAATCATAATTGTCATGGACATTGAGTTGCAAGTTGGTACAATATCCGACGTAGCGTAGGTCGCGGGTTCGAATCTCGCTCGTGTTAGTTGATTTTTAAATTCCTCCTTTATTTAATATACAGTCATTTACCGTCGGTGAACAAAAACTCACTATTTATATTAACTGTGAAACTGAGAGGAAAATTGCGGCGCGCAACTAGTATTGTAATCAGAAGATCGCTGTCACGCACATAGAAGGTTCCACACACGCATGAGTTTCATGCCAATGCGGTAACAAGTTCAATTTCAAAAAGTTGACATATTGCGTCTCTTAATCTGAGTGCGGGCCTGAACAGATTTCCCCCGAGGTTACACATTGTACGTGATTATGATTCGTTTTGTACCCAATCTTGAGGTCAAAAGCTATCTTTTTGGTATGAATACATTTATCTTGGGGTCAAAGTGTGTATAAATTAAATTACTTAAAATCAGTTTATAGAGAGGCTTTGGAACTGAGGGGAAAACTGCATTTTCGTTAAAATATTGCGTACAAAAATATTACAATACATAATCAATTTATGGGAATATTCTTGTAAATCACGATAGCCGAGTGGTTGGGTGGTCGGAAATTCGAGTCGAGAGATCCGAGTTCGATCCCCAGTTGGTAGGCTCGTACCAATGGGTTTTTCAAAAACTTATGTACGAATTAATTCGTTGGCTTGGACATAAAGACGGCGACGGGCTCACCACCTGTCACGTTGTCCCGAAAATATCTTCGGTGGAAGATGGGTCGAAGGGATTTAATTGGCTAGACTAGACCTCTGTCTACCCCTGTATTGGAAATTGCGTGAATATATTTTTTTAATATTTTTTTTATTCTTGTACGTAATACTTATTTAACAAAAATATTAAAAGAAAGTGGTGAATGTATGTAGTATACATTCACCACTTTCTTTTAATATTTTTGTTTTTATAGCTGGAAATGATCCTCTACTTCAATATAGCGTGGCAGACTCCACACGTCCTGGAAATATAAAGATTATATTTTTTTATAAGTTACGATAGCCGAGTGGTTGAGCGATCGGGATTCGAGTCAAATCATCCGAGTTCGATCCCCAAGGCTCGTTCCAATGTTTTTTTTTATAAAAAAAAATACTATACGATTTTTATCGTTAGCTTGGTCATAAAGACGATGACGCGTTCACCACCTGTCACGTAGTCCCAAAAAATGTCTTCGGTGGAAGGTGGGTTGAAAAGACTTAATTGTCTAGACCACTGTTTACCCTTGTATTGGGAACGGCCAAACGATGTTTATTATGTAGTTTTATTAATGTTTCATAAAGTTTCCTTGTGTTTTCTTTCACCCCCCAAATTAGTGTGTTCAAATTCAAACTCCCACATTTAAGTCTTTTCGACCCACCTTTCATTGAAGCCTGCTTGGGGCAATATAGCTGAAGAGCTTTTCACCATTTGAGTGTCTAACGGTACAATATACTTACATCGATGTACAATTACATAGATAAATATTCGTATATATTTTTATATGTCATATATATATATATATATATATATATATATATATATATATATATATATATATATATATATATATATATATATATATATATATATATATATATATATATATATATATATATATATATATATATATATATATATATATATATATATATATATATATATATATATATATATATAGCTGAATCACTGCCATTAATGACATTTCTTCAAAAAGACTTAAGATTTATATAATACTAAAATTTTCAAGAACTTGAAGGCTTTGCACTTATGACATACACTCGGTGGAAAGTCACGCATAGTTACAAAAATTAGCACGCACGCACGGGCGCTAGCACAGACAAGAGAAACACAACTTCAGTCGCGCTAAAGGCGCGACAAAGGGTCGAAGGATTGCTTAAGATCATACATTAAAGTCATTCTATACATCATTTACAAAAATCCTAATAAAATAAAACAATTATCGCATTTTATGGCGTTTTTAATTAGTTCTCAACGAACTATTTCTTTACTTTCCGACGTTCACACAAAAATTTCAAAAAAATCATTATTATAAAATGTTTAGATGTTTTATCATAAAATCTAGCGAAAATGACACTTAATCAAGTCTCGCTACCTCATATTTTAATAAGTAACTCACTACTCAGGATTTTATTTATGTGGTCACGATAGTCAAATGGTTGGGTGATCGGAATTCGAGTCCAGGCAAATGAGTTCGATCCTTGATACAATGTACATCGTTAGATATATACATGGCGGCGACAAGCTCACCAGGTGGGTCAAAGGAAGGTATTACTAAGGTATAGACCTCTGTCTGCCACAGAATTGAGATTGGCAGGAAGATATTTTTTATTTAACAAAGTGTCGGGTTTAAATTTAACTTTATGAAACCATTCGAAATTCGCACAAACGTGAGTCAACATTGTGTGTAGCGGCATGGTAACGAGTTCGAATGCAGTATGAAGTCCGACAGCAAATATAACGTGAAAACAATTCGCGACGCGGCCACAGGTATTCGACGTGTTGTGAAATTACGTTTTAATAATTCTGCATCCATTACAGTTTACAGTTTTGGCAAATTTCGCTCCAGGGCTTCAGTTAAATTTGAAGTTATCTAACTCACAGGATTGCAACTTTCGCTGCAGGATTTCAGTTAAATATGAAATTATTTAACTCACAACAACTCTCTTTTTGTTGGCTTATATTATACTAGTTAAGCCCGCTCACGTTTAGATTTTGCTCAGTTTGGCATTGATTATAAGGGAAGCAAATAAAAATATATTGAATCATCGTTTCTAGAGAAAAAATAGTATTTAATAAATTTATAGTCTGTTATAATATTTATACTCTGTTTGAAATTTTCCGATCCCGTGAGAACTAAAAAGTTTTGTGTATTTAACATATTATGACTTTAGCAGTTATTTAAAGACATGAAAACTTCTCTTGGAAGATGGTGAAGCCGCTAGTAATAGTTAGTATAAAATAAAATTTAAAAAGGCTGTTCCCTATTCTGAAAACCCCTATTCTGAAAGGCTAAAAAAAGGTGAGGTATGAATAATAAACTTCCATACAAATGCCTAAATAAACTAAACCAGTGCAACATAACAATAAAACTTTTACATTGAATTGAAACAGAATTCAGTAAAAAATTCAAGAATTTCGAACATACCGCCTTAACGGCTGAGTAAATCTATTCTATCGGTTATAACTGGTTCTACGCTCGGAAAAGCTTCATTTAATATACGATTTGGAATTTTTCTAGGATAGCCGTACACAATGTCTCCTCGCCGAGGCTTAAAGCTTCCATATTAAAACTATATCTTAACTTTCATAATCTTACCTTAATAATGCCGTGAAATTTGAAATTTGAGCTTTATGTACTCAAGGCTGTGGTCTCTCGGGGATTTTTCTCTTACGTTAAATACTTTAAAAAAAACATAACTATTTATTTATATTTTCTCTCTGGTTTCACTTTTATTACTTTATTGTACATTAATATTCTGTTTAAACTTTTAATAATGGGAAAAGCCTACACCAAAATAAAAAAAGGCAAAATGAATTAGATATTTAAAAAAAAATGTGAGCCGTCATGGGACGCCTAGCAGATATGAAACATCGTGTGTGTACAAGTAATATGCTTAAAAGATAATATTATTACAGGAATGTAAAATGAAGTACTAAAGTTAAGATATAGTTTTAATATGGAAGCTTTAAGCCTCGGCGAGGAGACATTGTGTACGGCTATCCTAGAAAAATTCCAAATCGTATATTAAATGAAGCTTCTCCGAGCGTAGAACCAGTTATAACCGATAGAATAGATTTACTCAGCCGTTAAGGCGGTATGTTCGAAATTCTTGAATTTTTACTGAATTCTGTTTCAATTCAATGTAAAAGTTTTATTGTTATGTTGCACTGGTTTAGTTTATTTAGGCATTTGTATGGAAGTTTATTATTCATACCTCACCTTTTTAGCCTTTCAGAATAGGGGTTTTCAGAATAGGAACAGCCTTTTAAATTTTATTTTATACTAACTATTACTAGCGGCTTCACCATCTTCCAAGAGAAGTTTTCATGTCTTTAAATAACTGCTAAAGTCATAATATGTTAAATACACAAAACTTTTTAGTTCTCACGGGATCGGAATATTTCAAACAGAGTATAAATATTATAACAGACTATAAATTTATTAAATACTATTTTTTCTCTAGAAACGATGATTCAATATATTTTTATTTGCTTCCCTTATAATCAATGCCAAACTGAGAAAAATCTAAACGTGAGCGGGCTTAACTAGTATAATATAAGCCAACAAAAAGAGAGTTGTTGTGAGTTAAATAATTTCATATGAAATCCTGCAGCGAAAGTTGCAATCCTGTGAGTTAGATAACTTCAAATTTAACTGAAGCCCTGGAGCGAAATTTGCCAAAACTGTATCCTGTAATGGATGCAGAATTATTAAAACGTAATTTCACAACACGTCGAATACCTGTGGCCGCGTCGCGAATTGTTTTCACGTTATATTTGCTGTCGGACTTCATACTGCATTCGAACTCGTTACCATGCCGCTACACAAAATGTTGACTCACGTTTGTGCGAATTTCGAATGGTTTCATAAAGTTAAATTTAAACCCGACACTTTGTTAAATAAAAAATATCTTCCTGCCAATCTCAATTCTGTGGCAGACAGAGGTCTATACCTTAGTAATACCTTCCTTTGACCCACCTGGTGAGCTTGTCGCCGCCATGTATATATCTAACGATGTACATTGTATCAAGGATCGAACTCATTTGCCTGGACTCGAATTCCGATCACCCAACCATTTGACTATCGTGACCACATAAATAAAATCCTGAGTAGTGAGTTACTTATTAAAATATGAGGTAGCGAGACTTGATTAAGTGTCATTTTCGCTAGATTTTATGATAAAACATCTAAACATTTTATAATAATGATTTTTTTGAAATTTTTGTGTGAACGTCGGAAAGTAAAGAAATAGTTCGTTGAGAACTAATTAAAAACGCCATAAAATGCGATAATTGTTTTATTTTATTAGGATTTTTGTAAATGATGTATAGAATGACTTTAATGTATGATCTTAAGCAATCCTTCGACCCTTTGTCGCGCCTTTAGCGCGACTGAAGTTGTGTTTCTCTTGTCTGTGCTAGCGCCCGTGCGTGCGTGCTAATTTTTGTAACTATGCGTGACTTTCCACCGAGTGTATGTCATAAGTGCAAAGCCTTCAAGTTCTTGAAATTTTTAGTATTATATTAATCTTAAGTCTGAAGGAAAATTGTGCCTAGCGTCCACGTCAGAACAATGTCGCTTGTTATTGGGAACACAAAACTCGAGTTTGACTACAAGTGCGTAAATCTGGGATAAATTGTCAGACTATAGTCCAACTTTGACCTGTACATCAATCGCAGGCCAACTAGGTTAGGGAGAGTTCGGAAAACTTCTTCTAGTTGATTACACCATAAAACTTTAAGGACAATGTATACAACCAGTGTGTGTGCTACCAATGATGAGCCATGGAGTCTTGGTCCTTCACTATCTGACGTATGAGGAAGTTCAATATTGCTCAACGGGCTACGTAAATGTTTAAGCTGTCTTTTGTAATAGAGTCCATAACTCAGACATTTGCAGCAGAACTAAGGTAACCGATATAGTTTTCCAGGTGGCAGTAAGTAGATACTGAAGTGGTATAGGTAGCTGATATTTGGGTCACAGACAACGAAGTCACTTACAGTGTACGAAATGGTAAATTATTTCCGCAAGTCAACGATATAAATACTACACAAGTATTTGATAAAGCTTGGGAATTACACTCAGGTTTTTTGACTCGAATACCGAAAATTATTACTGTCAGACAAAATATTGCACAGATTATACAATAGAGTACAAACACATTTAAAGTAGTTAAACTTTTTTAAATGTTGTAAACAAGCCCTGAACCGTGCTCAATTGCTAGAATACAGAAATGATTTGTTTGTTCCGTAAGATGCAAAGTAATTTATCTTCTGTTTCTTTAAATGAAATCAGTTTAATACTGCTAAAAACTTTACTAAATAATGTTAATTTTGTTGTTCATTTCTGCGTTTAACTGTTTAATACTTCGTTTTTTTTTTTTGTGAAATTAGGATAAAAAAAGGAGCGTACAATCGAACTGATGGTTATCAGCCACTGCACGGGTGACCAAACTTCGTTTAGTGTCAATAAACGACGTTGCAATAAAAATTTAGTAAATGAATATTTTTTTAATTCATTTTAGACTTTTGTTACACTGAGAAATATAAAATTCAACAAACACGGGCGAGACTCGAACTCACAACCTTTGCCATTCGTAACTACATTTATATCTCCGAGCCACGATGTCCCACGCGTAAGTGGTGAAGTGATTACCGTCTTAGTGTAAAGATATTTTATACAATAACTTTCATAACGGTATTTAAATCTTTGTTTTTAGACGGTACTACAATTTTGCTGATCCTGACTCAAGCTGTCACATTCTTCAGTGACAGGCTGTAACCAGACACCTCGCGATGAAAGAAATTTTATCAGAAATCAGATTTTAGCTTTCATATTTTATACGTGTAACATTGTTGCCGAATATGCGCCTAGTCAGTTCATACATATATTAAGCAAACGTTGTTTCAGGCAAACGCTTGCGGAAAATTGTTCCGGATTTCACATCGCTTGCGTGGAAGCAACCATTAAAATTGAATGAAATCGTTGAGTGTACAATTATTTCATCTATTTAAAATTGTATCTGAATTAAGTCTAATTTATACAGCTACCACAGGCATTGTAACAAGATAATATACATATACCTCACGCTTTTTCATAAAACTGGGTAAAACATAGGTCTATAAAAGTAAGTCCTTTCAATCGAACTCATTGTCTTAGTGTCCAAAGTTACGGACAATATACTTACATACTTCACGAAGAAATATTCAAATATACATGTAAAAATCTATGACTCGAGTCTAAAAATTCATGTTCATCACACAAAACGGTATGCAAGTTCCCAACCAGGCTTAACTAGGCTCGATAGTATTCTTTATTACTTTAGACAAGGAGCAGCGTCTAAGTTGCGAAGTGTCTAGTTCCTCGTTAACAAACCTCTCTGCTTGCTGAGCTTGGTGATTGTAGCAAATCTTTCTTACGGGAGAGTTTTGTGTCTAGCTGTAGATTATTTTAAAATCATAATATTTTTTTGCATAGAAAAATTAATTCTACTAGTTAAAATATGCATTTATAAATCTTCCACCGTTTTGCTACTAATTTATGAAACAACGGTTGATTTAATCACTGAATGAAATTAATAGTGATTGGAATTTGAGTCAACAAAACCAAGTTTGATCCGCGGGTACGTACCGAGAAGTTTATTTTTAAAAAACTTATATATGATTTACATCGCTGTCTTTGACTTAAAGATGGCGTCAAGTTTCTGCCATGGTGTCCCAACAATCTCATCGGTGAAAGGTGGGTCGAAAGTTGTCGAAGTTACATTGGAAACGGCGTGAAGAAATTTTTTATCCAGTAACAATAAACTACCTCTTTTAAAAGAAGTGTTTAGGTTAGTAGTGGAGTTGTTTTCTATCATCTTTTGTTTAATAAATCGATAGAATTTGTTGAACATTGTATCGAATAAATACGCTCTCTTTAAAACCAGCGCGCCACTCGCGAATCTGACACCGGCCGCGGAGTCCACCTGTAAGTTCAATTTGTTCAGCACAGCCCGGCGCCCGGGCGCGTACGGCACTTGCTCCCGCAGCCGAGTCACGAACTATTCGAACAATTTATTCGAAACGTAGCGGTAGCGCCGCACCCCCAGGCCAATTTTAACTTGTACTTGAAAGTATGGATAAAGAATGTCCATGAAATGTAACCGAAAACGTATTTTATGTCTACTTTGATGTTAATCATCAAATCTCTTTGTCATTAGTTCAACGATGAACATTGAAATTACCACCGATGATACTGTTACGTCACGATAGCTCAGTGCTTAGGTGATTAGAATTAGAGACGGGAGTCCCAAGTTCGATCCCCAGAAGGAAGGCTTGTAGAAATAAATAAATAAATAAATATCTTCACGCAATTCCCATATAGGGGTAGACAGAGGTCAAGTCTAGACAATTAAGTCCCTTTGACCGAAGATATTTTTCGGGACAACGTGACAGGTGGTGAGCCCGTCGCCGCCTTTATGTCCAAGCTAACGATGAAATTCGTACATAAGTTTTTTGAAAAACTCATTGATACTGCCACCTGGGGATCGAACTCGGGTCTCTCGACTCTAAATTCCGACCACCCAACAACTCCGCTATCGTGACTATTGTAACATTGATTTTTTTTAAACTTATGTATATTATATCGTTGATGTGGAGGTCAAGATGGCTACGGGATCACCACTTGTTACGTTATCCCAAAATAAGTTCCGGTGCAATGTTAGTCGAAAAGAATAAATTTTGTTGACCGACCTCTTTCAATAAATATTTGTTGCATTTTATTAGAATACATGAGAAAATCTTTTACCATTTACCTTTAGTATTTTTATGTAGCCAATATATTTGATAATTCCATCAATTCTATATGACGTGGGTGTGACATAAATCCAGCGGAGCAATAACTAAGGCTGCCCTCCACAACGAGGTCGGTAATGGAGACGTCTGGCGAGTGCCGCCACTTTCTATCTTGTTGAGAAAACATCATACGTCATCATATTTCAACTTTTCCTTATGCTCGAATATTTAGCTTTAAATACTTTTTTATATTTGTTACTTTTATTGTATTGTTTGAAAAACGTGAAGAGCATACCACCAGCTTTTTTATGCGAATGCAATAGAAATAAGTTTGGGACATTCTTATTTGTATTGCATTTTTATAAAAACATTTAACATAGAGTTACTTTACAACAGATGAATGTACACAAACCATTACTTGATATTTTCCGGATGCACTAGTTTTGAAGGTATCGACAGCTCTGTGGTCCTGGATACAGTCCTCAATATTTAGCTACTTACTTTACGATCAGAGCAATGTATGTAATGTTGATGTTGCTTGGGCAGGAACACACAAGAAACACCTAACGGAGTTAGAGAGAGGGCTTCCGACAGATGGAGGCATAATTATCACGAAAAATATGAGTCGAAAATTAAGCAGGTTTAGTTTAAATATTTGCGTGGTGGCTTGGATATAAAGCGACAGGAGGAAGTAGGCTCATCACCTTTCACGTTGTCCCCAAAAATTTCTTCGGTGGAAGGTGGTTTGAAGGGGATGTACTTGTCTTGACCTCTGTCTACCCCTGTATTGGGAACCGCGTGAAGATATTTTATTACTGTTAACGAAATAATATAATTATAATTAAAATACATAAATTACTATGTACTTAATTATTACTACAAATCCTTAGGTATTATAGACTTTCAGTTTTGTTATTATAGTTATTCTAGCGGCGGGCTCGCTTAATAATCGCACTGAAATAGTGCCTCTATAAATACCACGCAATCAATAATTATAATTAATCAATGATTAACCATTGAATAATTATAATTATTGATTGCGTAAACTTAATTGACAATTAGAGCAATTGTTATGTTATTGTAACTGGGAGCTAATTATTCGCGAACACTTCATTAATTACCTAAGCAATTTTTTTTTTTACTTTGTTATGGTACATACAACAATTTATAATGGTTATTGAAACATTACTTATTTGCTATTGTAGAAACTAGATAATTAACCAAATTATATTTACACAGCGTAGTTAACTAGCGCGATAACATACTTCAACAACATAAAGATTAAAATTTATGAAAATTAAAACCTAGAGAGACATATAATTATATACGCAGAGATATAATGTACATTTGAGAAATTACATATTGATTACACATTGGGTTACTCCAATAATTTGGTATTGGACTTTTTAAATTTTTCATAATAAGTATTGAAGATATCCAGATCAGTGGCTAAATTATTATGTAATTAACGCATATAATTATAATGTGATGTGTTATTACCGTAACAGTTTAGTTGACATGATTTTTGGTAACGTGTTTGGTATCTAGTAATTAGTTCCAATTGCGCGAGAAAGGTATGAGTGTTTATGCTGGAATATTTATATGACCACAAATGTTTGATCCGAGAGGGATTCGAACTCGCAACCTTTAGCTTCGAAAGCAGTGTCACTACCGACTTACTTATCGGGTGGTTACGCAAAAGAAAGAAATAAGGAGTTCTAAAAATTTAAATGAAACATCAATTAGCAGATGCCGCCTGTCGAAAAGTCAATTAATCCTTCTTGATCAACTTTTTTCAACTTTCGCTGCGGATGCGGACCGCCCGTTAAATTAATAAGTCGAGAATATTAAAAGGGGAACAGATTAAATTATTTATTAGCGGATTTATTTTTAATTGAAACTGTTATAAAATATATCAATAACTTATCTATAGTAAAAATCAAATAAGCTCAGGTGAAATATGTGTCAGATTACTACATTATTTGGACCTCTGTCTAACGTAGTATATCGAAGTCGGAGACAACACAGTTCTTATTTCGACGATTCTTTTTCAATAAAAATATACGATAACGTCAACATAGCTTAGTGGTTTTCGTGATTGGGATGTCAGTCAAGAGACCCGAGTTCGGTCCCCAGGTCTTTAATAGCAATACGAAGATAGTGGCACATTATATAACGTCTCCCTTTTTAGTAATAATTTTTATCGAATTTGAAGTCAAGAGAGTGGTAGGTCGTATCAATGAGGTTTTTAAAAACTTATGTACGATTCATATTGACATAAAGATGGCGTCAGTCTCAACACCTCACGTTGTTCCCAACACTTGTGAGCAACTTTGTCTATACCTACTGGTGTCGACAAATTAGAGACGGCGGGAAGATATATGTTTTTTTCTATAATCGAAAAATTTATTAATTTTTTTATGTTATATTTTTTCTATGCAGTGTCCCGTTTATTTGTCTGTTAAAATAAACTGGTGTCAAAAACAACGCTTCGTTTCTAAATTTTGACATATAAACCGTTTCTTTCTGTATTTTTAACGGAACGTTAGCGATCAAACAACATCTTTATTTTTGTCGATTTTTATATTTTTACTAATGGTTTTCTTATACTTTGCAAAACAATATTCAAGGTTATTTGTTTTCGCCTCTATCTGCAGACGTTGTTAAACTGCACAAAGTGTTTCATTACAAAGAGTATTTACTGTTTGAAAGATTTTCTTTTTCAAACAACAAATATTCCTTTATTTATACAGATTTTTTAAGTTAATGAAGGAGAAAACTTTTAAAGGAATAAATGAAAGCGAACCACGGGGGGGTGTCCGTTTTGTTTTAGGTATTTCTTTTACTTAGTATTACTGAATTTAAAATAATCAAAGATCAAGTTAGCCAATCGTACGAAGAAGAGAATCAAGAGTACGTGCGTTTTTGAAAAAACTCGTTTTTTATTTAACCGCCTTCAAAAGGAACAGAAAAAGCAAAGAATAACTTTGTTAGGCAACGTAGTTACTTATTAATTTAAATGAAATATTTCAATAAGCACTACCTACTGACGTGTTTGAAATCGGCGCCCAGTGTTGATAAATTCGTATTACATGATATTACAATTATATTCAGTACAGACAGATCACATTGCTGCTATATCGGCACCGCCTTGAACCACATCAGTGAGTAGATTATTTTTTAAATAACAAGTTTCTCCCTCCTCCAACTCTTATCCCAACATCAAACAACGCCTAGTCTAGACTGCTAGTGCTTTAAACTTGAATTTTTGATAATTGGCGATATATATATATATATATATATATATATATATATATATATATATATATATATATATATATATATATATATATATATATATATATATATATATATATATATATATATATATATATATATATATATATATATATATATATATATATATATATATATATATACATGAACGGTTGCATGGAAGTCAGTAACACAAACACGAATTTCAAGCCGGGGCGGGTCGGTATCGTCTATATCTATGTCTATATCGATGTACAAACATTGGGGGTATAAAATTTATTGTAGTTCTTTAATACAGAACACTTGAGTTTATCTAAATTCGATTAATTAGCTACTTACTTTGGGATCGAGGCAATCTGTGATGTTATCCCTACCTATTTATTTATTTATTATTGTTTTTCATAATTAGCAGCAGCGTTGGGGGTGCGAGTGGTCTGGTACTGCGATCGCCAATCCGCTCACCAAGCGTGGCGATTGTGGCAAACCCTCCCTATGGGAGAGGCCTAAGTCCTGTAGTGGACCTTAACAGACCGATGTGTATGTATATAAGTATATTAATATTTATACATATTATATTATTCCGATAACAATATTATTCCGATCGCAATAGACGCCTCTGCCCATCACCGGTGCACTGAATTTTGGATATTCCACCATCTGTCGATAGCTAATTGTATTTTCAAGCCGCCTAAGTCTCCTCTTACGACACGGGAATAAAGAGTGTGGTATATTCTTGTACCATAATCACACGGCAACTAGGTATTAAATTCGTAACATTCACATTGCGAGAATGTGACTGAGAATGAATGCGAATTACTTATATTTATAGCTTCCCGCAAATAGCCCGGCGAACTTTCTGAAGTACAATAAAGTGCTATTCATTTCAAGGCTCTTATCTTTGAAACATTATTATCGCCATTTTGTCGAGACTTTCAAGGGTTCTCAGATCCCCGGTTAGTATATTGTTATAATAAACTCATTTATTATTTGCTGATTTATAAAGATAATTAAATAATTTTTAAAGACGCCTGAGATGGAAAAGCTTGGTCCTTAGGAAAAAGGGGTTTAAACGATCTGTCGATTACCGCGTTTTTTTAAACAAAAATATTAGTACTACTTCTAATGTTTACTACTTAGGTAGCAAAACTTCAACTTAAATCCCATGGTTCTAAATATTTTGTCTAGATAAATATCATGTTATACTTTTAAACATACTCTTTTTTATAATATACTTTTTTTGGTTTAAGAAGGTAACTCTCTTAGTGCTGAGGCACTAATATGATAAAATTCTGAGAGCTGTCTACTTTCCACAGGATAATAATTTTAGCAGGTGTCCGACGTCACGACAGAGACCCGAGTTCGATCACCAGGTGGTAGACTAGTTCCAATTTTTTTTTTTTTATATACCTTTGTAACATTTATATCGTTGGCTTAGACATAAAGACGGCGACAGACTCAACACCTCACGTTGTTTTAAAAAGATGCATGACATTTTTTTAAAACCGTTGCCTACTCTGTGTATAATACTCGTAGATATGTCAAGAGGAAACTCATTACAAAACTTTAGCAGATTCAAAAACTATAAAACTGCAAATTGATAAACTAATGTATGTTCTTATTTCGATGAATAAATCATTTCATTTGATATGTATGCCCAGAAAATTCACAAATATACCTCAAATTAAGGTAATAACACTTCTGCGAGTTGTACAAGTAAACAAGGAAAATATAAATTTCAGTAAACACAGACTCAGCGCTGTACAAAGTGGGGGCTCATTTACTAATCAGTGTAGATGGGAGCGCAGACTCCGCTCATTCCGCGGCATACGTTATCAACACTCAGGCAGCGCGTAATTTGTAATTGTAATAAGATTAATTCTATACATTGAAGTTACAATTGAAGCTTCTACGTCATAAAAGTGTGCTTATTAATTTAGCTTACTGATGAATTTAATATTTGCTTACATAACGACCTGTAGTATGTACTGTAGTAAAGTCTAGTACAGGATGTAAACCTCTCTCTTACTAAGGAAGATTCGGAAAAAAATATTTATTACTTTTTTGGCTCATAGACATAAAATATATGTAACTCACGATAGATAACTGGTTGGGTGATCGGTCGAGTCAGAAGAGCCAATTTCGATCTCCAGGTGGTACCCTCGTACCAATGAGTTTTTTCAAGCTTAGAAACAGGTTTACGTCTTTATTGTCTGTACCTTTGTTTAGTGTCTTTGAATTTCGTAATATTGAGTGTTTATGCAGACTTTATATTTGTAACCATTGCATTAATTTTAATTACAGTTAAAAGACGATTTCATGCACTTTCTAAAAATACATGAGAGAAAAATGTAGACTGATTCTAGTCTCACTTGACCGCAGCAGCTGGGAAGAGCGCATTCTCTTCACAGGAGAGGCTCGCAATGATATTAAGTCTTCAGAACGTATTAATTAGAAAGCTTTCCTGGTTATTTTTTTATAAATAGATAAATAGATACCGAATTAGAAACAAGAAAGGTACCACAAACACCTAAACCCGAGAAAATGCAGAAAAAGTGGTTTTATGTCGAAATCAACAAAATAAATCATATATATTTTTCAACATCATAAATCATATCATCAACAAAATAAATCATATATAGTTTTTGAAAAATCATTTGGAACGTGCCTGTCGCCCGGGGATCGAACTCGGGTTTCTGGGTTCAAACTCTGATCACCCAATTCGGTTATCGTGACTTTTAATTGAACGAACGAGTTATATGTAGCTTTTTTTAAGGGGAAACGTAACTTTCTCCTCCTAAATTAATTTAGATAGATTACGTCTTACCCATGATAAATATATGGCAAAAGGAGGGCAGTTATTTATGGAGGTTCGAATTACGAGCGGACTTATTGAGTCTACTTCGAGGTGTCTTGATTTTACAAATGTGAGGATTTCCATTGTTTCCTCTTATATGTGCTTTTTATACGAAACTGCCAAAAAGATTTATTTAATCTACAAAATAACGTGTTTAGATGAAAGGGAGTTTAAATAGTAAGCAATTTACACAATGCAAATGAAAATAAAGAAATTTAGTCATCAAAAGCAACCGCAAATTATTAATTATTAACTTTTTAAAATTTTTCACCAAAAATCTTTACCTTGTACTCTACGACAGACTGTACATTCAGAAGTGTAGTGTTTTAACTCATTGACAACAGATAATTACGTGCAAAAGAAGTATATAATGATTATTTCATTTTATCATGTGCATAGATAATGGGTAAATAACTGAAATATGTATTTGATAATTAATATTTAATTTCGTGTAAAGTTCTATAAACAGATATATTACATTTTATTTATGTTTATTAACTTCTAGTCCATATTTACTCCTCCTCCTGTCTCCTCTCCTGACTCCTCTGTGTCCCAATATTTCAAAAAAAGAGCGCTAAATTTTTTTTATTCACCTATTAATTTCTAAATAAAAGTCGCAGACGATATAAAGAACATCATGTCGCGCTCATTTCACATTCAAACAGCCTCGGAATAAAATAGACAGTTAAGGTAAATGCCACCTGGTTTGAAGGGCGTATTACGTCCAGTATCTATATTAGATCTTCGATAGTTATCTACACAAAGGCCATGTGTTTCTAATACATTCATTAGAATATTCGCAGAAATTTTTGTATCATAATAATTTATACGTGTCAGAGCGAAGCGATTCCTTTTGTCGCTTCATGAATTGGGCATCTCGACCGGGTAGGACGCGACCTTAGAATATACCGGCGTGAAGTTGAAGTTCTTTGCGCGTCTCAATTTTGTCCGGTAAGTGAGCTAAAAGCCCATTATATTAACTGTTTAAGAAATTTTTAAAACTTTATACGTAGGGTTTTTATAACATAAAAGAATACATGCCATTCCTACTCCAGGGGTAGACAGAGGTCTAGACAATTAAGTCGTTTTGACCCAACTTCCAGCGAAGACATTTTTGAGACAACAGCACAGGTGATGAGTTCGTCGCCGTCTTTATGTTTAAGCCAAGGATATAAATCGTATATAAGTTTTTGATAAACCTATTCATACTAACCAGTGACGTAGGCATCCAACTGAGGTCGCTTGACTCGAAGTCCGATTCAACCACTAAAACCAAATGTAATAAATTCCAACCAAATGTATGGGTATATTCTCCGGACGGCCTTAACATCAAAAAGCGGACACCGACAAGCCAAAATGAACACTTGGTAGCAGTGGCTACAACTTTTTTCATACATAGTTCACACATAGTATTTTTTATTTTTCTTTAATTAAAGTCGTCAATCACACCAAGCTGTCTGTGCCAAATACGAATGAGAGTATTATATTTATTCTTTGATAGGGAACGGAAACCTCCAACTATAGTTTTAATCGCCCAAAATAGTGCTTAAATTTATGTCATACTGATAAAATATTATAACATATTTTACATTGCCGAGGAAGTTGCTCTATTTTTTTGCTTTCTGTGTGATCTCACAAAGACAGCGATGTGATTCATATGTTAGAGGTACATTTACCTAGGGTCAGGTATATTTAATTTTATATATTATATTATCAGGTTGAGCTATCGCACTGTGTTTTTCCTGAGGGATATCGTATACTGGAAATAAACAAATATAAATATATAAACAAATGTGCATGCCAGTGACGTTATCTTAAAGTTTTTACTCATTAAATGAACATTCAAAAATCGCCCAACAGACCGATAAAACATACATATTTTTTAAGTAAATTCATACATAGATAGGTATAACATAACATACATCATCACATACATTGATTTGATACCACAACAACGAGAATACAACATGCACTGAGGCCCGAGAAAATTAGGAAAAAGTGGTGTTCTATATTAACCCGGTCGGGAATTGATTCCGGGACCTCAGAGCTCAAAGCCATAAAAACCGGTGTGTATACCACTCGCCCACGGAATATACAATATTTGTATTGAGTCAATAGTATTTTAAAATTCATATATTTAAAAAAAAAATCTTCACGCAATTCCCAATACAGCCACCTTCGACCCACCTTCCGCCGAAGATATTTTCGGGAAAGCGTGACAGGTGGTGAGCCCGTGAGGTCGCTGTTGTTATGTCCAAACTAAATAGTATCAGGTTAGTATTTAGAACTTACCCGCAGACAAAATAAATTACGGAACTTAACGTAAATTAATACTGAGAGAAACAATGAAGGCTTATATATACACGATACTCCACGGGAACTGTTGTTAAAATTTAATAATTCCTACTACTCTTCATCATTTGCTGAGTTGCTACGGGCGCCTGGATGGAATAACTTAGTTGGGTTGATTCTTAAGAATACAATTCGTATGCACTTTAAACTTAAATTGTGTAATTAAATTTATAATAAATTATTTAAAGTATTAATTATTGGATAGTTTATGGCAATCTTAATGACAATATTCGAAACACTCTTTCAAGTCTAAAAATCTGATGTTTTCAGACATTAGACGTATTTGGATAAACTGTATCTAAATACGGCGACATAAAGACGGCGACTGACACACCACCCGTAATGTGTCCTGAAAATATCTTCGGTGGAAGGTAGATCGAAAGGACTTAATTGTTTAGACTAGACCTCTGTCTATGCAGGCTGCATTTCCACGTTGAATGGTTAGACTTCACTGTTGAACGAGAAAAGAATCTGCTCTCTGTCAATAGCGGCTACTACCAGACACGGATACCCATGTATTAAGAATTGCGTGAAGATATTTTTTATCTAAATACATTATACTGTCCAATACGTTAGAATAATTTTCACAACTTGTAGTTTTATATAAATTTTTTTTCAATACTTTATTTACAGAAGCAAAATTATGTTTAAATTTACAATATTTATTAATTAAAAACTGCAATAATCGTACAGCCCTACTCCTCGTGATCCATGCAGTAGTGCTGCATTTTAAGGGTGCCTAGAATGCTGGCTGCATTTCCACGTTGAATGGTTAGACTTCACAGTTGAGCGAGGAAAGAATCAACCCTCTGTTACTAGCGGCTACTACCAGTCACGGATACAATACCTTTAGACACTGAGTGTTTGTGCAAAAATAAATATCTTGTAGTAAATGGAAGTTGTTTATGGTTTACATCATTCCTTCGTATGTACATACACACACATACGTAACGGCTTATAAAAGTCCAGTTCATGATATAATTTAGAGCTCTCCATCAGATAATTTGCCATAATTTCCATGCTTCCGATTGCCGGATTGGTCACCAGGCTACTGAATTTGTGTGATATATTTTATTAGCTACCTTGGCTTTGACAAGGCTTTTCTCTAGTCTTCTCTTATGATACCCGCAGGAACAAAGGGTGTGGTCCGCTATAGATGCTTCTATCCGTCACCGGTTTTCTGAATTTCGGTCTGTTATTTTCGAGATAATGGACCCGTCATCTATCAGTAGTCATTGAGATTTTGAAGGCCCTTAGTCGCCTCGAAGTCTGTATGTATATTTATTTAAATTCTTTAAAATAATGTCTTTGGGCTATTCCCAATACGAGGATGGACAGAGGTCCAGAAAAATAAATCCTTTCGATCAATCTTTCAACGAATATATATTTTTGGGACAACGTGACAGGTTGTAAGCCTGTCGCCGTCCTTATGTCAAAACCAACGATTTAAATTATATATACGTTTTTAAAAACGATAGCCGAGTTTTGGGTGGTCGGAATTTCAAGTCGAGAGACCCGAGTTCGATCCCCAGGTGGCAGTACCAATGAGTTTTTCAAAAACTTATGTACAAATTTCATCGTTGGCTTGGACATAAAGGCGGCGACGGGCTCACCACCTGTCACGTTGTCCCGAAAATATCTTCGGTGGAAGGTGGGTCAAAGGGACTTAATTGTCTAGACTTGACCTCTGTCTACCCCTGTATTGGGAATTGCGTGAAGATATTTATTTATATAAAAATGTCTTTGGTACGAGCGTAACATGGGGATCAAACTCGGGACTCTTGACTTGAAATCCGATAACCCAATCACTCGGCTATCGTGACTACAAAAAATTTAATTATTTTCTTTAACAAAATGTTGACAATAATGTTGTGTTCGATCAACAATATGAATCTGTGTCTGCTACACAAGAGTTACAGTACACAATAGTTTCTCTGCAAAGTGGATTAACCGCTGATTTGTGTCGTCGCACAGTATACCCCGTTGTGTGGAACTTAGCAATTAAACTGGATTCAATCACGGGCCCGCGTCGGCCGCTAATCAACTTAATTGCGGTTTTCGCAACTTGCACCGAACTAAACAGTTGTTGAGGAATTACAACTTGAACAACAGCAACAGCGTACAATTACGACACAGTAATGTGCCTGCGTGAGAGCTTTTTCACGACTACGCTACAGCGCACGGATAAATTAATATACAGGGAAGTGGAGCACAAATAACGGTAACGGTGGCATAAACAATGCTCAATAGTCATCCTTTTTATTTTATTTCTATTTCAGTTTTAATTATTTGATATGATTATTATTATTTTCTATTATTTCATGGTTTATATTATATATTTTATACAGTGGTTGAGAATGGAAACATATTAAGATAACGTATGAATATTACACTGAGGCAGCGCCATTACCAATACCTGTCACGAAAAGGTTTATGTGAAATTTGAGTCGAAGGAACCAAATTATACTCAACTGTCTAAGTATCAGGAAATAAGTATTTAACCTTACCTACAAAAATATTTCCAAGCCCCTAACGGTGCTCCTAACAGTCCTTTCAAGCTCTGTGTTGCCTGATTTGAAAATTATTTTATTTGATGATTTACCGTTCCAAAAAAAGTCTCGGTAAAAGGTGGGCCAAAAGAACTTAATTGCCTGAACTTTATAAGCCCTGTAAATATTGGGAATGGCGTGATGAAGTATTTTAATTATATAACCACTGAAAATAGTATTGATGTATTATTTTTGAGCCCACGTATATGGAGCTAATATTTACTTTTCTACTACTTATTCTTTTCCTCTATTCATTTAAGCTTTTGTATTTGGCTACGAATTTGTTTGGTAGGTGTAGCATTAAATCACGGCATCCATAAATTACGTCCGGGAAGCAGACTTTCGGTGCCAATTTTTCTTCTATCTCTTCTTTTTAGAAAGCTATATATCACACAAATATTTTTTTTTACAATGAACTCGAAATGTATTGTTTAATATTATTTTTTCTTTTGTCTGGAAATTGTAAGGCAATTCATGTATCATATTTAAGTGTATTTTATATATTTTTTTTTCTTTCTTACATGTAATGCTGTGTCATATACATGTTATCATCTAAATGTTAAAATGTGCTGCTTATGTACCTTTTAGATAAATTAATGTTTTTGTTTGATATCTTAAAGTAACTTGTTGGCGTACCTATAGCCAAATAGGTAAGAGTCTAATAAGTAGAGAAATAGGAAAGACGGTGAGACATGAAGAAAGTAGCAGGTTCGAGTCCGTGATTTGACAGGTTGTAATCAGCTCAAGACACGGGAATTGCAGTTAAGTTGTAGCGGTTAACAGGAATAACTATAATATTATTATGTATAGTAGTAGTATTTAAAATAAATAGCATGTATTTATTATATATGTGATATAGAACGTAACTCAGTTAAATAGATAGTTGTCAGAATGTGACTGCGCAACGATTTAACTCATAAAATAAACATCAAAACAGCTAGTTCTAATAAAGTATAATAAGTCATTTGTTCATCATTATTTTTTTAAATAAATAAATAATAAATATCTTAACGCCATTCCCAATATAGGAGTAGGCAGAGGTCGGGACAATTAAGTTCTTTCGACCCACCTTCCACCGCAGATATTTTTGGAACAACGTGACAGGTGGTGAGCCCGTCGCCACCTTTTGTCCAAGCCAACGAAGTTACTTGTACATTAGTTTTGAAAAAAAACTTATTGGTATGCCTTGGGGACCGAACTCGGGTCTAATGACTTGAATTCCGATTACCCAACTACACGGCTATCGTGACTGTTATTTTTACTGTTTTCACGATAGCCTTTTAATTCAGTGTACAGGTCATAGACCTTTTTCATTCATACGATAGAAAACCATCCCTATTCCTCGATGAGAGATACGTATCGTGACAATGCCCTTGCCCAGCATTGGTACAGGCTACTTTACCGTGCGCATGGAAGTCTCATTTCACAAAGGTAGCAAAATAAAGCATAGCAACAGAAAGCAATTATGACAGGCAATAGGAATAGGATACTTTAGTCATACTGTCTACACTAAGTAAAGATGCTTTACGATTCTTGTTGGCGGAGGGCCAAGCGATGTCTATTCTACAAAAATAATATCTTTGTTTCCTAATATCGCGTTTCCTTCCATATGTCGTTTCGCACCGCAACAAAAGCTTTGCGTATTATATGACTAAAGTCATAAAATAGTAAAATAAACAAATATAGTCACGCATATTCCCAATACTTGGGTAGACAGAGGTCTTTCACCAAAGCATATTTAGCACATCATGACTAGCTGGTGAGCCTATCGCGGTCTTAGTGTCCAAACTAACCGTAGAGGGGTTTTAGTCGGTGTTTGCCCGAAATCGACGTAGGACAGGCACACGCTAGGTATTTATTTAAAAAAAGGTATCTCTTCCTTTTTTGTAAGATTATCTTCACGCATTTCCCAATACCAGGGTGGCCAGAGACAATTTAGTCCTATAAGTCCGGTGAGTCTATCGCTGTCTTTTATCTAAACCAACGATATAAATAGTACATAAGTTTTGAAAAACCATTGGAATGAGCCTACCACCTGAGGAAAGAACTCAGCTCTTTTAATATGAATTCTGACCGCCCAACCACACGTATATCGTGACGTTTAATCTATTGATTTACGTATAATATTTTAATAACATCATATTTTTTAGTTTATGTAAGTAACGTATTAATATTAAAATACTTTTCTTTCAATGGGAGATGACATTCCCACAAAAACACGTGTGACTTTATATTCATAATTTACATACATGCGTTCATAATGGAAATGAAAATATTACTTTTGTATAAACATCCTTCCCTTGGCAGCCTGCCAGCGAACGAAGCGAGTGTATTTATTCAGTTAAATCAGTTTCACTGTTACCGATAAATTTCCGTAAATATTTGCGAGCAATATCATTCACATTGCCATTTTATTGTTAGGTGTTTTTAAAGTTTGTTTTTTAAACTCCATACACACTAACATACAATACATTATCTTACTGATTTACTTAACGGCCTGTTAAAGTCCACTGCGGGACCTTTGCGTACGAGTAGTAGTAGTCAGTCGCACACGTTCACGACTATGTGTAATACTCCTTGTATTAAATATAGTTGTGAACGTGTGCGACTGACTACGTTTAGATGTATGCGTGTATCAAATAGTGATTGTAAGATGTAACTTTTGGCTGTGTCTGATATTTGTAACGTTATCTACGTCTGATATATAATATATGATAATTATAACAGCTCCATTTTTTACTGTAAAGTAAAAAAATGTCTTTTTTTTTTAACATTGTAAGCTAGCGTTTAACTACAATCCCACCTGATGGTAAGTGGCGATGTAGTTTTTGTTGGTAGGCACACTAGCTTAGAAAGAGCCTATTCACTCTTCTCTTGAAGACACCCACATTGTAATCGGACGGAAAGACTGATGCAGGCAAATTATTCCAGTCCTTTGCTGTACGCATTATGAACGACGAAGCAAAACGCTTCGTCCCAATGCAGGGTATATCGACAACAAAATCACGCAATTCCCAATACAAGTGAGAGAGCATAGAGTTCTCGACAATTAAGTCTTTTCTTTCATTCCACCGATGATATTTTTGAAATAACGTGATAGGTGGTGAGCCCGTCACCGGCTATATGTCCAAGCCAACGATATGAATGCCGCCTGGGCATATCTCCTGGGAGTCTCTCGACTCGAACTCTAATCACCCAACCACTCGGCTATGGTGACTTACTTTAAAATATCGTCTCGTACTGTAAAATTAAGTCGGTATACCTTTCATAACTAAGCTTCAGGTCTACAATAGTAAAATGTTTTCTCGGGTCGTAGACAAATTACTTACAAACACAAGCCTCACGCCTTTTTCCCGCAGTGGTAGACAGAGGCACATCCTTCCACTAAATACGATCCAAGCATACCTTTCTCACTTCCTTTATTTCATTACGCTTTTGCTCCATGCACTTCCTATGCCTATATTTATAAAATAGGGGAAAGTTTGTCTGTTCAGATGTTACAATGTTTGTCACTCAATCACACCATAACAATCTAACCTGAATTAACGTGTAGTATTTATTACCTTTATCTCGTAAAAAGTAATTTATATTTCTAATATTAGGCGTCTGGAAAGCGATAATAAGTAGGTTATTGATCCAAAATTTAAGTATCCTGTGGTAATTTAAAAGAAATAGACTGATGAAGTCGCTGGCTAAAACAAGACAGTAATATTTTTCTTTACCTGACCTGCTTTGATTGAAAATATTTAGGGCGAGCTATTAAATGTCCTTGGGAAGGAGGGTCCGTCGTCTTCCGTCCTCTCTCGTATTGTTACACTTCGCTCTACTGTTACCTCTGATAATAGCTTCACAATGAGTGTATTGTATTTTCTTTTAATGTTTTATATTTTCACACAATTTCTCATGCTATAACAGGCAGTCTTACAGTGACGTCTTTTTTGACCCACTTTTCATTTGAGGCATCGTGACAGGTGGTAAGCCTGTCGCCATTTTAATGTACAAACTAACCGTACAATATATTTGTAAACATATACATTTCATTTACATAAATAAGTACATACATTCATACACATTTGACGTCCTCGGTGAACGAGTGGCGTGCGTACAAAATATATCATTATATTTTCATAGTGTTGCCATCTCAGGGGTCCTGGGTTCACCGGCCACTGACTTGAATCTCGGATTTAATTTTGATTTTTTAACTACTACAACACTACTTTTTGTTTCATCTCATGTTTTATAAAGGAAATTTAAGTTTAGATTTGAAATTAAATCTAAATAAATTATATATAAGCGTAAACCAAAGATAGCATTACATTTCCTTAAAAATTGTTTTGCTTTTTCAGGCGTAATTACGCGGGTAATATGTTGAGCCGTTTTTCATACTGAAATATATTTCTTGTTTGATTTCGACATATCATACTATACCAAATAATGTGTCAGACTTCATATAATGAATTTCATGGAAATAGTAATATAAAAATATATGCGCGATGAATAAGAAGAAAGTTGTGTTCAAAACAGCTTTTTTTAGGTTTTCTCAAAAAAATATTACTTCTTATTAGGCTAACTTTTTAGAAAAAATTCCCTTATATTTTCTAAATTTTATTCCTTTCCCAAAACACAACAAAACTATCCCTTTCCGGTCGCCCCGCTCACGGTCTACATTCGATGTTTATTTTTATGTTGATTGTGATGTTGATGTTTGTTCATATTTTAGGGGGTAGGCTCGCTGAGGTAAATATTGAACGCGCTACATTGAAGTTGGTGCAGAGCGCCGCCGGCAGTTTGGAACAATATTTGCTAACCCAGTCTAGCAAGTAATGTATGAGGGATACGTTTATTTATTGTTTATATATTCTTAATTGCACACCAAAAATAAAGCAAAAAAATTCTCCTACAATTAAAATCAAAACACATACTATGAATAATGAATAGTGAACAATGGGCCGTTGCGTTCTTGTTCGCAAAACGAAACTCAAAAATTGACGATTGTCATCTATGACGCGGATGTAGCCAATCATCAATGGTCAATTTGAAATTCGAACCCTGACAAAAAAGGACAATGAGTTCGCCAACGATCAACGAATTATGCAGACGTACTAGCAAAAAGTTATTCCAAAAACCTATTCCAGTAAATACGTCTCATTAAATAAACAAGATTTGTTTACTATAAAAAAAGGTACAATTCTACTGCAGATAATAGACCTTTTTCATCGAAAAAATCACCGCGAATTGGTGGCATCGTAATACTGATGACGAACAGAAGAATTTAAGATTCTGTTCATCATCAGAGTATCATCTTACTTAACAATCTAATACTTTTTAGAGATGGATATGAGAAGTCTTTGCTATTTATTTTGACCGGGAATAATTGTTTTCTACACATGGATCCATTTATATTCTTACGCAGACATCATACGTTATTTCGAACTAGCTGTAGTATAACCGTATTTATTTCAACAAAAATGTACATTTCTTTTTAAGATTTTTACCATTCAAACAAAGCTTATGGTTGTTAAATTAAAACGAAAAAATTTTAAAAATTTCAACAGACACTAACACTACACACGGGCGGCAATCAGACCCGTGAATTCCCGGTTTGAATCCTGCCCGTTTCAGTTGAAGTTTTCAAAGTTTATCTTCTTAGCTTTAAAATCAATAAAAAAAATTCATAAAGCTTTGTTCATTCATGTTTGTTCATTCTCTCATACTTCCTACTATTTAGGTGTGCTATCCCGATCTGTCCCAAAGTCTTCTCGATAAATAGGAGCTCCTTCTTAAGAGTTGTATAAGAGTTTTCTTCGGTCTACAAAAGTATGATCATATTCCACAGCATAGTACTTTATTTTTTATTCTTTTACTGTTCGGTCCTCGCTCCTCGGATCGCTATTCCTCATGATGTCAAAAAAGCTTCGAATAAACATTCTTCTAAAAAATTATTCGAGAGCATCTTCACTAATTCAGTTTATAAATTATGTTATCGTTATTCTACACTCATAGATAATTTAAATAAAAATTATTCATTTATCTAAAGTTAAATTACATTCTAAAGAGCAAACATTTCCCATTAAGTTTGTTTTGTGTGTTTTAGAATCATAAATAGAAGCGAACGCGCGCCAAGCGGACTCGTGCGAACAAGCTCGAGTGTCAGCCAGATGGAGATTATGATAATATGTGTCGTGAACTAGCTGCGTTACAGTTTACTTGTTTAGTTAAAAACCGACATAAAGCGTTCCATTACAAATTTTATTAAGTTATATTTAGTGAGGGATTGTTTTTATATTTAAATTCTAGAAATGACTAGAATTGAAGAGAAAGAATGGTGTCCCGACCGAGTCACTACAGAAAACACTTTCTCTACATTTTCTAGGGTTTGAGTGTTTGTGGTACCATCGTTGTTTCTGATTTCATAATACAACTGCTTAAGCTGTTTATCTTAGTAATTTATGTGATGTTGTCCCTATATATCTATGTTTGGATAAAAAGTATATTTGCAAGTATCTTAGCAAGACACGGCCATCGTTAACTTAAAATTATTTTATTTATGTCTAAAAATCTAAATTTTTTAAAATTAGTTCCTATATTCGTTATTCATTTGGAATAATATATAAAAAATATCTTCATGCAATTCCCAATACAGGGGTAGGTAGAGGTCTACTCTAGACACTAAAGTCCCTTCATCCCACATTCCACCGAACATATTTTTGGGACAACGTGACAGGTGGTGAGCCTGTCGCCATCTTTATGTCCAAGCCAGCGATATAATTCGTACATAAGTTTTTAAAAAACTCATTGGTATGAGCTTGCCACCTAGGGATCGACCTGAGTTCGATCTTCAGACTCGAAATTCAGACCACCCAACGACCCGGCTATTGTGGCTCAAAAATTTTCGTCTATGTATAAATTTGATCCACATTGGATATCACAACAGAACATACATACTCGTATAGACAGTATTCCACGTAAAGGAGTCTAATTCTCAAAGGAATCGAATACGTTGTCCACCGGAGTGCGAGGATCTTGGTTGGCGAGCGATCAGCCGATGTAGATTTATTTCTTAACTCTATTATGTCAACTCAGTCGGACTTGACATCAGATTTATGTCTCAGATATCTATTCAATGGAATATAAATAAAGATGTATGATACACTTTTGATTCCCTTTATTTGCCCAATCGGTCGTAAGTGAACATCAATCTTAAATCACATAATATCAATAAATAAAAATGACTTAATAAAAAAAGTCGGGTTGTTGGGTGGTCGGAATTTCGAGTCGAGAGACCCGAGTTCGATTCCCAGGTGGCAGTACCAATGAGTTTTTCAAAAACTTATGTACGAATTTCATCGTTGGCTTGGACATAAAGGCGGCGGCGGGCTCACCACCTGTCATGTTGTCCCGAAAATATCTTCGGTGGAAGGTGGGTCAAAGGGACTTAATTGTCTAGACTTGACCTCTGTCTACTCCTGTATTGGGAATTGCGTGAAGATATTTATATTTATATTTATTTATAATTATTACTTAATAAAAAGACAAAAGAGTATGTTTAGTTAGA
This sequence comes from Sericinus montela, assembly GCA_029286605.1. Classification (NCBI taxonomy): domain Eukaryota; kingdom Metazoa; phylum Arthropoda; class Insecta; order Lepidoptera; family Papilionidae; genus Sericinus; species Sericinus montela. The sequence goes on from JAGSMR010000025.1 coordinate 5,017,342, forward strand.
TTAATTAAATCCAGTTAAAACTTGTGTAGGAAGCTCGGAGATGATTACGCTAATTACTTTTTCGAGGCTTATCTCTTAGTCGCCCCTTATGACTCCCACTGGATGAAAGTAGTTTGTATTATCTCAGGCCGTAACCATACGGCATAAAACTTTAATAAAGGTTTTTAATTTTTTATAGAAGGTATTAAGTTATATTAAGTTTAAGGTATAGGAAGTAGTAAAATGTTTGCATTTGTGTCTTTCAGTTGCATTCACAACTGACTCGTGCTCTTCTTCGTGCTATCCGTTTGACTCGCTCCCTCCGCGGTTGTTTCGATTGTGCCGAAAGTTTGGATGAACAATAGTAACTCACTCAGCAATGTCTCAACAGTTTGAAAAGATATCAAAACCTCCTACTCAAATGAACTAAGCGAAGTTCCAGTGGACGACTAGTTTATGCGATTTGCAAAATAAAGAAAATCAAAATCTTTTATTGTTCAAGATAGAAACATAATTTTAGCGTGCAATTTTAGTGATTTTAAAAGCATGTAAGTTATGCTGAACATTCTGTTATTAAATTAAAGAGAAATTTATAAAATTCATTAACGAAAAGTTTAACATAACTTACATGCTTTGAAAATCAATAAAATTGCACATTAAAGGTTTAGTGGCGTTTTCGTGTTAATGTTTTGTAGCAGTAAAGTTACGAACACAGAGTTAAATTGGAATATCCAACTCAATGTAGATAGATAGATGAAGTGCCAGACAGTAGACGTAGCCAATAAAATAGGTATGAGTAAAGAAAGAGAATTAAAATATCAACAGATAAGTATAGCAATGAGGGCTTGGAGGTAAAAGTGTTGTGGCGGTATGGCAGATGTCGCGGGTTTTGAATTCCTCTCCTGTCGGTAGATATTTTTAAATTTCTCTTTAATTTAATTATAATTTTAGCGGTTACAGATCGACATTTTTAATTATACCAAATACTTCGTAAATAGATTTTTCTGACAATAAATAAATAACTACAAGATACCAGTTGTTATGGACACAGATTCGGCGCCTATTCAGTAGCATGGTGGGCAGCCATCACTGTCCCCCACAACATGTAAATCACATGTATGTTATAAATGACGGTAAAAGAGAATTTATTTAACTATATAATCAGTTTTAACCTAACCTGTTTTAAACAGTACTGACGATTGCAAAATATTGTAATGTTTTTTTTTATGATCATAATTTACGCTCAGCTTGAACTGTGTTGGATGACGTAAGCCCTATTGCCTTGACTACCTGCACATTGTTACAGCAGTTCGATGGACAAAGTTGACTTAGAACTTTGTACCAATAATTGGAAAGATCTTTGTTTAAAAGCACATTGCGTCACTAATGAAAATTATGTTGAAGTAAGTTCAGTATTCTTTTATTGATTTCGCCGGGGGAGCCATAAAAAGAAAGAAAATTTACTATAAAACAAATATACTATTCTGTTCAATACACAATTTGTCTTTGAATCTTGACGTCCCAGGTTCGAGTTCGCCATTACACTATTGTCGTTAAAAACTTCAGATAACTAAAAAAATAACAAGCAATGCAGTTTGATTAATAGTGATTAACTGAACTTGTAGATATCTTAATCTCTCTTATATCAAAATGTCCGCTGAAAACGCACGGCACAACTAGTATCAACATGCTAAACTTATAACTTCAGAGCAACCATTTTTCTTGGCGTGAGCGTGGGAAAAGTTTCGTAACTTCTAAAGGAACTGCAGCGCCTCATTGAAATGAACAACATTGCGCTTGCTGCTTATTCTGTTACACCTCAGTTAAAAACTTTACACTGAGATGTTAAATCTTTATTCGATGCATAATATTTATATTACGATGTATATTAAATACTACTATATTTGCGTTACTTTCGAGTATCCGATATTGTACTTCCTGCAGTGTTGTTTACGGCGGGGCCTGTTTTGTCGTACAGTTAGCTCATTATATTTACTGTGAAGTATAAAATGCCTTTTATATGTTTACGCATTTACCCAATAGCTGGGCTTGATAGCCGACATATTGTGTAAATGTAAATGCTTAAACATATAAAAAAAGACCTGATGGTCTTCAATTGCATAAATAGAGATATACTCGTAGATTTTTATTTATATATAAGAAAAGCCCTAGAAGAGCTTGTGACCGAGGCCTTGTCTGAGAGAAGCACAGATCGACAACCCAATAGCCTAGATAGTTGGTAGTGAACCTGCCTTCAAAGCTAAGGGTTGCCGGTTCAATATCCGCTAGGGGCAAACATTTGTGTTATGACCATAAATGTTTGTGATCACATCATGGTTATTCGTGTATATGTATATTATAATATATGTAAATATAAAAAAGCCACGATAGCGGAGTGGTTGGTTGATCGGAATTCGAGTGAAGAGATCCGAGTTTGATAAATTTTTTTACCAATGGTATTTTCAAAACTTATGAACAATTTATATCGATGGCTTGACATAAAGACGTCGACAGGCTAATCTTTTGCGTTGTCCTAAAAATATATTCGGTGGAAGGTGGTTTGAAAGGATTTAATTGATTAGACCTCTACCTGCTCCGGTATTAGGAATATCGGAAAGATATATTTAAATATATACGTATGTATGTATATGGTACCGCTAGTTAGTACTAGCTAGTTAGCTAGTAGTAGAAGCTACGTTGCACGTACACTACTAGAACGATGGGCTCACCACCTGTCACGTTGTTCACAAGCTTCGCTGAAAAGCAATTCCAAAGGACTTTATTATCTTGATCCCTGCTTACTCAAATGTAGGAAATAGCACGAATATAAAAAGGACAAGACGACCTTGCGTTTAAATTTTAAGAATAATACAGGCTTTTATATATATTGCGAGTCAGCTTGCTGCCAAAAAGGAGCTTCCGCTGTGTCGTATATCCATCGAGCAAGCAGAGCTTTTGGCAAACCCAGCAGGACAGTGGCCTAAGCAGTTACAACTTTTTCATTCAAATCTTTCAAGTTGACATATTAAGAATTGATACCTTATACATATTTAAAATAGATATTTATAATATCGGTCCTATTAATTAAAGAAACAGAACATATTTATATACGACAGAACAACGAGATCTATTACCCTTCAAGATAGTTAATTGACTCAGGCGTTACTTTGCGGAAATTCATTGTAAAGTTGTTATTTAAAAAATTACTTCGCAACTCTCCGCATGAAAATATAAAAAGGTATATGCTACCTGGTCCGAAGAGAAGAAGAGCACCACCCTCCCTCCCACAGATGCGTGCACCGATTCCACAGATGTGTGCACCAATTCCACTGTATGCACCACCACCGCTACACTCAAACCAGGTAACACACACCACCACCGAAAACGAGACACGTGTTTCGCCTCAAAACAAGGCATCCTCAAGCGAGTAGACTCTACGATGAGCGACCGCAGAGTCAAAACTCGGTGGTGGTGCATACAGTGGAATTGGTGCACACATCTGTGGAATCGGTGCACGCATCTGTGGGAGGGAGGGTGGTGCTCTTCTTCTCTTCGGACCAGGTAGCATATACCTTTTTATATTTTCATGCGGAGGGTTGCGAAGTAATTTTTTAAATAACAACTTTATTACCCTTCAGTCTAGTTGCACAGAGATCAGTCTTTGCAGTAAGACTCGACTGAAAAGCAAAGGGTTGCGGGTTTTAATATCGCTAGAGGTAAATCAAATCAAATCATTTATTCATCGATCTAAGAAACATACAATTATATTCATAGATGATCTTTTTTAGGCAATTATTTAAGTGGCAAAATGAATGTTGGTTCAATCATTGGTTCAATGGCACGAGCCATTGAAGGTTTATACGTATGTACACGAATATTTACCTTGATACAAATATAAATCTTACCTATATACAAATAGAAAGAACTACGAAGGTAAAATTGTATCTATCTTGTCTATAAAACAAAACGCTAACTAGTGATATTTTATAAATCATACTTTATACTCTACTTACTTACATAGTAAAAACGAATCTGATGACCTTAATGATCACCATTGATATAAACAGTACATAAGTTTTTGAAACACCTCATTGGTACGGTGTCGCTACCTAGGGTTAATATAAGATCTCACGAAGACTCGACTGCAATTAATAACTTTTGCTTATCACTAGATGGTGTAGTAATATTACCTCATTGCATGTAATGAGGAATGGTGAAATGGTGGTAGATAAAATAAATGTCAATCGATAAATGTAGTTGTATATCTCTTATTTTGATAACTTTGATTTGATTTGATTTAAACGGATCTTCACAATGGGCCTGCAATGAAACTGATTATTACGTGTTGCTTAGATCACATAAGACCTACCTATTCTTTTCCACGATTCAAACTAAATGATCCAACGCGGCTAAAGTGTAAAAATTAAAACCTACTTATAACATAGCTACGTATAACATAGTTTATTCATTTAATAAATGTGGCTTAGCCGTAACCATGGCCAGGTGGTTGTGACTTAATTGTCTGACCTGACTACCCCAGTATTGGGAAAGAAGTGAAGAAGAATTTTTATAAGTATGGCGCCGACTATGTTGAACTGGTCCGCGGGTCTATATTGTCAAGTTTTCTATTGTTGTGGGAACTTCGATGGTTAATTTCTACCGCACATAGAAATTAAGTAAATAAAAGCAACGCAGAGCAGTGGAGTCGTGTCTGCGGCGCGTTTAATCGCCGCTCTCGACCGAACAGTTCGAAGTGCCGTGCGACGAACTAGAGCAGGGAGAGTTAATCTCATTCGCAGGGATTCGGTTCGCTTTTGTTTTAGATTAGTGTTACTGATGCAGACGGTCGTGATAGCAAATTGCATTGATCACTTCAGTGTTACGGTAAAGATTCTATTGAATATTATTGACGGAACATAAAAAATAAATGCGGAATCTCTCAAAAGTTACACCAAGTCTCAAAGACTCAATAAACTTTAACGTACTACCCGATACCGTAACACTACGATAAATTATTCCTATCTTTTTTCACAGATTTATCACAGATAGCAACAGTTCAAAATTAATATACGATAAGAAAAGCACAAACTAAAGCAAAAATTTGTAAAGACTACAGGTGAATTTATATTTCAATTCCCAGCTTAGATTCTATTACTTAATTGGCTAAACTAGACTTCAGTCTACCCCTGAATTGGGAATTGCGTGAAGATATTTATTTATTTATTTATAAATATGATTCTTTAATGATCAAAGCCTATCTCTTTGTAATATCGTAAAGTAAAAGGTTGTCTTCTGACTTGACCTTCGAACTTCTGACATGACGTTTTACAAACGCTGTCAGGAAAATGTAACAATAAATATTTTTACATTAATTTTTATAAAAATACACCACACATTTTATAAATCACGCCATTCTCAATACTAGGGTATACCGAGGCCACAGGGGTTTTAAGACTTCGTCTCGATGAATAATGCATTTTCCTGGTGGCAAGACTGGTGATTAAGATCGGTAAGCAGGTGTTTGCCATGACCTTTCCACGCTTCTATTGATATTTTCTCAGATTACACTACCTTATGTATTGTATCATAAGATCATGATAATTTTATTCCATTTCGTGACATGAAATATTGTATATAACTGGTTGCGGAAACTACACTCACTTTATCAAACTTTTGACATACTTCGTGGACGAGTCGTGTACACTACGGTTTTCATGGTACTGCCAACTCTTAATGTCCGGGTTCATTTCCCTGACGGGTAGAGAAGCACTTTTTATACACTGTCTCGGATCTGGGTGCTTGTGGTACCTTCGTCGTTTCTGATTCTTACGGGGAAAGAAGATTTTTCAGGGCTAAATGTAGTATTTTTAACTATTTTTGCTTTAACTACAAACCTCTAAACATACAATTATATTTTACAAACATTATGTATAACGCATATCATTTTATAACTTTTTCTTTATAGTTTTTGTCAATTTAAATATCCAACAGGGTTGACACAAAAGTATTTTAAAACATAAAAATATTAAAACGCTCGGATCACTTTGTACATATTTGTTCATATTTGATGTCATTAGAGCTTGCTTTGTTCAATGCAGCAATAATTAACAAAAGACTCTTTTTAATATTTAATGGCTTTCTAACAAAGCATTAAAGAAATTCGCATCATAATTATTTATTCCGGTAATTTAGTAAATTTTTCTTTTTAAGTTTCTTATGAAGAATTGTTTTTTCTATATTTCTTGTTAAACAAGAAATACAGAAAAAAAATTCCTCGTATAGTCGAACACTTACAACCGGCTTCAAAAACAGGAGGAGATTTTCAATTGGCTTTTGCTTGCCTCTTTTTAAAAATTTCTTGTGAAATTTTGTCACGGTATTCACCAAAACCTTTCATCCCACTTTAAAAAAACGAGGAGGAAAACCTCAATTGAAAACAATTCGCTTGTGCCTTTTTTACGTTTGTTACCTCATAAATTCGTCATAATTGAACTAATTTCGCAAATTCTTTTTTTTTTAATTGGTATACTACTTTTGTAATATAATTTCAATCTAGGCGGCAAAGAGAGATCTTAGGATATTGAGCTGATAAAAAACCACTCAGAACTCACACTACTTGTCTGCATAGGGGACGTTTTGACGCAAAAATAACACAGCACGCTACGATGAGGTACTGCTATTGTTCGAATCGACATGTCCGCACGTCAGGCAACTATCTACACTTGATTGAAAGAAGTTTATTGACTAGACCCGAGTATCGAAAATCGGTTGAATAGTTTTCAATTATTTTATAACCGTGGTGTATTTATTCTTAGAACATTTCCCAGCACAGCCACGCTCCGCACGCCGCGCGCTATTCAAAGAATCGCCGAAGACGGCACGTCGCCTCTTCTAAATTAATAATTGGCAGTAATTTGCATGCGCACGTGACCGTGTAGGGGAGCAACATCGAGCCTTTGAAACTGTGCAAATTTTTTATCAATGAACAGCTTTAACGTCGCCGCTGCTTCTTTCACCGGGAGCTGCAAAGAAATTTTAAAGTAATGCAGTCACGTACCCGCTTTGAGGGTGTTCGTGAATTGTTTTTCGTTTCAATTCTTATTATCATTAACTAGTTAGGCTTATAATTGCCAGTACTACTAGGAATTCATATTTGTCTTTAAACTTTTTTTTTAAGAATGGTTGAATAGGTAAAGAACAATTACTTGTATTCCTATTTACCACCACCTAAACTGCAACGCTTGTCTGTATTTTTTTAATAATTTATTTACAAAGGCAAAATAATGTTAATCTTTACAATACTTAATAACTAAAAACTACTATTTTCGCAGGGCCCTACTCCTCATGTACCAAGAACGCTGGCTGCACTTCCACGTTGAACTAGCCCGTAAAACCGAGGGAATATTTATGAAAGCAAGAACACTTCGGATGATGTCATTCAAGGATCCGTAATAAGTCTGCCGTCACTTTTTTGGCATGAAAGTCCGTGGAGGCCTATGGCTGTTCTGTATGTCGGACGCGGACACGAAAATGCGACGTTAATGTTCAGATTCGGCACTCTATACAATTAAGCTGTCGACGATTCAATTAAGTGAAAAATAATCATTTCATCAAATAGTTTATTCATTACGATATGTCAATTCTATCACGATTAAGTCACGATAGCCGAGTGGTTGGGTGGTCGGAATTTCGAGTCAATAGACCCGAGTTCGATCCCCAGTTGTTAGGCTCGTACCAATGGGTTTTTCAAAAACTTATGTACGAATATCGTTGGCTTGGACATAAAGACGGCGACGGGCTCACCACTTGTCACGTTGTCCCGAAAATATCTTCGGTAGAAGGTGGGTCGAAGGGACTTGATTGTCTAGACTCGACCTCTGTCTACCCCTGTATTGGGAATTGCGTGGAGATATTTTATTTTTTTTATTTTCAATTCTATCAACGGTATCGATACAACTACCGAGTAGCCGACATCCTATGATGAATTGCACAACGAGCGCAACAGATTAAATCGTAACCGTCAGTGATTACAGTCAGGGAACTTGTATTCATGTACTAAAAAAAATAAACATATTAAAGAATATCTTCAAACCATTCCTAATACAGGAATAAACAGAGGTCTAGACGATTAAGTCCTTTCGACCCGCCTTTCACCGAAAACATTTTTCAGACAACGTGACAGGTGGTGAGCCCATCGCCGTCTTTATGTCCAAGCCAACAATAAACTAATATACTATAAACTTAAGTACTAATTAAGTATTTGAAAAAAACACAACCCAAAACCCCACTCAGTAAGTACTCAGAAAGTATACAGAACTAGTTTTATGTTTCAGACCTGACTCACAGGAAATGTGCATTACAAGTTATCTCATACAAGATATCTCATATATTAATCCATGTTGAAGCAGGCCAAAGGTGGCAGCTCCAAGTACGTTTAGTTAACCCACTTCAGTTCCGAATTGGTGAAGTGATTGACTTAGAACTACTCTCCTTACCCTCCACAGCCGAGTGACGGCCATGCGTCCGATTCTCCACGACTCTGACAGGGATCGCACTGCAGATGCGGTTAAACCGCGGGGTAAAAGTGTAGATTTTTCAATGCGCCTGAATTTTTTACCCTATCCTTGTCCTTCGCAAAAACTGCTGCACGTCATTGAGTTAAACAACATATCCTATTTCTTTGTTATAATATTATGCATCTTTAATCTAAAAGTTTCTTATACTTATATTAAAAGGATGTATGATAGCTCGATGCACATAACGTGTTATGTTTCCCTAATAAGCGTCGCCTTCTGCCGGACGTCTACATTACCTTACGTAATTTATAGTACTCGTTTGATTTATGACGGATAAAGACGGAGCATGAGTCCTATATCGTATTTCATCTGTTTAATTTATATTTATAACAAACATTCACAATGACTTAAAGTTTTAGATAATAGTTATTAAATATGTTAGTAATATTTTATATTGAACACACGAAAGAACAGCCTGTAATATACAAATAAATAATAAAATAAGCTCACACACACACGTAATCATTCACGACCCGAGTAAAACTTTTCATATTTGCTAACAAAGATTTGTACTCTGCAGGACAAATCCGCAAAATATAGCTTCGAAGGCAACGTACAACATTAACGGTGATAACGGTCGGCCTGTTGCCGACCCAGTCTTGTAGTTCATTACAAATTCTATGACCTGTAGTCATAACTTTTGCATAACTCAGAGGGATCATCGAACTTGAACTTCCTCATAAAAATTTACAGGTCACCCAAGCACTAGATACGGTAATCCATTCAATATATTTTTAAAAACTTTTTAAAAAATTTAAAAGATCATGACACGGGAATAAAACTGTTCGTTTTGGAGCATTTTAAAATTTCCAAGTAGGGGAACTGCTACTACACTAAGGATAGATAGCTACAGTAATCCATTCAATTTCTTTTTAAAAACTTTTTAAAAAATTTAAAAGATCATGACACGGGAATAAAATTATTATTTTTTAAATTTTACGGGAACAATATATTTTGAGATGGTAATACCACCAATTTTCGGGAGCCAATTAAATTTTGAAGGCTTTTTTTTTGTCTAACAATATCAGGAAGAAAGGGATTATTATTTTAAAGAGAAGATTATTTTATTCAAACAGTTTGGTATATCAGCCGGCACACAGTCCGCTGACCGCGGCCATCTTGTTAGCAGTTCGTTATTACTTTTCAAAGTGCCGCACGTCGCAGTCCCCCCGCGTGCCGCACTCGTGACTAGCTCAAGGCTCGCACTGCTCGGACCAGTGCCGGGCGCTTACAATAATTTCAACTTTGCACAATTTTGATTTGTAGTCTCTTTTACTTCGTTTGAAAATTATGAGTTCAAATTTTAAAGACGACCGAAGTTTGTAGTGGCAAACATTTACTTGGAGAATATTTATGCGCATCTAAAGAACTAAAATGTGGAGACAATATTATGAAATGTGGGAAGATAGTATTATCGTAATCTAGCTGATCCAGTATCTGTACAAATCCATACATAGAATTAGATTGTCCGTACCTGCATTCCAAAATATTATATACAGCACGCCGTGGGCTACTACTATTAACTTTGTACAATACACTACTAATCTTTGAACATCGCTTTTTGGAGTCTCTGATAGTATTTTCGAAAAAAAAAAAAATAGTTAAAACATAACTTTAAACATACTGAAATACAGCTGTAGCAATTCCAGTGTTATTGTGCGGTTTTTAATTTTTCGTTATCTTCTACTGCTACGAGTATTATTTTCTGTAGTTCATATTATTAAAGTTCTTTTGCCCACAGAACAAATTAAATAAATAAATCACTTCAGATAATATCTGACACTTAGCGTATATCCAAACTTGAAAGTAGACTAAAAAGCACTTAAGCTAATTTTAAGTTGATACTAAATAGAATTTATCTGAGACAAAACTCTTTTCAGTTTCATCGAATAATAAAATTTATTTGATATTCCATTTTTTTTAAGTCCATTTTAAGATGTAAGTCTGTAAGCCCATCAGGTAGGGTTTGCTATAATCGCCATGCTTGGTAAACGGAATGGCGATCGCAGAATTCACCAGTACACATTCACAGTATTGCATTCCGCACCGTTTTGTCACTGGTTACCTCGCAGTTTTCCAGATAGTAATTAGTTGTGTCTTTTAGGTTCAAGAAAATAAAAAAAAATACTTTTAGGTTCAGTATTTTCCAAAATGATTATCGAGCTGTCCGTCGGCCTATGGTATTATCAAAGCTTTATTTAGTCGTCTCTTAGGAAACTTACATTGACCTTTCTTTAGATAAAACTTTAAATAAGACATTGTGTATGTAGCTTTTATTATTATGAAAACGTTAATAATAATAAAACCTCGTAATAGACAAAGAAGCATCTAATAGATGGCTTAAAATAGGTACATTATTTCCTGAAACAGAAGGCTTCATCTTGGCTATTCAAGATCAAGTCATCAATACAAGAAATTACCGTAAATATATTGTTAAAGATCCTACATTAGCAGACGATAAATGCCGAAAATGCCACACCACAGTCTGAAACAATTCAACACATAACTGGAGCATGTCCCCACCTTACACAAACTGATTACATCCACAGACACAACCAAGTTGTCAATATTATACACTTAAAACTAGCCAAACAACATAAATTTTTAAACGACATCAATACACCATACTATAAATATACCCCTAACAAAGTATTAGAGAATTCTACATACAAACTTTATTACGACCGTGCTATTCTTACAGATGAAACAATACACTACAATAGACCAGATATTATTTTGCAAGATAAAACTAACAAAACAACTTACTTAATCGACATTGCAGTACCTAACACGCATAACATATCAAAAACAATAACAGAAAAAATACAAAAATATGCCGAGATAAAAGAAGAGGTAACAAGAATATGGAAACAAAATAAAGTCTACGTAGTACCAATAGTATTATCAACCACAGGAATCATCCCAAAACACCTTCATCACAGTTTAAAACTTTGGAATATTCAGGAATAAGTATGCAGAAAGCAGTCATATTAAACACTTGTCGTATTGTTAGGAAATTTTTACAAGTAGATGAAAATATATGTTCACCCTAATTAGTAAATAGTCCTTACCATCATTATTAATAGTTTTAAAGTTGTTTACTTGGCATATGCCCGTAAACAGCAATATGACCAGCTGAAAGCTGAGAAAAAACAAAAGTTCACAAAAATAAAACCTCCATACATTACGACCTGTAAGAGTGCACTGCAGGGTATATGCCTCTCTTGGGAGAGTTTTCTGGAATTTACACTGTCGGCAACGCGTTTGCGATCGCAGTGCCTGACATCTTGCAGATCGAGCAGTTGCATCTCTAGACGCAACTGCCCGTCACCGGTCTGCGTATTTCCTTTAGGTATTTTTTCGAGATGATTATCCTGCCATCCGTGGAAAGCCCTTGATATTGTCATGAATTTTCTCTGCGTCTCCTCTTAAAAACCCACGGATCCCCTTTTCTAAAGATACCACCGTGGCCTAAAAAACTAAACCAGTAAATTGTAACGGTTGATTTATATTGCGTCAAAAAAAAAAAGCATCATAACTGTGCAGTGAGGGCAGTAATACAATAAATTGCGAGCTTTGTTTGCGTGTAACCGCGGTATGTAATCGGTAAACAAACGAGTGTGCCACATTGCACCAACGCTCTGCAATGACGTCACGGTGTTTATGTCACAAACTGTGTGATGACGTCACCGGCTCGCGTTGCCGTTGCCTTAATTTATGTTCGAATAATTAAGAATGAATATAATAACGAAACGCTGCGCGCTTTTAATATCGTCAAATACGTTATAAACTACATTACTCTGCACATTACATTATAAACTACATAACAACAGCAAATAACTTCGGTAATTATTTATAAGATGGCAACTTTTTATATATGCAGAAAGTTTATGTAGAGACAACTCTATATAACTTTCCTTTTAAATGTACCTTTGCTATAGCAAGCATATCAAGCAAGTGTAAAATATGATTAAAGTAAATTCATGAGTGGTGGCTGACATCAAAACTCACGATAGCCGAGTGACGTGTTTATGTTGAAGCGCCTCATGAAACTAACGGCTGCAGTTGGGACGAGGATCGAGCATCTCCACTGCATTCAACTTGCTTTATGCTTCTTTAGGCATACCCAAATTTCGCTGCCATATTTCAAAGTTGGTACCAACACTGCGAAAGGCTTGCACTTTTCATAACGCCTTGCTTTTTGACTAACGCAGTAAGGGCATCGTTGACTTTATTTCCGGCAGCGACACGCCTGTCCACGTCTATATCTCATCTTATATCGCGGCTAAAAGCATTCCCTAAGTATACAATTTTATTCACCCGATCGAGACATTCCTGATATACCCATATTTCACACTGTGTTCTCTCTTCGTTCCTTTCATATACCAGAAGCTTAGTTTTATTAGCATGGCATGATATTTAAATGCACTCCGTTGATTAAAACATGCATAAATATTAAAATAACTGCATAAAAACTTCACACTTCACTCATATTCACAATGCTGGTAGTAGATTGAGGTATTAAATAATTTCCTTTTGCCCCTTCACAGAAGCATAACTGTGACAACGTGACAACTGGGAAGAATATCGCCGTCTTAGTATCCAAGCTAAAGGTACAGTATATTAACATAGATAAATATTTCACGAAAATATCTTCGGTGGAAGGTGAGTCGATGGGACTTAATTGTCTAGACTAGACCTCTGTTTACCCCTGTATTGGGAATTGCGTGAAGATATTTATTATTTATAAATATTTATGTAAATACACACAGAGACACATGCAGATAGGGACAACATCACATTCTTTGCAAAGATCCCAAAGTAAGCAGCTTGAGCACTAGTATTATGGAACCAGAAACAACGAAGGTACCTTAAACACTCACACTGTAGAAAAAGTGTTTTATAAACAGACCCGACTGGGAATCTAACACGAGACCACAAAGATGGTGACTCTTTAAAATCGATGTATAAGCCACTCTTCTACGGGGCTTTGTTTTCATATACACATATAACATCCATGACTCGAGTACAAACATTTAAATGAATCATACAAATATGCGCCTCAAGTGGAATTCGAATCGTTTTTGAACATTTGAGTTTGACATGCAATGACATTGTTTTCTGAGGATTATAAAATAAAAGACAGACGTAGCTCTCGAGCTTACGCTCCGCGGGTATATTACAGAACGCTTGCAATTCCTCTTCAATGATAATGCTGAGTTATTAGACATGCTGCGGCTGCGGTTTGTGTTTATGTTTGCAAAACAATAATGAGAACGAAACAATTAAATCGCGCAATAACTAAATCATATCTATATTATATTTAATTTAAAATGGGTGTATCGTTCATTATTTAATTATCAACTACTTATTCAAAATTTACCCTGTGGTTTCTGTGTAAGTAAATGCAATGCATTTTATACCTCAAGACCTTCTAGGGAAAAAGAGAAACAAATGGGAGGTACAATGTGAAGGCAAGTAAAGTTGGGACCGGAAGTTCAAACTTTCTGGGGGTTTTTCCGTCCTAGATTTTTTATCGAAATTTGTCAGATATATCCAACATAATTTGACCTAATTTTTTATTTTTCAGGCATTTCCCAGTTTTGGGGTTGTCAGAGGTTGAGACACTTTAGTCCTTCTTCAAACCACTTTTACTGGAGCTCATTTGGGACAACGCGATATAGTTAATATACTTACATAAACAAATATCCATTTATATATCCATAATTCGAACAAATATTCATATTCATCACACAAATATTTATTTCTAGCGGATTCAAATCAGCACAGCTTAGCTTTGAAGGACGGGTCACAAACATGCAATCGAATTGTCGATTCAATATACATTTTCCTATGTGAAGCGTTTATTCTATGTGCGATGTGGTTTTTAACAATTTTTTGTAGCGTAGAATACAAAGACAACAGAAAATCATGCGCACAAATCAGAACTCATGAATTATCTCGCGTGTAACAAACACACACGTTGCTTTGTTTCTGTATTACACTCACGTTTTTCCTCACTCGTGTCGTGAACGAGAGACATGTGACACAGTCGTCACAAAAACTTCATAACCTGTCGTAGTCTCGGGCATTACCGAAACTTAGGATAAACAAGGAAATATTCAGGGTTTAATAACACTAAAACTAGACAATAATAAATAAGATAAATTCCTTTCTTTGCGACGATCTTTGTGGACAAGAGACGGACATAGTTTTCATGTGTGGCTAGGGTTCAATTTGCGGACAAGTTAATATAGAAAATAACTTTTTCTGCATTGACTTGTCCGGTCCCTCTACGGGGACTGTCTCAATTTATGTATTTATTCATTTATTATTTTGTTTCCACTACTATTGATATCTTGACTAATAAAATGGAGATCTGGCAATTTTCACTGCTGGAGAATATATATATATATATATATATATATATATATATATATATATATATATATATATATATATATATATATATATATATATATATATATATATATATATATATATATATATATATATATATATATATATATATATATATATATATATATATATATGTGTGTGTGTGTGTATGTATATAGTTATACATACATGTGAGTACTAAAGGAAGCCTTCTCCTACTCTTGATGCAACTTAGTCTATTCAGTGCAATGTTCATTTTACTTTACGGCCTTTAATTTTACTTCCATTTTATATAGCCACGATAGCCGAGTGGTTGAGTGGTCGTAATTTCGAGTCAAGTTCCGATCCCCAGGTGGCAGGCTCGTACCAATGGGTCTTTCAAAAACTTGTGTACGAATTATATCGTTAGCATGGACATAAAGACGGCGATGGGCTCACCACCTGTCACATTGTCCCGAAAATATCTTCGGTGGAAGGTGGGATGAAGGGACTAAATTGTCTAGACTAGACCTCTGTCTACCCCAGTATTGGGAATATTTGAAAATGTTTATTGCAAATATTGCGTGAAAATATTTATTTACTTATATTTTATCACTGTAGTCGATAGTACTAAAATATTTAAATCTCTTAATACCCTGTATTGGGAATGCGTGAAAATATTAAATAATACGTTGAGACAGTATTAGATACAAAGCAAGTGCCCTAACCTTCTAAGCTCACAGTTATGAGCCACAACATAATAAAAAAACTAGTGTGTAGCTCACAGCGGAAGTGAAATTTTCTGAAAAAGTGCACATCACGTTAGTTCACTATCTGAGCATCTGTTTTCGGAGGTCCATTTCTCTCTTCTTCTTCCAGCCTATTTCCACTTCAGATATTTCATTCCTATGACTAGCCTATTTCTACTTCAGCGCTCATCTTTACAGCTATTCCGGAGACCTTATTTTTGCTGCGTTCTTCAATCAGGATTCTATCGCGCATAGAAACATGATCATAGCTCTTTCTATGACCAACTCTGACCTGCCTCATTAGGCCACTACAAAGAAAACCACGCCACGATTCCATAGGCCATCACTGGCAATACGAACTAGCTGTAAAATTGGGTCTTAAGATTTGGAGACATATTCGTCGAGAAGATAGGGCGCAATATCTCGACCGCGTTTTTTCGTTGCAATTAAATTCAAACAACAAAATTGCTCAGGACTTTGGCATAAAAATATAAATCATTTTTAAAAAAGCAATAACACTTCCAAGAACAATATTTATTCTATTCAGTATCAGTTAAGAGCTCTAAGCTCGCTTGAATATTAAACGTGCGTTCTCTATGGAAAACGTAATGAATTATTGAATAGGATCAGTTTGGAATAGTCGGATATTGAGGAGGAAGGATTTTAAACTTGTTTTAAAATAAAACTGTCTTACCTTTATTCAAATTTAATGTGTTAGTTTGCTACGATTTTACATTACATATTTATTGATTCGTGTAATTAAGGTAATATTCTACCAATGGCAAATTAAGTACATAAGGATATTGAAAATAAAAATGTATGCAGGTCTTAAGCAGTATGCATTGTAGACATATTGTATCTGATTTCCTCGCCGTCGAAATAAGATAGATGTGTGTATTGGTCTCTTTTTTTATCTAAAAGGTAGAAATAAAAGAGAGAAATAAGTTTTTCTCTTCTTATTCTTTTAATTATGGCATCTCTTCTAATAGTCTCAGTGACTTGTTCTTTATGTTTTATAGCATCAGCCAGAACCGGAATCATTAACGTGGTATAGATACTTTTTTTTATGAATACAAACGCACGCACAATTCAAAGCTTATGGAAACTATTGTATCTGGTCGGAAAAGTTAATGACGACATTAACTTTGTGATCTGCGACATAAATCTAAATTATTTTGTAATAAAGAGAAAGAGATAACTAAATGTTCTAAAAAATTAACTCTATATTATACTAGCTGCTACCCACAGCTTTGCCCCGCGGTTTACCCCAACGCTGAGCCGTAGTTATGAGTATATTTTCTAAATCGAAGTAAGGTCTTGTGATTCGAAAACCAAACTACTCGGCTATCGACATCTAACTTCGATGAAACACAAATAAAAAAGGTTGATGTTCAAATGATCAAAATCGATAAAGATAATAAACACTCGTGTATCTGTGTAAAATGATCGAATTCTATTCCACTGGAATTTTCCAGTGTGAACAAAGGCTTCGCCGAAGCACTAAGACGATAACGACTTAGCGTTGTCCATTTTAGTGAAAATTTATAAAGACTAGCATTTTAACTTCGTATTTTCTCTAACAGTTTCATATTTATCAAATAAAAAGAGCGTCGTAAAAGGAAAAACATTTAAAAGAAACACAAATAATGTAATAATTATTATTACACTATTTTCTTTTTAGAATACCTTGGGTTGAAAATAAACAACAAAATAGAAATAAAAATAATAATAAATCAGAAAACATATGCGTGACTATCTTCTACAGGATAGGCATTTATTATATATGATTGAACCCAGTTTTTTCTATTTTGTGTATTTGTTTTTACTTTAAAAGAAAAAGACACAAAAAAAAAAGCGCTGCAGCATCTTATACGCAGGTATCAGACACTCGTACTGCGATTACCAATCCCTTGTCAAATTACAGAAACATCCGTGTAGAAGTGTTTTTATGTCGTATATCAAAATGTTTACGTTAATTGATGTAATGTAATTGAAACATGTGTGCCAAGCTTAAACATTATAAATGTATACCTATGTAGTTAGAAACAACATAACATCTATTGCTTTGATGCCAAAGTAAGCAGCTTAAGCACTTGTGTTATAGAAACAGAAGATACTATGTTGAAAAAGTGTTTTCTATATTAAACCGACCGCGAATCGAACCCAGGACTTCGGAGCTGGCGACACCATAAAAACCAGTGCGATCGCCACTCGTCCACGAAAATTTTAATGACGCATTACTATTATATAGTAATTGGCAAGTCCAAGTCAATGTTGTTGGAATGACACTGTGAGAATATATAGGAAAGTTATTAACAATAAAATAAGTCTCTTAAATGAAAGTCAACTTTGCAGTTCAAATTAGCGTTGCGTTCTGCTGCAGTCCCGACTTTGAGCGGTGAGTGACGTTTCGTGTTTAGAAACAAGTTCGTGTTGTGAGACAAACTTATTGCTTGTCACTGTGATGAGTTTCTGTGCGCTTTGTTTGTTTCACGATGAAGTTCTTATTTGTGAATTCAAATTACATTTAAATATGTATTCAGTCTTTTGTTTTAGTTTAACAGCCTGAACTTAACAGAATATTCTATTAATTGTTGGAACATAACTCTCTTATTGTTATGATTTAACATAATCATGATGCTCTGCAGATAGATTTACTTCTGCTTCTATCTTCACACAGTTACCAATACAAGGCTGAACGGAGAGTCTACGTGACAGGTAGTGAGCCTGTCGCCGTTTTTTGTCTCCAAGCCAATAATGAAATAGTAAATTATTTATTAGGTTTGAGTGCACTCCTGGTGATCACATTCAGGTCTTTTGACTTGGATTCTGATCTATGAACCACACGGCTATAGTGACACATTTCATGTGCATCTTCAAATCTCTTGGATAAAAATGCATTGACCTATCAAAATATTTTTTTTTTATAGAAAAGGCCGGCAAACGAGCAGGTGGCTCACGTGATGGTAAGTGATTACCGCCGCCCATGAACGCAATACCAGAGGCATAGCAGATGCGTTGTCGGTCTTAAGGTGCCCCCCCCCCCAAAATTGGGGAAGGGGGCCTCCGGTTACCTGCACACACCAGACGAAACGCAGAAGTTTGTTAGACTTCTACTTTACGCCAGTATTCTGTGAGGTCGTGGTACTTCCCCGGTCGAGCCGGCTCATTCATGCAACAACAAAACCTGATGCGTGGCTCTACCACTGATAAACAAGTCAATCCATTGAATACTTTTCGAGAATTACGACCACAAACATACAGGTGCTGTATTTTTATATACATAGAAGATAACATTTATTTATAGGGTCCCGTCGTAGGGCGTAATAATATAGTTACTTTCTCCCCGCATATATCGTAAGAGGTGACTTAGAGAAAATATCGAGAAGGCGACAGAATTACTATCTCAAAATAAAACAAACCAAAATTAATCAGACCGGTGATGGACAGCAGCATTGAAGATGCAAGAAAAAGCAAGGTGAGACACTTAAGGTTCATAGGAGGTTACTATTTTTCCTTTACTTTTTTTTAAAAGATTGAGTGAAAACCGAGTTAACAGTGAACCGTGTGCTAGATGACTACTGAAACCCACGTATTCTACGAAATAAATTCTTCCAATGTATGTTATATGCGTTTTCGCCCCTGCGCTGACCTCTGACTCATACTCAGTTCGAGTTAGAAAACGTCATATTCCGCAACTAAGCTCTCTACGGCTCTTTATTTTTTTACACTGGTTAAAGAACAGTTGGTTGACAACTATGTGTAATAATTTCCATTGTTTTGGTGATAGAAAGGTTATGGATGTGTTATTAATTTGATGATTTCGTGGCAGAGGAGTTTACCAAAAAGGTTAAAAGTCTGTAGTAACAAATTGTGGTCTTACATTTAAACTACACTAGCTCACACCAACTTGTTGGAAATGCGCTCCTTTTTAAACTCTTAAAATATACTTTACAGAAGTATACTTAACTAACTTTTATTCAATGCACTACATCAAGTCTTGTGTTTGCTTTCTAAAAAGGCACATAGTTATTTTCTCGATGATTCTTTAAAGGTATTCATAATAATTCAAATGATAATAGGTTTCGCATTACAATATAACTTTGTTGTCACACTTTTTACAATTTTTTAAAAGGTTTCCATTGGAATTTCTCATAGAAATAAACCCGGTTATAGAGTTACTAGAGTTCTGTAATCAACTGGCGATTAATTGGCGATACATTGTCAGCTTACAACCCAGTAGCGGTATGTATGACTGCTCCCTATCGATTTGTTTAAGTTTTTTCGCAATTTCCAAAGAACCACTTTTTAGTGAAGATTATTTGGGACAATGTTACAAGAGAAAGTCAAGTACAAAGTCACGATAGCCGAGTGGTTGGGTGGTCGCAATTACGAGTTGAGAGACCCGAGTTCGATCCCCAGGTGGCAGGCTCGTACCAATGGGTTTTTCAAAAAACTTATGTACGAGTCATATCGTTGGCTTGGACATAAAACGGCGACGAGCTCACCACCTGTCACGATGACCCGAAAATATCTTCGGTGGAAGGTGGGTCAAAGGGACTTAATTGTCTAGACTAGACCTCTGTCTACCCCTGTATTGGGAATTGCGTGAAGATATTTTTTTATGTTACAAGAGCCTATTGCCGTAATAATGTCCAAACCAACGATACAATATATTTACATAGGCAAATATTTACAAACACAGAGTACAAATATTCATAGACATCATACAAATGTTTGCCCCGAGCGGGATTCGAACTCCCAATCTTTCGAATGTAGGTTCACTACCAAATCGGTTATCGGAACCATATTTTCTTACAATATGTATAACTTTTTGTGCCTAGACGGTGGTAGTACGAAAGAAAACGGACATCTGATAATGGATCAAAAAGCACACAAATGTGACGTTGAATGTAAAGTGGATCGGTCTTTAGCTCCTTTTACGTAAAACAGATCGAGCCAGAGCCAGTTGCTCTGGATCGGATCGCTCATTAAATAACTATTCTAGCGCATTTAGAACTACAGCTTTGGTTTGTATGAGATATTTTACAAGCCATAGATTTTCTGTAATCATCTGAAGTATTTCTAATATGAACATAATTTTAAAACAGTTTAACAATGATAGACTCTCGGCCTGTCTCGTTATCCCAAATTTGTTTCGGTGAAAAATAGGTTGAAACAACTTCATTGATAAGATTCGGAAGAAGTGTAGGCTCTTCATCCTCACTTTCAGTACCTGATGGGGTAGCTATAGAGAACAGATCTCTTCCGCTTTATTTAAATTTATTATTTTTTAATACCCTAATTCCCTCGCTCACACGGTTTCTTTGCTGACCCCAGTCTAAAAAAAATACAGGTTACTCAGTAACCTTGTCAGGAGCCCAGTATCACAACCTACATGGGTAAATATAGTTAAAGTTCTCCTTAAGTTTCATAAATGTTTATTTTTATTTGCTATAATTTTAAATCAACCTACTACTCTTCCATTCCGAGCGGTTCGATAATCGCAGGTCTAAGTTAAGTATTCGACAGCAAAATAATAATCACGCGAAAATTTACTCATAACTATAATAATTTACGAAAGTTTTCTAACAAACTCTGACTGAACCTTAAATTTGTTATTAAGTTTATTAAGAAGGGATTTGAAGGATTGTTGTAATAGAAACGATAAGTCACGAATTACTCCGCTAGTTTTGAATGAAATAACTTATAATTTTAAGACCGGAAGAAATTTATAAGTCTACTTGAACATTGCAGAATCTCGACTTTAGAGTAGGCCGGGTGGTTCTTTGTTTCGAAACGAAGAGAGTGTTAAAAAGAAAGAAAAATCTGGTGAGGGAAAGGGCTTCTAAGCCACAATAGAATATTTTAGGTGTGATAACGGATTTGCAGGGATGATGGCATTTACCATTGGAACAGTAAGAAATACATGGACATGATAAAAATATGAAAGGAAATCAATTTCAGCAATTACACTTAAATCAAACGTTGGAACTACTATATTTTCACGTTTATCTTATCACTTGAAACGAGCTACCTATCTTCACGCTATTTCTAGTAAAGCGATAGATAGAAGTCTAGACAATTTAGTTCTTAGACCCAAATTTAACGAATAAGTTTTTTGGTACAACGTGGCGTGTGGTGACCCTGTTGCTGTCTTTATGTCTAAGCCTACGATAACCGTGCATACGTTTTTAGCGAAAACCCATTGGTTCGATTCTACCACCAGGGGAACAAACTCGGGTCTCTTGATTCGAATTCTGACAACCAAACCACTCGTTCCACCAAAAAAGTCACGATAGCCGAGTAGTTGGGTGGTCGGAATTTCGAGTCAAGAGACCGAGAGAAGAGGCTTCGATCCCATCATCATTCGATATATCATGATTATATATGAATTATATCGTTGGCTTAGACATAAAGACGGCGACGGGCTCACCACCTGTCACCTTGTCCCGAAAATATCTTCGGTGCAAAGTGGGTCGAAGGGACTTAATTGTCTAGTCTACCCCTATATTGGGAATTGCGTGAAGATATTTATTTATATATTTATATTAGAGACGGTTATCCTGCCAAATATTGGCTGCCATAACGATATTCAATACCGTTACCCTTAGTCGCCTCTTACGACGTCCTCGGGAAGAAAGAGCGTAGTAATATTCTTACGCCGTTTCCACACGGAACAATAAATTAATATAAGTTTAACTTCAAGAAAATAAGGAAGAAGTGAATAAGAATACAAATACTATATTTTACCCGTGACTCCATACGCTCAAGCCGCTAATACAATGGAAACTCGGTTAAAAGCAACTTTCACTTTAATAATATTCTTAGAGACTTTGATAACTTTTAGAAGTTTGTTATACGTGTAAGAATTGATCGCTCTCTTTCCGCAATTATCGTAAGAAGCAAATAAGAGAAAAGCCCTCTTCAAAGTAACCCCTATCAATAGACGGCAGAAAAACCATCTTAAAAAATACCAGGCTGCAAGTTACGAGCAGCAGCGTCTAAGCGTCTTTGTCTACCTACATAACGAGTCTCGTGATAGTGGCTAAGCATTCACTGTGGTAGAGGTCTATATCCTGCTGTGAACTTTCACAAGACTTTCTGTTAGTAAATTATTAAGCAAAAATTCAATTCAATCACGTGAACTTTTCCAATATAGGGGGACAATTTTCAAAAATTTGCAAAGTAAATTTTAATGATTTTGAATACGCGAAAGTAGATTATGTGTTTAAATTTTTAAAGAAGTAAATTTTAAGGAAGAAACATTTCTTTAATTATCGTCCTATTGTAATAATTTTTTTCTTATTACACACACATTAATAATGTGAGTAGAGAGGAAACTACATAATAATGTAGCAATAATCAATATATAAGCAACATATAGAGCATATAATAAGTTATTAATATTAAACAGTAAACAATATTTAATACCTGTGATTATGCAGGTAAATAAACTTTTTTCCTAGAAGTAAAATGTTCATTCCATTTAGCCTTAAGTTTACTATGACTATGTTTTGTCCAGAAATATTTCTAAAATGATTTCCAGAATATGTCTTCCATTCGTCAAATCTACACTCCGAACGCATTTGTGTGAGAAGATTAATTGTCATCATATTTCATGTCAAAAAAAAGTCACGATAGCCGAGTTGTTGGGTGGTCGGAATTTCGAGTCGAGAGACCTTAGTTCGATCCCCAGGTGGCAGTACCAATGAGTTTTTCAAAAACTTATGTACGAATTTCATCGTTGGCTTGTACATAAAGACGATGACGGGCTCTCCACCTGTCACGTTGTCCCGAAAATATCTTCAGTGGAAGGTGGGTCACTTGACTTGACCTCTGTTTACCCCTGTATTGGGAATTGCGTGAAGATATTTTTTTTTATATTTCATGGCAACAAAGTCATTTTCACTTTTCTTCTGTAATAACTGTAATCTTAAAATAAGAAACTTACTTACTTATTATCTCTAGGGACACTTATCAAACACTTTCAATGTCCTTAAAATCTTTAACATTTAATTAACGAACTCGACGGTGCTGTGAAATATCGGGAGGAATCTGCATGTCTGAGAAATTATTATTTTAAATGTCTGGGTGTCTGGGGACCGTTCTTTGTGGAAGTCTCTGTGGAAGGCCTATGTTCAGCAGTGGACTCAAGATAGGTTTCCACTAAAGTAGACTGAAAACCTGCGCCAGAGTATTTTTCTACTGCGGCATCAAGGTGAGTCGGTCCCACGCCTCGTGTCAAAATAATAAACAACTGTTTTTTTTTGTCTAGTTTCTTTTTTATATTTTTTTGAGTATTGCAAGTATTTATTTTTAAACAGACAACGCTTCACACAAACATATTACAGGGCATGTGCAAAGCATTAAATAGTATAAACCTTGGAAAGTATTACCAATAACAGTCTGCAACAATATCCAGGTCCTTTGTGAATATATGTTTGATGAACGATGCTCGTACTCCTAATGTACACGTGATAATGATCGCGTCCATTGAAGTGGAAATTAAGTTTAATTTTAGTTCCGACAGCGGGCGCGCCTCCCGGGGACATTGCGTTTCAGACGCACCGGCACATTACAAGGAAAGGACCAGCAATTTGCAGCTAAACGAGCCCCGCGAACAATACTGGCGATATCGTAAATTGTTATTAAAATATATTTCTTAAGATATACGCAAGTTTATACGTTTTAAAGTTTTATATTTTATACGTGCGTTTGAAATGTTTTACGTAGGTGGATCTCATTCCTGTAAAGAATCTGTGTCCGTTCCAAATATGCCATATACTCGTAGTAGCCGCCCCGATAGCCCAGTTAGTGGTCAACCCGCTTTTGAAGTTAAAAGGTTGGGGGTTCGAATCCCGTTAGGCGCAAATCGGTGTGATGAATACGGGTGTTTGCACTCGAGTCTTAGATGTTTATATGTATAGATGAATATGAATATAATGAATATCATCTTTGTAAATATATATTTATGTACGTATCGTTGGCTTAACTATAGGACGGCGATAGTATCACCATCGGTCACTTTGTCCCAAATAAGCTTTGGCGAGTCTAGAGAACTATATTGCCTTATACTCTGCCTATCCCAGTATCGGGAAATTGCGTAAAGGTATAATAGAAGTATGTTCTTTCCGTCAAATCCGTTCGGGGACATGCGTGATGATACAAAATACAATTTATAAACAATTGTCATTAGCTATTGTTCAACCTCCGTGGACGAAAGGCAAACGCTCCAGTTTTTTTATGATGTCACCAACTCACAGGTCTCCAGTTCGATTCCCGGTCGAAACATTTCAGAAAAACACTTTTACTATATTTACGTGTCTAGGTGTTTACGGTACCTTCTTTATATATGATTACATAACATACATGTTCATGTATGTAATTCAGATCAATGTATGTGATGTTGTCCCTATGTAGGTATATAATTAATTATAAGTATTGATGATAAGTGGGAGCTTTAACACAGAAATGGCCTAAACACTCTCACCTAAACAAAAACTTTTCCACCAAAAGCTACATTTAATCGAGACCAGATGTAAGTTCTTGCCAACTTATCCGCATGCTCGCTAGATTCAAGAACAAACTGATATTTGGCAACAGTGTACCTGTAACAAATAAATCCTTAACAACTGCAGAATCAGCTTCAATGTCTAAAATGGGTATGTATCCAATACGAATTTAGTGTATTCCTTTAAACTCGAGCCGTGCTTCGACAACGTCGTGTTGGAGCACATGTGCTATACTTCGAGAATGTAATCTCTGATTCACTATTTCAAATAAAATCCAAAAAAGATCCAGTCATGATAGCCGAGTGGTCCGTTCTCCAGTTGGTGGGTTCGTAACAATGGGTTTTTCAAACTTATGTGCGATGTGACAATAGGGCTAGTTATTTTCTCGCTCAACGGTTAAGTCTAGTCATTCAAAGTGGAAATACAGCCAGCGTTCTTTATACCATGCTAGGCTCTACGACTATAGTAGTTTTTAGTAAATAAAATAAATCAATAAAATGAAATGATAATTTCATAGTAAACACTTATAGAAATACAGTGCTTATAGCTATTTATATTTTTAAACAATAAAGTTCGTACAATTTAACCAAAAGGCAACAATCGAAAGTAAAATTACGAACAAGAATATCGCTAAATAAATAATCGCTCGCTCGTATTGGCGTAAGAATTAATTAACTCTTTCATTACGTGGATGTCGTAGAACTAGAAAACGGACATGACTACAGACCGATGGCAGAAGAACAACCGTGAAAAATACCGTAAGTAAATTAAATAGAACGGTAACGGGCAGCAAAGTCTAAGGTTCAAAGAGTGCGATCTTGTATAGTCCATACGAGCTTTCACATTAAATACATACATACATATAATCACGCCTCTTTCCCATAGGGGTAGGCAGAGACCACTCCTTTCCACTTGCTACGATCCTTACATGCTTAAAGCGGCCCATATTAAATAGGTTAGCAATTACAAACAACTCATAATTATGCTGCAAATAATGCCTTTATAGATGACTATCCAATCGGAGACGTGTTTTTTTACGGCTCGGTGAGCGTAAGCCTGCAGTCGGTTGCACGTCCGGTTGCTCAACACGGTTGATTAAATCGTGGCTGTAATTAAATTTATATTCCAGAAACTTCTTTTTTAAGGAAGACCCCTTTTAGAAACGGTTTTTTTTTCATAGAAAAGAGAGGCAAACGAGCAGGTGGCACACGTTATGTTAATTTTTGTCTTTTTATATAAGAAAATTTAATAATTAATTAATTAATTTTTTCAGTCATGATAGCCGAGTGGTCCGTTCTCCAGTTGGTGGGTTCGTAACAATGGGTTTTTCAAACTTATGTGCGATGTGACAATAGGGCTAGTTATTTTCTCGCTCAACGGTTAAGTCTAGTCATTCAAAGTGGAAATACAGCCAGCGTTCTTTATACCATGCTAGGCTCTACGACTATAGTAGTTTTTAGTAAATAAAATAAATCAATAAAATGAAATGATAATTTCATAGTAAACACTTATAGAAATACAGTGCTTATAGCTATTTATATTTTTAAACAATAAAGTTCGTACAATTTAACCAAAAGGCAACAATCGAAAGTAAAATTACGAACAAGAATATCGCTAAATAAATAATCGCTCGCTCGTATTGGCGTAAGAATTAATTAACTCTTTCATTACGTGGATGTCGTAGAACTAGAAAACGGACATGACTACAGACCGATGGCAGAAGAACAACCGTGAAAAATACCGTAAGTAAATTAAATAGAACGGTAACGGGCCGCAAAGTCTAAGGTTCAAAGAGTGCGATCTTGTATCGTCCATACAAGCTTTCACATTAAATACATACATACATATAATCACGCCTCTTTCCCATAGGGGTAGGCAGAGACCACTCCTTTCCACTTGCTACGATCCTTACATGCTTAAAGCGGCCCATATTAAATAGGTTAGCAATTACAAACAACTCATAATTATGCTGCAAATAATGCCTTTATAGATGACTATCCAATCGGAGACGTGTTTTTTTACGGCTCGGTGAGCGTAAGCCTGCAGTCGGTTGCACGTCCGGTTGCTCAACACGGTTGATTAAATCGTGGCTGTAATTAAATTTATATTCCAGAAACTTCTTTTTTAAGGAAGACCCCTTTTAGAAACGGTTTTTTTTTCATAGAAAAGAGAGGCAAACGAGCAGGTGGCACACGTTATGTTATTTTTTTGTCTTTTTATATAAGAAAATTTAATAATTAATTAATTAATTTTTTTACAGTCACGATAGCCGAGTGGATGGGTGGACGGAATTTCGAGTCGAGAGTCGAGAACTCGGGTCGAGTTCGATCCCCAAGTGGCAGGCTCGTACCAAGGGGTTTTTTCAAAACCTATGTACGATTCATATCATTGGCTTGGACATAAAGACGGCGACGGGCTCACCACCTGTCACGTTGTCCCGAAAATATCTTCGGTGGAAGGTGGGTCAAAGGGACTTAATTGTCTAGACTAGACTTCTGTCTACCCCTGTATTGGAAATTGCGTGATGATATTTATTTATTATTTATTTTATATAAGAAAATTGATGATGTAATTTCAACCTTTCCTTGTTTCTCTGTAAAAAGTCACCGGCAAAATGAAAATGTTGTTAATGTCTATTATTAACCCGTCATTGAACCAAACTTTTACCGCCGCCCATGAACACCCGCAATACCAGAGGCATAGCAGATGCGTTGCCGGCCTTACAGTGCCCTCTCCCCAGAATGTGAGTGGGGTGTGTGGGCCTCCGGTTACCTGCTCTTGCAGGTCCACACTGTGGCCACAGTCCTCACTGTGGCTCGGTGGTACAAGCAAGGGAAAGTCTTTAAAATTTCGTTAGCCACCCACATTTAACGGGAAAACCTCGTCACCATAAATCAAATAATCACCATATCAGCTTATCAAGTCAACTGCTGGACATACGTCTCCTCGAAGAAATGAAAAAATAGCAGACCGGTTACGGGTAGCAGCATTTGAGTTGTTGAAATTTAGGAGTAATATTTGATAGTAACTTGCGCTTTGAAAGTCACGTACTCGAGGGTGTCCGAAGTTGCTTTTATCGTTTAAAATTACTCTATCGTATAAGAAATTATCTCAGTGTAGATTTACGTATTAGACTATGTGAATCGCTAATACTGTCCAAATTAAATTATGCAGACACAGCTTATGGACCTCGTTTATTAAGAAGAACTGAGAGGCTCATCCAACGTGTGCAAAATGCTTGCGCCCGTTTTTGTTTTACTATGCTTCCTCGGAGTCACGTAACACCATATCTAAATAATGCGAATCTTCTTAAAATGAATGCTCGGAGAAAATTACGTCTAGCAACTCTGTTATACACGATCATAGTAAAACAGAGGCCGGAATATTTAATTCAAAAGCTGAAGTGGGCACGAGAAGAAAATAAATATAACACCAGAGCTTCCTCCCATAATTCACTTGTATGTTCCCTACACCGCACCGCAGCATTTCGAGGCAGCTTTAAATTTGCCGCAACACACTGTTGGAATGACCTTCCACCGCCAATTCGTTCATTGAAGACATTAAATAGTTTTAAAAATAAATTAAAATTCTTCTTTTTTGGCACAACAAATACAATAAACATATATACTCGCACACTGGAAATACACATTATTTATTTATAAATATATGTGTAGTTATGTACATGTATGTATGTATGTAAGTGTATATGTATGAATGTGTATATTTAAATATGTTAATTTAGCAGGGTAACTGGTGATTTAATGGGTGATGAATACTTTTATATTAAATAATAATTTATTGAGTTTTTTTTTGTCATTTTGTTTTCATTTATAGATTTTTGTGTATATTTATGCGTATATGGTAATGAATATATAATGTATTGTTGGTATTGAGAATGGAAAAGGGCAGTAAATAATATATGGCCGCTCTCTGACTCGTTTGTGAAGTCACTCCAAGGTTCCAACTGAAAACCAGCGCTGCAGTCTCTGCAGCATTACGCTGAGTTGGAGTCCTATTTGGTATACCACATGTTAAAATAATCATGTAATTATCTTATAAGTTTCTTTTGTAAATGTGTATACCAAATAAATAGTTCTTTCTTCCTTTCTTTCATTTATGGTGCAAAAAATGTCTGTGCGTGTGTACTTTACAGAACTAGAAAACGGTGACCGGCGAGCGCAGCATCAGACAGGATGCCTGGTGCTGCGCTCGCCGGTCCGATTGCCGAGCGTGCCGATTATGGCAAACCTTCCCACAGGAGAGGCATATGTCTCTAAATGGAAAAACAATATCTTCACGTCATTCCCCATACTGGGGTAGACAGAGCCCTAGACATTTAAGTCCTTTCGACCCACCTTTCACTGAAGACATTCTTTGGAACAACGTGACAAGTGATGAACTTGTCGCCTTCGTTATGTTCAAGCTAACGATGTAAATTGCACATTAGTTTTGAAAAAGGCTACCACATAGGGATCGAACTCGGATCTCCTGACTTGAATTCCGATCAGCCAACCACTTGGCTACCGTGACATTAGTGTACGTGTTATATACATTAGTAATGATATTGTGTTATGCAAATAAGTATACGAAGTACTGTATGTAGTGTTAGTATCACTTAAGTCCTGTTGCGTAGTTCACGTAAGATTAAATCGGATCGTTTATACAGACGCCGCCGTCGGCGTATTCAATATCAGTTTTCGATCTCATGAATTTTAGATGGAAATTGTTATCAAAAGGAACCACGAGCCTGATTTCGTTGTTGATTGGTGTACCGGGAGGATCAGTGCTTATAAAGTAGAATCTATTATTATATCCATAAGTGCGATTTCAAATTAAAAAAAATCCATACACATCGGACTAAAAACTTAAAGAAATTAATTTTAAAATAAATTACTTAACGGACATAATAAGAAAACCTTCTCTAAAAAGAGTAGACCTACGAAGTTTTTTCTCCTTTAGAGGATATCTATTTCTTATTATATCTCAATTTATGTTGCTTGCCATTGCTTGGACGCAAAAAGGTTTATTTGATAACCATGTATTCGAAGACATAATAATAGTATGACATCAAATTAACTCCCCAGTTACAGAACAAAATTGTATAGAAAACAAGTCAACAGTACGCATAATAACTTACCTCAGGGGAAATCTGTTGAACCCGCTGATAGATTAAGAGACAACATATGTGAGTAGCTTCGAGGGAAAAGTGAATTATCTGTGTCATAATATTTGATTTAATATGATGAAATATATGTGTGACCCATCACTCATCCACGGAAGTCATCCATACCTCGTTATATAAATTCCTTATTGAATATAGAACGTTGAGTTAAATTACACATAGGATGCTCTCACTCTCGGCGCATAGCTCCACGTACATAAAGCCGCGGTGTTACCACATCAGTGGCTAGTTCTCGCTGCGACACCACGCTCTAACTCCGGCAGCACACGTGCCGGCGCGACGTGCGGCTTGACGCGCTCGCTGCAGTTGGCTCATTTTAAAGATAGGTCAGTGTAGCTGTACTATACACTTAGTATTTGTAAAACGTGTAAAAATAAATTTTCATTACCAACACGGTGGTAGACAGAGAGACTTAATTACTATGTTAGACAGATAGTCTAGAAGATCATTAAACTCTTTAATCGAAGACATTTTTGGGACAACATGTCTGTGGTGATGTCCCAAAAAATGTTTAAAATGAAATGCAAACCGCATTTCAACAACAGAAAGGACTTATTTATCTAGACCTTTGTCTACCCTGGTATTGAGGGAATTTTTTATATTTAATAAACTCAATGGAAATTGGATACGGAAATGAACTGTTTGAATTGTTATTATTTTTACATCAGTAAACTAAACCTATCCAAACGTCATCCAGTGGATTCTCGCAATCTGCATACGAACCAATCCTCGGATCCGAACAATTCCTCGGAGTACTCCCCGTAGTAAATATTGTAAAAAATGCAATGAGATGCAAATTTAAATTAATATTGACAGTGCTCTTCTGTAAAGAATTGTTTGTGATAATCGCTACGTCAAGCGTATTGGAGATCGCTCCCTTTGAAATGCCACGTAATCGTATCAGAAGTCGATTGCATTTGCAATGTTTTACTCTTAGTCGCCTCTTATGACTTCCCCTGGAAGAATGGGTGTGTTATATTCCTATCTATTTCTAGGCCAATATCATTTGGCCTATACGGTCCACCGATTTATGTAATGTAGCAATATTATATATTGTTTATAATATATAATTACATGATAATATGGAAGTCACGATAGCCGAGTGGTTGGGTAGTCGGAATTTCGAGTCGAGAGAACCGTGTTCGATCCCCAGATAGCAGGGTCGTACCAATGGGTTTTACAAAAACTTATGTACGAATTACATCGTTGGCTTGGACATAAAGGCGGCGACGGGTTCACCGCCAGTCACGTTGTCCCGAAAATATATTCGGTGGGTCGAAGGGACTTAATTGTCTAGACTAGACCTCTGTCTACCCCTGTATTGGGAATTGCGTGAAGATGTCTGCCCTGTGTACTGAAGAGATTTTCAATTTTATCAATCGTTTTCTTTAGGGCCTCGCTTTTAACGTTATACGTGGGCGACCAATCGTTCCCCTATCTTTCACAATAACATATTTCTAAGAAAACCTAACCGTTTTCTGATACCTAACAAAACGTTGCTGTATTATTTCTTACCACTACAGCTTTACTCCCTATAAAATATAAAATTACTGGTTTTTTTATTGTATAATGTAAAGAAAATACTGTTCCAACACATTCAGTGATTTCCGAAATAACAATCTGTACATAAGATCATAACTTACGAGTATTTTGATCTTTTTAACTATAAACGAGTTAAGGTATTTATTTTAAAATATTGCACTGATTTTAAAGTTAGAGACAACCTTTATAGGTTTATAATTATCTTTATCTTGTTTTGTATTCTAAATATATCTGAGAATGAAATATATCTGAGTTACAGACATTATATTTATGCATCGTCTGTGACGGAGCAGATATGTTTAAAAATAACTGTCTCAATAATGTCCAAGAATCAAAGATCTTTACGTACAAGTGCGTTACTGAATAAACTGGCAAGCTAATGGGACATCATTTAAAGTTACGAAAGTGTGAGTGTTGGGTGGTCGGAATTTCGAGTCAAGAGACCCGACTTCGATCCTCAGGTGGCAGGGTCGTACCAATGGATTATTCAAAAACTGTGAGAAACGGACCTCCGTAAAACAGATGCTATCAACCAGTGCTAATATTTTCTCGCTGCTAAGACCGTGAACTAACGTCATTTGTTTTTTTCCTAAAATTTTCACTACAGGCTGAGAGCGACACGCTTGTTTTTTTTAAATGTTGTGGCTCAGAACTGAACTTAGAAGGTTAGGGCACTTGCTTTACTGTCCGTTACTGGGTAGTAATAGTTTTAAACAATTAACGATTTATATCGTTGGCTTGAATATAAAGACAGCGATAGACTCATAGCCTGTCACGATTTCCAAAAAATATCTTCAGTTAAAGATACACCTAGTCTTTACATAAGGGATGAATACAAACGCACGTACAATTTAAAGCTTATGGAATCTACTTAATCTTGGCGGAAAAGTTAATGACGACATTTACTGCGTGGGGTTCGTCATATATCTAAACTGTAACTAAGAAAAAGAGATAACTAAATGTTTTAAAAATTATTCCTGTATGCTACCCGTGGCTTTGTCCGCAGTTTAACACTTCATGTGGAAGCCTCATTATTTTCTAAAATAAAAGTAACCTAGTAGCTCTGCCCATGAAAGTCCCACTAAAGTTTGTTCAGCAGTTAAGAAGATTAGCTGGAACAAACAGACAGGCAGACACACTATTTAAAAATTGTTTGTTAGTTACTTAGTTTGGAATAGTTTAGAATTTTAATAGTTTGGAATTTAGTTTTCTCTTCCGTGCAGGTTAAATGTCATTTGAGGAAAACGCAAGCGAACTGTACGAATTATATCGCTGGCTTGGACATAAAGTCGGCGACGGGCTCACCACCTGTCACGTTCTCCCGAAAATATCTTCGGTGGAATGTGGGTCAATGGGACTTAATTGTCTAGCTAGACCTATGTATTGGGAATCGCGTGAAGATATTTATTTATTATTTAAATTTAAGAGTAAAACTAAATCGATGACGTAAAATTTATTTACTTTTCATCTAATCCTACAATTTAATATAGACAAATGAATCTCCGGAGAGAATGAAGCAGCCTACTTAGAAATTAAAGTACAAAGCCGAATTGCTCGAGTCGTCTGCAATTAACAAGACAGGGTACTTCTAACCGACGATATTTCCCTTTGATTCCGTTTCCAGTTTAGTTAATTTTGAATAAATTGTAATTTAAATATTGTATGAAAGCGTTTTATCTCCTTCAATTTATTTCGACTAAAATGGCTTTGCGTATATTATGCTCGATATGCTCAGCTGGTAGGAGACAAAGTATGTTTAAGTGTCACTTAGTAAATACTTAACGACCTTCATATGGATGCTATGGGTCTGGATGCTATTCAAGGCATCCACGTCCAGTTCCACGTCCCACAGTTGACCTAACGACACCCACGGCAAGAAAGGAATTAACATTATCTTACACCGCTACCACAATGCAATTTCAGCCGTAATGTATGTAGGTATGTATGTATGTATGCTTATCTAGTAGCAACCAAAGTTTATTTAAAGGTAATTTTGTTATGTAGCTCTATGTTTGTTGTCAAGCAATTGACTTTTTATAGTGTTCTTTTCAATAATATTGTTGTAGTGTTCTTAAAAATCTGTTAAACATTAACGGAAGGGGTATTACAAGAATATTTCCAGAAGCTTCATTGAAAGGGATCAAACCAAATAGTAAAGTTATGTACTTGCTTTTGTTTACTGAAAACGGAAAGCAGTTCTCTTTGAAATCCTTTCAAGTATTTTGCTGTTTAAACTACGAAGCGCTTACGAAGAGCTCCAATAAAATATAACATATATTAGGAGTTATATTTCAATGAAAGCTAGCTACAGGTGTGCTGGTCCCTTTTCATTCCCTTTTTATATACTTAAAAAAGATATCCACGCCATTCCTATTGCTGTGGTAGACATAGGTCTAAACGATTAAGTCCTTCCGACCCCCACGTTTTACCGAAGACATTTTTAGGGGGGCCCTTCGTCGTCTTTATGGCCAAGCAAACGATATAAATCGTACTTAAATTTTTGAAAAACCTTTGGTACGAGCTTACCTGAGTCCTGAGTAAAGTACACTTCAGGACACAGGCCTCTCCCATACAAGAATATTTAGATACATAGAGCGAGGTTACGGCGTTAGAATATGCTACCCTTTTACTTCTTGCGGTTGTTGTAAGAAGCGACTAAGAGAAACAGCCCTTGATTACCGTACTGGCAGATGGGCGATAACCATCTAGAAATATGCAGAACAAAATTAAGCAGGTCTGAGGTGACTATGGTTTCTCTGATCGCCCATTCGCTATGGTAATACTTTGTTACAAAAGAGGTTCATATCCAGCTGTAAACTTTTACATACATAAAAAGGAAACTTCTATGAGCAAGTCACACATCCAATATAACAAAAAGGTGTTTGTAAATATACACATAAATTCATATAAGGAAGAATTCTGCGAACTATTTTCCCCAAACAAAAGTCATCTCTTACTGTTTGGCTGTTCGCCAAGAGAATGCTGTTTATATTGCTTCGCTGTAATATGATGGTGTTGATGTGAATAAATCTACACAATGTCTTGTAATAATAGAGTATAAGCAATTCGCAATAGGCAAGGGAATAAGGGAGGAAATCTCACATGAACTGGGAGTAATGTGAACTAGTATGGCATGACAACATTTTATATAGATTACATATTTTTTTTTCTCTTCACGCATTTCCACATACAGGAGTAGCCAGAGGTCTATAAAATTTAGTCTTTTCGACCTCCATTTCATCGGAGCTTGTTTTGCAAAATCTTGTTAGGTTGTAAGCTTGCCGCCGTGTAGATGCATCCGTTTTAAAAATATCATAAGTACGAGACGACCTCCTGGGAATCGAACTTGAGTCTTTTGGTCCGAATTCCGTTCGCCAAACCACGCAGCTATGGTGACTTATATTTAACATACAACTTATTTTTTTTTAATATGATACACAAAACAGGCTAAGAAAATTACATGATAAGATTAAATTTCTAAGGTATTGAACAGTCATTGTCCAAACTATGTATATACAGATTTAAAACAAGGACACAGTGTTTTCTTTCTTACACATAAATATAACTAATGAAACAAAAATATAGAAAATTTACACAAAGATATAATAAAACAAAAATCACAAATACAGAAATCACTTAGCACTTACAAGAGGGCTTTCCAAACACTTGACTTATGTGTTCAAATTTGAAATAAATACATCTATATTTGTGTTGCTAATAGTAATTTCGTTATATTTCCTACACATTCGAACCAATAGATTATACTATGAGGTGTTGTTACTATAAACATTTAATAGAAATGTCTTGGAATTTCTAATTACTGTTAATAATTAATAACAATTAATTAATAATATTGCATAAACATTAATTATTATCTGGCATAACGTTAAAAGATTCAATGGAAGATCCATAGCTACCAAATGTGAATATTTTGTTAGCAAGCGATATTATGCTAACTACTGAACTGAACGAACAGATATAATTATCTTAATATAACAGAATCTAGGGAATTTAAAAATATCGAGAAATAAAAACGTATTTATTTTTTTATCTTCACGCAT
Organism: Sericinus montela; assembly: GCA_029286605.1. Lineage (NCBI taxonomy): Eukaryota > Metazoa > Arthropoda > Insecta > Lepidoptera > Papilionidae > Sericinus > Sericinus montela. Next base: position 5,053,324 of record JAGSMR010000025.1, read on the forward strand.
TTCCCAATACAATGGTAGCCAGAGGTTTAGTCAATTACATCTTTCTACCCGAATTTCCCCAGAATATATCTCGGGTTGTGACTGGTGGTGAGCCTATCACCGACTTTATGTACAACGTTTTGAAAAACTCATTGGTACAAGCCTACCTCCTGGGAACCGAACTCGAGTCTTTCGACTAGAATTCCAATCCTTCAACTATTCGAATGTCTTGATTTTTAATCTATATTTATTTTTAGCAACTTAATACACAAGTCGTAAAACACACAAAACTCGGGCCTTGTGCGTGTCTTTATGGAAATATCTATAACGTTGCAATAGTTCTTTAATATCCTAACCGAGATTGCGCTCGTATAAGTATATTTATAGGAATTAGTGGGCAACGGAATTACAATTTCAAATGAAAATTACAAACTCCTTAGCCACTGTTGTATCGTATAGTTTCTAATTAACAACAAATGTGTACAGGGGTTTACGTTTTAAGATTGTGTGTGTGTTACGTTGAAATATCGCAGGGCGATGAGAAGCTTTTCTGGGTATAGGATCTTACTTTTAAACGCATAATATAGATACGAAAATAACTAATTATATAAAAATCTTCAACATAACATTAGATATATTTTCAACCTTCGTAAGTATGACCATATTTCACAATACCGTTCTCGTCTTAAATGGCTTACTATTCAACAAACGCGAAACTCTAGAATTCTGCTTGTTCTTTTCTCAATCATAAATGATACTAATTACCCTTCGTATCTTAAGGATAAATTTCGGTTTCAATGCTCAACTCATGATCGGTGCCTGCGGTCTTCATCTAATTACAAGATGAGTATCCCGCAACACTTTACCAATTTTGTAGGTCACTCCTTTACCATTCAGGATACACTGCTCTGGAATTCTTTGCCCGAAGACATCAGAAAAGTTATAAATAAGTCGATATTTAAAAGACTTCTACGTGACGACCTTTTAACTGTCAATTAGAGTTAGTGATTGGTAATTACAGTCATAATAATGTTTTTATGTATTTTGTTTATAATATACCTAGTCAGTTCATAAATTCTGTCACATGTTTAACCTAAAATAATTAAAACAAGTTTATTCATTATTTAACTATTTATGTACCAAAATGAACTTAACAAAACATAAATTCTTATGAAACTAAAGTTTATTCAAAATGACCTCCGTGATTTTGAATACAGGCCTTCAATCTGTGCGGCCAGTCGTCTATCGCAGCACGAACGAAGTCCATGTCGGCCAAATTGGGATGAGACTTTGAGCACGCCTTTTCCTCCAAGTGTTGCCATATCTAGTAATCTAACGGATTCAAGTCTTCGTGCCCGATGAAGTCGATTTCACGCGCCGCGGGCCAGTCTTGTGTGCTCTTCGCTTTATGAGCTGGCGCCGATTCTTGTTGGAATACCCAGTGCCTGTTATTGAACATGGTATGAGAAACAGGTTCCACAGGGTTCGTCAGGACTGTATTTTGATACACAACTGCATTCGTTTTTACACCTTTCTCGCAAAAATATACCTCTGTTATGCCCTAATATGAAACTCCCAGCCATACCATGAGCGAGGATCGAAAATGACCTCGTTGGACACGCGGAATACGGTTGCTCGCTACTGTGTGCGTACACCTTATCATTTTGTTTGTTGTAGCTCTCTTCTACGGTAAAAAATTTTTTTACCGAAAAAAGAATTTCCCGATATTTTTTTCCCGCATACCGCTTAAACAAAGCGCGGCATCTCTTCAGCCTCAGATGCATTAGACGAGCTTTCAAACAATGTCCTGTTTTTCTTCGATATGCCCGAAGCCCTAAGGCTTCATTTAACACCCTTTTCACCGTGGTTCTGCTTAACTCCATCTGAAGGGCCATCAGTTTCCGCTTGCGTTTGGGATTTCTTTGAATTCGAGCCTTCACAGCTTTTATCACTTCAAGAGTTCTAACAGACTGACGGCGACCACTTTTTGACCTGCCATCTACACTAGAGGCTTCGTTGTATCGTTTGATGGTACGATAAACGAATCTTTCGGTTATATTCAAATTTTTCAGTATGTCAAAAACTTGAATTGGGGCGTAACCACAACGATGCAACCCAATAACTGCAACACGGTCTTTTTAAGCGCAAAGTAATAACGAACCGCTAACAAGTTGGAGGACAACGGGCTTGTTTTTGCTTGAAGTGTGTGCGAGTCGCGGTGATACCACGCATACTATACTAGACAGGTAAATAAAAATATCGTCCATTAAATGCATTTTTTTAAAATTAAAAACTGCTTCATCTTTGTGATTTGGAAATCAATGAAACGTAGTAAATGTGTAATCAATGAACGTGCGATAGTTTAGTTAGAACGTACGTACGTACGTTTAGTTACGTAACGTTAGTTTTTGCAACTACTAAAAAACATACGTTCGAAATGGGAATCACCTCCTGCAGTCGGTTCCAAAGACAGAATGAACAAATTATAATGAGAGAAACGCACCTTTTTTATAGAAAAGGGAGGCAAACGAGCAGGCGGCTCACTTGATGGTAAGTGATTACCGCCGCCCATGAACACCCGCAATACCAGAGGCATAGCAGATGCATTGCCGGCCTTAGAGTTCCCCCTCCCTCTCAGAATTGGGGGAGGGGGGTGTGTGGGCCTCCGGTTACCCGCACTCACCAGACGAAACGCAGAAGTTTGTTAGACTTCTACTTCAGGCCGGTATTCTGTGAGGTCTTGGTACTTCCCCGGTCGAGCCGGCCCATTCATGCAACAAGAAAAGCTGATTCGTAGCTCTACCACTGTTAACCTTCGTACCTTCGTCTACCTTCGTAGAGACACAACTACAAGTGGTCCAGGTCTACAGCGTGTAAGATACAGACGTATTCTTTTAAAATTACAATCAGTAGATAATAACTGATTCTCTCTTACTCTACAGTGCATAAGCGGGGCATAAAACATACAGTTTACAAGTTCACACACTTGTATTAAAATTACACACATTAAAACAACCACAATTTCACTTGTAACCAGCGATATGCTGCAGGAAAAGGGTAGCTAACAGCCAGATATAATGTGCGTGACCTGGAGAGGACGCATGCATTACTGGAAAATAAAAAATTTCGTCTATTAAATGTATATATTTTATTCTCAAAAACAGAACTTCTTATAACAGACACGTAGAAAGAATTAGTAGTAGTTAGTTAGTGTTTACAACTACTAAAAACCACGTACAATCGAATTGCGAACCTCCTTATTTAGTCAGTTAAAAAGAAACTCAATGAAAAAAGAAACGAGATAGCATAATATACTCGTATATTGAGAGGGCGTATCTAACGTAATCATCAACGTACTTTAATTTTTTCGCTCCTAAAACATTGAACCATCTTCTTTGTCTGCAGGTTCTACGTCTACAGCGTGTGAGATGCACGCATGTTCTTTGTAATTTTCAGTAGTTAATAATAATAATAACTCATTCTCTCTAATTCTTCAGTACATAAACAGATCTTAAAACGTACAGTTTACAATTACATACATTCGTATTAAATTTAAATTGACGACATCCACGAGCAGAAAGGGGGGTTGTGTGATAACCAATACAATTCAACAATATTTCATAAATACACCTAACCAAATTTAAATAAATACAAAGAAATAATTAAGGAATAGACTGGAAATACATTTCTTTTTAAAAAAGCATTGCTTTAAATGTAATGTTAACTTTTATTTTTTCAAAAAGACCCTTTAATTTTTCCAAAAAAAAAATCACGATAGCCGAGTGGTTTGGTAGTCGGAATTTCGAGTCGAGAGACCCGAGTTCGATCCCCAAGTGGCAGGCTCGTACCAACGAGTTTTTAAAAAAACTTATGTACGAATTACATCGTTGGCTTGGACATAAAGGCGGCGACAGGCTCACCACCTGTCACGTTGTCCCGAAAATATCTTCGGAGGGAGGTAGGTCAAAGGGACTTAATTGTCTAGACTAGACCTCTGTAATAAATATCTTCACGCAATTCCCAATACAGGGGTAGCCCTGTATTGGGAATTGCGTGAAGATATTTATTTTTTATTTTAAAAAGAATCTGTAAAATCTATTCCAATGAAAATAATACGGGAAAAATTTTTACGACAAAATTTCATAAATTAAATAAATAATTACCATCACGCGATTCCCAATACAGGGGTAGACAGGGGCACACACCTTCCACCGAAGATATTTTCGTACAACGTAACAGGTGGTGAGCCTGTCGCCGTGTTTATGTCCAAGCCAACGATATAATTCGTACTTAAGTATGTGAAAAACCCATTGGTACGAGCCTGCCACCTGAGGATCGAACTCGGGTCTCTTGACTCAATACTCCAAGCACTCAACCATTCGGCTATCGTCGCTACTACAATTTAATAAATTAATTTCTTATCGATATAAGTGTATAATATAATCCTTACTTAAAACATATAAATGTTTCCCCGAAAACTGCCTCTTAATTGGTTAGAATTGACATGTGGCTTTTTGCTACAGACTCAAAGAGAGACTGTTAACGTGGTCAAGCAACTGCGTAAATAAATTTCAGATAAATTTCATACTGTTTCAGATAAATTTCAATAGTGGTAGAGCCTCGCATCAGCTTTTGTTGTTGCATGATTGGGTCGGCTCGACCGGGGAAGTACCATGACCTCACAGAATCGATAGTCATTTTAAATCCGCCACCGTTTCGTAATGAGGTCCAAAAATGACTTCGGTGAAAGGTGAGTCAAAAGGACTTAATTTTCTACATCTCTGTATTGGGAATGACGAATATAAAATCTTAGCATCATCTAAACACAAGTTAAAAAAACAGAAAAATATGTTAGACATTTTCGCAGTTCATTGTGAGCAACAATGTTATATATAATAGATTTCCACTTATGTAATGACTCCACTCGATGTAATATGGAACCATTAGAATTACCTGAAATTATTATAAATATTCCTTTCGCCAATTAGAAGTCAGCTAGCTTTTAGAAACTACGTCTGTAAAGGGGTAAACGTACAAAGCCGATAGCTGACAGTTAGTATTATACGTAAGTACTAGTAAATGTGATAAAGCAAGACAACTGTATTCGCTTTCCAGAAATTCTAGCGCGTTCGTATTAAAGGCATTTATTAATTACAAAGGGATTAAGTTATGTAAAGCAGCTTTCTCCGCGTGGTATACCTAGCTGTACTAAAATGTTCAGATAACAGGAGTTGACTACACAGCCCGGCTTGCTAATCAAAGTCCACAGAAATTACACGAACACCTACAACTTAAATACTGGTTGTACAAAATGGAATAACTAGTAATGGTAAATATAGTACTTTTATAGGTTATACTTAGTGATGCACGGTACTAGCATTATATTTAGATTTAATATAAAGAATTTCTTAATTAATTAAAAGATAATAAGTTCAGCATGACTAACATGGTTAAAAATCTATAAGAAATATAATTTCTAATGTGTCTTTTGAAATGTAGTCATGGCACGGAGTTACGGAAACCGTAATTGGTAAACGAACTGTTTTTTTTTTACTTCAGAGACTTACCAATTCATCTGATGGTAAGTGGCTACTGTAGCCTATGACACCGGAAAATCATTTCAAGGGAGGAAAGTTACAGGTACTCCATGGCCCTTGATTTGACTGGTAACTATCAATATATGGAATTTAAGATTGTGTATCGATTTACAGTAGTCAAATTTGGCAGATGAAATAACTCCGAACAGTGCCACGGAAGATTCCTTATAGTTAATGCTATAGAAGATGCAAACAAACTCCACATAGCTTCGCGAGGCCGAAGCAACAAGTATTATACTACACAAAGATATCAAACGTAAATTTCTAGATATAATTTTTAGACCAGGCAAATAAAATTCCTATAAATAAATAAATAAATGAAAACCTTCAAGCAATTCTCACTACAGGGGACAGAGGTCTAGTCTAGACAATTAATTATATCCAAGCCAATGATATAATTCGTACATAAGTTTTTGAAAAACCTATTGGTACGAGCCTACCACCTGGGGATCGAACTCGGGTCTCTTGATTTGAAATTCCATCCACCCAACCACTCGGCTAAACGTGACTATCATATTAAATTCCTAGAAACAAATTAATAACAACTTCATAGAGTTACTAACCATCTATATCACTTAGACACAAATAAGTGCAAGCAATGTCAAGGTAAGTAAAGTGCAATATCAAGCTAAGGAAACTAATTAATTAAATTGAAGAAATTAATTCGCACACCGCCCGCTACACTGAACTGTGACGTCACACTTGTAAAGTAAACGCCGCTTTTACGGTTATTATAAATATTGTTAGTAAATTTGTGCGGTGTGCAATTAATTAAAACTGAACTTTGAGGAACACGGCACTGAGAGTTTAAAAGTGTTATGAATTAGGAAGATGTAAACTAGAGAACTGTTTGAAATTAAGAGCTTTAATTTTATTTATTCTTACTTAACGGTCTGTACAAAACCACTACGGGATACTTTCAACCGCCAAGCTTGACAAGCCACCGACGTTCTCACAGTCATGGGCATACTTATGATACCCACTGCTTACGACCGCATCTTAGGACACCCACGAGAATAATGTCTTATATGTAACCAAACGGCTTCTGGTAAGTGATGACCCTGTGGCGACATCTATGTTTCCACATTGGAAGCTCGCTAGTGGCGGATTCAGGAAATACATTGACGTCCTACATCGCGCTATCGAAGTTCGCACGATGACATGCATATATACGATTACCGATAGCGCACACTTGTGGAGGAGACGTCCTCCCCAGGTCACGATCACCCGACCTGGCTGGTAGCTACCCTTTTCCTGCTGCACATCATCCGCTACACTGGTGACCCCGACGTGATCTCACCGCCAACCGACGGTGACCACTGAAGAACAACGCAGCGAGCCTCTCCAACAACATCGACGTCATCAACGCAGTCACAGCACCGGACTACTATCGGCACAACGCGTGCTTCCTAGTCCTGTCAGCCACTGAGGATCATCAACGTCGGGCCCCCTTCTCCTCAGGCTGACACTGCGGCATCGGCATTGTGACCACACATCTCGACTCACCGTAGATACGGTCACAGCCTCTCACCGCAACGCCAGATTGCTCAACGTCAAGCTCTCCGCACTTCCGACCTCCAGTCTCAGCAGGGGAGTGATGTGGCGACATCTATGTCTCCACATTGGAAGCTCGCTAGTGGCGGATTCAGGAAACACATCGACGTCCTACATCGCGCTATCGAAGTTCGCACGATGACATGCATATATACGATAACCGATAGCGCACACTTGTAGAGGAGACGTCCTCCCCAGGTCACGGTCACCCGACCTGGCCGGTAGCTACCCTTTTCCTGCAGCACATCAACCGCTACAACCCTTTGCACTCCAGTAAACACTCATAGAAATATCTAATATTATACTTCAGGTCACAAAGTTTCAATTAGCACTCGTAAAATATCGTCGACCATTACGGAAAATCAATTTTCATCCATCAAAAAAGCACTTTGGGCACATTTCTGCGGGAACAATTAACGACCTAATATTTCACTGACGACACAAATTCTATATAACATGAACGCTCTGTAATATTTCAAATTAACCACAAATTTAATTTACCCAATGTATTTATAAAAATAGTCATTATGTAAAAATTTACCACACAAATATTTTGAAGACGACTTACAAAATTATGTATTAACTTTTCCATTTTTGATAAAAAATCAATCAAAAATAAACTTAACAGTATGTGCGTAGTGCCATTGCGGTAAAATTTCTAAGGACTAAGAAGGTATGCACAACAAACACAAGATTATAATGGCAGTTACTAGGCTATATAGAGTAACTCTTTCATGCGTGGTGTGTATGTTTCTACAATAGAATCCCAGTAAAGACGTGTTTTAATTATAAATGTCATGATAGCCCTGTGGTTAGGTGAGTGGAACTCGTGTCGAAAGGCCCGCGTTCGATTCTCAGGTACATTCATACCAATGGATATTTTCAAAAATTTATGTACAATTTATATCGGGGGCTTGAACATAAAGACGTCGTCAGGCTCATCGCCAGGCTCACCGGTCACGTTGACCCAAAAAAATTATCGGTGGAAGGTATGTTGATAGGACTGTTTACGTAGTTTAAAGATATTTTTAGAGAGATTTTTATTACATGATAAAAAATTTCAGTCATGAAGAACACAAATAAAACGTAAAGAAATCTTTTGAAAAAGAATCAATGTCGAAATCCTTGTCGTTAAAACTTAAAATACTTTTTTTTTCGTTGTTAGAAACAATTTTGATGAAAATTTTCTTTAAAGAAATACTTAATGGAGCCGAGTGCCCTCCGCGACTAGATATTTAATTAGTTCACTGCGAAAGGTAGAATTCTACTTATTTATTTAACTTCAAACATTGACAAATCTTTATTAAAATAAAAAAAATCTTCACGCAATTCCCATAAACAGGGGTAGACAGAGGTCTAGTCTAGACGTTTAAGTCCCTTCGACCCACCTTCCACCGAAGATATTTTCGGGACAACGTGACAGGTGGTGAGCCCGTCGCCGTCTTTATGTCCAAGCCAACGATACAATTTGTACATAGGTTTTTAGAAAAACCCATTGGTACGGCCACTTGAGGATCGAACTCGGGTCTCTTGACTCGAAATTCCGACCACCCAACCACTCGTCTATCGTGGCTTTATTAAAATAAGGAATATATACAAGAAAAATCTACAAAATAAAGTGTGATGGGGAAATTTGACAGTTTTTCCTATCATCAGTGACCTAAAAAACTAATTGATATGAGCCTTCGTTTGAGTAGCTTGCCAATGGGTTTTTTTCGAAACTTATGCTAGATTTGTATATTTATATTAATTCTTCTAAGACCGCAACAGGTTCACCAGCCGATTAGTTAGTTCGATTCCACCGATTCTTTGGGATAGCGTGACGCTATCCCAAAGAATCGGTGGAATTGAACTAAATTGTGTAGACCTCTGACTACCCCATTATTGAGAAATAAGTGAAGGTAGAAAATTTTTTTAAATAGAAAAATTAAATAAACAGAAAAATAGAAAAAAATTAAAATGTAATCGTAAAAAGCTGGTAGGCTCGTACCAATGGGTTTTTCAAAAACTTATGTACGAATATCGTTGGCTTGGCATAAGGACGGCGACGGGCTCACCACCTGTCACGTTGTCCGGAAAATATCTTCGGTGGAAGGTGGGTCGAAGGGATTTAATTGTCTAGACTCGACCTCTGTCTACCCCTGTATTGGGAAGTACGTGAAGATATTTTTTTATGAGTAATTTTCGTAAATTTAAAGTAATAAAATTGTACAATTAGTAAAAATTAAAATTAATTAAGGAAAAATAAAAGTTTAAAAGAAACACTTGTAAAAAAATGCAGTAGAAGGAGATTTTATAATTTTCATATGACAGTAACAGCCACGAACTAAAAAACATGAAAAGCATAATTTCAGTAACAAAAAGCTGCTCCCGCGGGAAATCATGTTTCAGAGACGTAGCGGTGTATTAAAAGGAAATGATTAGTAATTTTGCGCACAAATTACTCGGAAACAATGACGCCAATATTTTCAGTTAAAATGTATTTTCTTAAAGAGCTGTGAGAACGATGGGGGAATTTGATATTTTAGAGATTCCGTTACCAGGAAATCATATCAATGGCAACATTAATTCTTGTAAATTAATCGATAGAGAAATATCGAAACGTAAGGAAAATTAATCATTGAAATAAAATAAATATATTAAGGCAAATAGCTAGGCAGACAGAGGTCTAGACAATTAAGTCATATCGACTCTCCTTCCACCAAAGACATTTTTGGGACAATAGGTGGTGAACCGGTCGCCAGCTTTTATGTCCAAGCTTTATAAGCCTACTTTTTAGGGATCGAAAGTCGAATTCGGATCACCCACCCACTCGGCTATCGTGAAGATATGCTAGACTTGCTTTCGACCCAACTGTCACGGAAGCGTATTTAGGCCAACCTCACAGCCAGTGAGATTGCGACAATCTCACCGTCTTAATATTCAAGGCAAGGCAGTTATGTAGATATATATAAATACATTAATATTCATGTATCCATTCATTATTCAAGTACAAAAATTCATCACACATATATTTGTAGATAAGACAAGCAGGATTCGAACACGCAACCGTTAGCTTCAATGGCAGGGTCACTACCGAAAAGGTTATCGAGTAGTCGACTCCATCATAATTTCAACCTCATCAGTACTGAATAAGTTTGTTTGAGTTCCCGGGTTCGATACCCGGACGTGTCAATATAGAAAACCACTTGTTGTACATTGTCTCGGGTCAGGGTGTTTGTGGCACCTTCGTCACTTCTGACCTAACCCAAGTGCTTTACCAACTTACTTAAGGATCAAATCAATGTATGTGATATTGTCTGTCTCTGTATTTTTATTAGGTCTCGGAGGAGTAATGTGCACTAGCAAGTAACAAATATAAAGTACGTTTTAAAAGTGAATGAGACAACAAAAAACTTCCCTGTCAGGTTCCGATCACATTCAAAGTGGTTAGTACTATAGATGTAGAACTAATACATACGTAGCAGCTGGACAGCGAACTTATCTTACTGCAGAGGACACGTCGCTGTTGGTGAAGTTTGTTGAAAAGTAGGAAACTATTAAAGTTTTCAGATAATTTTAAATTTAAATGGAATGCATCTGCATTGTAAAATTTAAAAAGTAAAACTAGTCCATATCTTACACGCTGCCAAGCGCAGAAAGTGTATTACAGTACGCATCACTCACGCCACACCTACATCGGTCTAGGCAGAGTTTAGTTTCAGATAGTCAAAGTGAAGTGTGTATGCTCATGTATTATAGCTTAGCATTTAGTATATAACATAATTAATAGGTTTAATGTCTAATATGGCGGATTAATGATAATTAAGGATAATGATAATTAAATATAGAATACACGCAAGAAGACGGTCTCCTTTAACACCTCACAAAATAACTTACAAAAGAAACTTCCACAATGGTTATTCCGCGTGTCAAGTGAATATATATTGTAATGGATTTCTCTGTGTAATTTCCCGAACACTTCATAAAACTTTTAGGTGGTAGATTCTAACGTCTTTACTTCCAAACCATGGTGGCAAGGGCTTTTTAAATTTCTCATTAATTAAATAAGAAAACGCTCAGCATGGCTGAAAAGCTACGTCACCTTCGTCTTCGAAATGTTTTCTTACATTCTATAGTACAATAAACAACATCTAATTCTTTGTGACTTCAAAAAGATATTTCTTCTTAGTTCAAGAAGATTTCTTTTAAGAAGATTACAGCACTTCTTCACATGTACATTTCGTTACATCTATAGGCCAATTATTTTACGTTCAAAAGTTTTTTTTTAATTATTTGTTTATATTAATAAAAATTCATTTTGAAGAAACAATTTTTGAAGAACAAATTGCAGGAATTTTTACAAAATAATTTCTAAGGAACTTATTATGGCTTAATTAAAATTACTGTCGAATATCAAGTGGGCGTCTGATTTACTAATTACAGGCTACAAGTGATGTAGTTCCAGTTAATTAGACTATAAGGACGGCGAAAAATTTTACAACTTAATGAAATATTCATTAAGTTGTAAAATTTTTCGGCGTTTCTTCGTTGTTATTCATTATGTTCTTTACCAAATTGTGAAGAAATCTGCGAGCTAATAGATGTTCTTCGAAATAACTAGTGAATTATGAGTCAACTTATGACGCAGACAATGACTGCTACGAACGTACAACTTCACTTTCAGTTTAGTATTATCTTTACGTAATTTCTCATAATCGGGTAGGCGGAGGTCTAGACAATGAAGTTTATGCGACCTAATTTTCATATAATCTTATTTGGCATAGTGTGACCGGTGGTGAACCTGTAATTATATTGTGTTAAATCCTGAATTTAAATAACGATTTTTTATTTAAATAAAACAGGGGACTGACCCCCCATGACTGTAAAGCTTCCGCAGCAGTGACCGTGCTGTAAAGCATCCGCAACGTCGGGAAATAAAAATAGTTTGTAAAAACTAATTAAGACACACGATAAAATCTGAAAATCGTTTTATTTAAAATGTGTAGTATACGCGTAAATACAAGAAATCATTATATTGGCTCTCTTTAACCTTCAAAGCGGAACGTTATTACGTTTATACGTTATAACTATTGTTATAATATTTTCAGAATAAAATCTAAGATTTAAAAAGTCACGACAGCCCAGTATTTGGGTGATCGGAATTCGAGACAAGAGACCTGCGTACGATTTGCTGGTGGTAGGCTCATACATGGCCTACCACCGGTACATGGTTAAACATAGAAGGCGGTCTTCTATGTTTTTCCATTCCTCAAGGTTGACAGGCAGAGAATGCCTTTAGCGTTATGTCCGCCTTTTATTCCTATACATTTTATAAGGTGCAATAATATTTAATAAATGAATAAATTATTAATTTTTTTATTAAATTTGTCGAAGCTTTACAAAAATATAGTAAAATGAAAATGTTTTGCTTGCTGATACTTCACCAACATGTGCTGAGAGATCACTTAAACACGACATAAAAACTGTTTATCAATCCAACACGAATGTAATATTATTAGAACTGCGCGAAATGGCAGTAGACTTCTTTATCTAGAAGTCGTCTGTTTCAGATTTCTTACCTACTCTTCGCTCTTACTTACTTCTGCCTCCAAATAGCTGTGTAAACAAGCGTAGCGATTATGGCAATCTCTACTTATAAAAAGTGCAAGTCTGACAGTGGACTTTAACAGACCTATGTATATGTAGTTCAAAACCTATGTAGTTGATGCATCGTTATGGTTCAAGAATAAGCTCCTAGGCTTAAATTTATCTAGCTAATAAGCAGTTGAGGGAATAAGTCAGTTGTCCATCAAAACAGGACATATTTATTTAGGTTAGCAAATCACGCAGCGGCCGTGCGCTCGAGCGCTCCTCGTTAATCAATGCCGGCGCCACCGCTTTGATGTATTATGTTGTGCACAATTAATCTAAAGCTGTTCAATGCGTAATTTGAATTGTAATTATAATTAGAATTAATTACTTACGCGAGCCACGACGAATACTCTGATATCAAAGTAAGTAACTAAAGCACTCGTGTTATGGAATCGGAAACAACGAATGTACCACAAACCAATCCTGTTGAAGGGAAAGGCCCTGCTGTGGACTTTTACAGGCCGTTAAATGAGTAATTTAAGTAAGGACTTAAATTATAACATCACAGGTGTTAAGATTTGTAGCACCTGCCACCCAGCAGTTGCAAAGTAGACGAAGTAATAGAAGATCCGGTATAAACTACACTGATATTTTTCAATATACGAGTCGTACAATAAAGTCGCCTATAAAGGTCCAATACTTAAAATTATAGAAATTTTCCATTTTTTTTTTTCGAGGATTTTAAGTTTGTCGAGCCACACGGGAGTGGCATGCAGATCGTGATAAGCGCCCATTCTTCAAAAAAAAAAAAATGTGAACTCTTGAAGTCTGTTAACCATCAGCGCAGCATTGCAAAACATTTTTTTTAATTTTTGTTAAAATAGAAACAATATTATAGAATATACTTCAAAGAAAGCTGCAATAAATTATATATTATTTCTTTGTGTGTGTTTATTTTAAAATATAAAATTACTAAACAACGACAATACACACACAATAACAATAAACTATACACAAGAACACCCACACTTATCATACACACACATAGCCATACCATATTGCAATTGTATTTTTGATTGATGTTATTATTAATTTTCTTTTTTCGTAATTAGTATAGGCCGAGTTAAAAATTTGTATTGGCTTATCCGTATTGCCTGCTTCTCAAGGTAAAGGCATTTCCTATTGTGCCAGAAATAAATAAATATCCTCACGCAGTTCCCAATACAGGGGTAGACAGAGATCTAGTCTAGGCAATTAAGTCCCTTTGACCCACCTTCCACCGATATTTACGGGACAGCGTGAAAGGTGGTGCGCCCGTCGCCGTCTATATGTCCAAGCCAACGATATAATTCGTACATAAGTTTTTGAAAAATCATTGGTACTGCCACCTGGGGATCGAACTCGTGTCTCTTGACTCGAAATTCTGACCACCCGACCAATCGGCTATCGTGAATTTGTGTGTGCCGGAAATGTAGGAACTCCTTTATCAGACATAACTACTACACGTTTATTTTATGTGGAATATAAATATATCTTGATGCCATTCCCAATACAGGGGTAGATAGAGGTGTAGTCTAGACCCACCTTCCACCGAAGACATGTTTCGAGAAAAGGTGACAGGTGGTTAGCCCGTCGCCGTGTTTATTTCCAAACCAACGATATCAGTTGTACATAAGTGTTTGAAAAAACCCATTGGTACGACCAGCCTCCTAAAAATAAATAAATAAAATAAACGCAATTCCATATATAGCGGTTGACAAAGTTCTAGTCTAGACAATTATGTCCCTTCGACCCACCATCCACCGAAGATATTTTCGGGATAACGTGACAGGTGGTGAGCCCGTCGCCGTCTTTATGTCCGATCCAACGATATAATTCGTACATAAGTTTTTAAAAAACCCATTGGTACGAGCTTGGCACCTGGGGATCGAACTCGGGTCTCTTAACTCGAAATTCCGTCCACCCAACCACTCAGCTATCATGACAACAGGCCTCCTGGGGATCGAAATCGCCGAACCATTCGGCTAGCGTGATTTTTTATGTGAATGAATGAATGAATGACTACTTATATTGTACAACATAGTACAGGCAAACAATATGTGTAATAGTTTAAAAATAAATAATTTTCAATTTCATTGAAGAGATAATGGAAACGAAATTGCAAACTAGATAATTATCTATTATCATCAAGAGACCCGAATTCGTGCCTCAGATAATAGGCCTGTAGAACATTTTTTTTTTTTTAAAAATTTATTTATGATTTATATCGTTGGCTTGGACATAAAAGACGGCAACAGGCTTACCACCAATCAAGATGTCCCAAAAAAGTGAGTTTTATTCGAATTGAAAGCAGTGAACAGAAAATTGCAATTAAAGTAGTGCATAGTAACGTGACGCTAATTATCCAAAGTATTTGAAGCGGCAAATTATCAAGATATTGTAAATTTGTCGATAGCTCTATGCTCGCGTTGCGCTACTCTGGCAATTATTATTCAGTCTGTCTGACTCATCGATTCAACAACTTTATCGAATGTCGCATTCAAAATAGAATTATAATGTGATTCATTAGTGCTTATTTTAAAAGCTAGGAACGCTCGTGCAATTCCACTGGTGTAGCTGATATTCAAGGGTGTTGATGACCATTTTCTATTAGGAACCCTAATTTGCGTCCATCTTCGGTAAAACAGAAGTAGTTTTACTCTTATAAAAAACCTAATCGCCGTAACATAATATCAGTTAGAATGCTTTTAGTGGTACATATCTGGAGCAGAACATTTCATAACTAAAACATTTCGCTCCATTCGAGGATATTGGAAAGCTTCCGCGTGCGTCTGCAGAAAGCGTGCGTCACGGGGTGATTCTACTTATAAAGGTTATGAGCACGCGTTTATGACGCTAAATTTCTTCTTCGGCACGTGTCTATCACTCTAAATGTAATTACGGAAAAGAGTTTTGAGTGAAATGAAGAACGAATGGTGAACAAGATTCATGATTTGTATGTTTGGAAGAGTTTTTATTTTTGAAAAGTGACGACTTAAAATTCTAAAATAACCCTGCACAAAGCACAGTAAAAAATATTGTCTTTTTAATTTAATTTATTGTCTAATGAAACCAACTGACACAGACGGGTTTTGCACCTGCGACCTCCACCGTACCGTGACGACAAGCCACCGTGTCACACACGCATCAGTTGAAATTCTTTATTTCTTACTCCTCTCAGGGACGTCAGCGGCATCAAAAGGAAATCTACGTTAACTTAAAAGTTAGTTTCCAAAGTTTACTTTTTTTAAATAACGAAAGGTTAACGCTTCTTGCACCTATACGATGCATTTAATATTAAGAACTCCACGCCATCCATCATACCGGGGTAGACAGAGGTCTAGACAATTAAGTCCTTACGACCGTCCTTCCACCAACACTTTTTCGGGACGACGTGACAGGTAGTAGCCCGTCACGCTCTCCTAGGTTATATTAAATAAAGCATTTAATAAAAATAAAGGGAATAATCATTGACTATAATAAAGCACCACTTCTCCCTTTGTCGCCTCTTACTCCACCCGCGGTAAAAGAGGGGTGGAATATTTTTCCGCTGCTCCACGCGCCTTATATCGACTTTATTATTCTTATTCGAACAGATAAGTCAAGGCTTTCATCCTACTTTCATTTACCCGGCAAGGCTGTTTACGCGCTGGAAGTTTTCAAATTAAACATTGTGCGAATGATTGGCGGGGAACGTCACGTAAAATAACGCTCGTGAAATTTGTATCTACGACCCACGTGAGTTTTTTCAGAACTACCATACGATATCTGTCGTTGCCTTGGACGCACGTTTCTTGGGAGAAATTCCGATACAGATTTGTTAGTATAGAAGTTTAGTGTAGCACAATTTCTATTGCGATCGATGCGCTACTGCTACACAATGCACCATCACCTTGATGTTGATTGCTACAATACAATTCAATTCATTAATAATTCGGTAACAAGTTAAATTAAAAAAAGTTGACATATTTCGTCTCTTAATCTGAATGCTGGGCTTTCCCCCGATGTTACACATTGTGAGGTTATACATTTTATTCGTTTTATGTGTCCTATCTATATGACGTCAAAAGTTATTTCATTTTTTTAAAACGCATTTGTCATGTGTTCAAAGTGTATATATATATATATATATATATATATATATATATATATATATATATATATATATATATATATACATATCGTGCACAGGAGAAGTCGCCTGGAGAAGTTAGTGTTCAATAAAAAATAAATAAAGCTTTTTAATATTTTAATGATTTTGCTTTTATTTTTTGTCATTATTTAAGGTTTTTATCATTAAAGGTTTTTTGCATCATTTTAGGTTAAGAATCGCATAATTAAAGGTGTCAATTTTTTCGTAAATAAGTATTCTTTTTACAATACTTATGTACGAAAAAATTGCTAGAGACTTTTGATAAGCTAGAAACTTTTGATTTTTTTTGGCGACCTCTGTGTTCGAGTAGCGTATAACGGTTTTCATGATGTCATCAGCTTTGAAGTCCTGGGTTCGATTCCCGATCGGGTCAATTGTAGAAAACACTCTTTCTACATTTTCTCGGGTCTGAGTGTTTGTGGTACCGTTATTATTTCTGATTCCATAAACAAATGCTTAAACTTCTTACTTGGGATCAGAGAAATGTTCGTGATGTTGTCCCTATTTATGAACGTATTTGTGTAGAGGAATTCAGCACCGGCATCCTATAAATTCAAAGACAGGTTCACTATCAACTAGGCTGTTCGGCTATCGAAATGCACAAAACCCACATAGTTTGTTGCGATTCAAAATCAATAAAAGATTCCAGCAGTAACTCGCAAATTACCAGCTCATATGACATTAAGCTCATTTTGTTTATTATGCTTAAGCACATTTTAAAATATGTAGAAAATCGAATACCTTAAACACCCAGTATAAATTACAGTAAACTTGGTTTTATGTCAATAAATGACGCAGAATTGAATCTTTAATAATATTTTAATGTATTTTAATAAATTTTAAAGCATGGAAGTCATGCCAGATTTTTGTTATAAAATTAATGCAAAATTCAAAAATTTCAATAGACACGGGCGGGATTCGAACCCACGACCTTGATTCATTAAAACGTTCCTATCTCCGAGCCACTCTGTCTTACGCGTAAGTGATGAGGTGTTTGCCATCATAGTGACAAGATATTCAATTTATTAAATTGCATGATACATACTTAAGCTGTCACTTTCTTCAGTGACAGGCTGCGACGAGACTGCTCACGATGAAAGAAATGTTACAACAAACAGATTTAATATTTTCAGACAGCACAAGCAGCTTTAAAATTTTATATGTGTAACATTGTTGCCAAATAAGCGCCTTGTCTGTTCATACATGTATTAAGCAAACGTAGTTTCGCATGCGGAATATTGTTCCCGATTGCATATAGCTTGCGTGGAAGCAATCATTAAAATTGATTGAAATCTTTGAGAAAACTTTTAAGTCAAGATTTTTTTATGTTAGGAACAAAGTTATTGTAACATCTGCATTTTAAATTCCGTGTACATTTATTTCAACTATTTACGATTGTGACAGAATTAATATCGAGTACTTATAGCTACCACAGACATTATTATATTTACGCTTTTTCCTAATACTAGGGAAGACACAACTGCGCATTTTCCTAATTAATGTTAGTATATACGACCAAAAGCTTATTTAAGACACCGGACATTATACTTACATATACACATAGATAAATATTCATATATACATGTAAATATCCATCGAGTACAAACATTCATATTCATCACACAAGGTACATCGTCATATAAGGTATTCAAGTCCGCAACCCTTGGCGCTGAAGGCGTCGAAGCGTCCCTACTAACGTCACGTCACGACCAACTAGACTGTTGGGTCTGGCCCAACAGTCTAGTTGGTCGTGACCCTGTCATTGTAGATATGTGTCTTTACTAGATAGTTGAAAACGAAGTGAAGCACCGCTTCTTAATGAAATTATGAAACAAAGGTAGATTTAATCATAGAATGAAATTAATTGCCACGAAAGCCGAGTGTTGGGGTGATCGGGATTTAAGACGAGACCCGAGTTCGTACCTCGGGTGGTAGGCATATACTAATGAGTTTTTTTTAAACTTATGTACAATATCTATATCGTTGGCTTGGACATAAAGACCGCAACGGGCTCACTTATCCAAAAAATATGTTCGGTGGAAGGTGGATTCAATGGATTTAATAATGTAGATATCAATATACCAGATTGGAAATGCCATTAAAATATTTTATATATTCTAACAATAAACTCCTTTAGACGAAGAAATCAAGTTGAGTTGTTTTCTTTCATCTTTTGTGTAAAATGTTGAAAAAAATTGTTGAACATTGTATCGGTGGAATATAGACGCTCTCTTTAAACTCAGCGCGCCCCTCGCGAATCTGACACCGGCCACGGCGGCGACTTGTAAATTCAATTCGTTCATCACAGCCCGGCGCCCGGGCGCTTACTCCGCTTGGTCCCGCAGCTGAGTCACGAACTATTCGGTCAATTTATTCGAAACGAAGCGGTAGCGCCGCGACCCCAGGCCAATTTTAAGTTGTACTTCAAAGTATGCACAAACAATGCCCATGAACTGTAACCGAAAACGTATTTCATGTCTATTTCATGTATAACTCAACAGTGGTAGAGCCATGCATCAGCTTTTGTTGTTGCACAATTGGGCCGGCTCGAACGGTGAAGATCACGACCTCACAGAATACCGGCGTGAAGTAGAAGTCTAACAAACTTCTCCGTTTTGTTTGGTGAGTGCAGTTAACCGGAGGCTCACAAACCCCCCTCCCCTAATTCTGGGGGAATCTAAGGCCGGCAACGCATCTGCTATGCCTCTGGTATTGCGGGTGTAATCACTTACCATCACGTGAGCCACCTAGCTTTTCTATAAAAAATATTACAATCATCTAATCTCTTTGTCAATAGTTCAACGACGAACCTCGGGATTCCCACCGATGATACTGTTACGTCACGATAGCCCAGTGGATGGGTGATTGGAATTGGAGACGAGAGTCTCGAGTTAGATCCTTAGGAGGAAGTCTCGTAACAATGAGTTTTTTTAAAACTTATGTATCGTTGGCTTGGACGTCAAGACGGCGACAAGCTATCCAATTGTTACGTTAATCCAAAATAAGCTCCGGTGCAATGTAAGTAGAAAAGACTAAATTGTGTAGACCTCTTTGAATAAATATTTGTGAATACACGACTTAATAATTTACAATTTACCTTTAATATTTTTTATGTAGCAAATATATTTGATAATTCCATCAACTCTACATTACGTGGGTGTGACATAAATTCAGCGGAGCCATAACTAAGGCGGCTCTCCATAACGAAATCGGTAATGGAGACGTCTGACGAGTGCCACCACTTTCTAGCTTATAGAGAAAACATCACACGTCATCATATTTCAACTTTTCCTTATACTCGGCTATTTACCGTTAAATACTTTTTTAATTTAATGATTTCTTGTATTTACGCGAATACTACACATTTTAAATAAAACGGTTTTGGGATTTTATCGCGTTTTTTAATCAGTTTTTACTAAATCTACATCAATCATTCCCAATAAGGCGTTAGACAGAGGTCTGGACAATTGAGTCTTTTCGACCCACCTTCCACCGTACATATTTTTGGGACAACGTGAAAGGTGGTTAGCCCGTTGCCATTTTAATGCCCAAGCCAACGAAATAGTTCGTAAATAAGTTTTTGATAAAACCCATTGGTACGAGCCTGCCACCTGGGGATCGAATTCGGGTCTCTTGACTCGAAGTTCCGACTACCCAACCGCATGGCTATCGTGACTCATAATTATAGCAATAGAAATAAGATTGGGACATTCTTATTTGTATTGCATTTGTATATAAACATTTAACATTGGGTAACTTTACTACAAAATAGTGCAAAAACCGTTACTATAGCTTTGGCGGACACCCCGGTTTTGAAGGTGTCGACAGCTCTGAGGTATTAGGTTAAATTCCCGGTTGCTATAGCTACTTACTTAACGATTAGAGCAATAAGCTTTTATTTAAAATTTATAACTTTATATGTTAACCTACAAGTCCAGAGGTATGACAGTTTTCCAGTTCAGTTATTACAGTTTATCTAGCGGAAGGCTCGCTTAGTAAATGCACTGAAATAATGCCTCTATAAATACCGCGTTAATGATTGATTAATTATATTAAATTAATTATATTATTATATTAAATATATTATTCGCGAACTCTATATTAACTATGTAATTTATGTAACCATATGCTAATATGATGGAAATTCAACAAACTCCGGAGTCTGTTCCATGTTCCATGCGCTGCACCCTCTCTAATAGACGATGTCGGTAGTCATCACCAAATAGACATGGTCACGACATTAGTGGACTAAAATACAGTGTAACGTATCCAAGTAATTGTAGAATGACTGCTTTATAAAACATTCCATAGTAGATATCATTCGCCTGCCGATAACTTCCTATCTTTTTACGAATCTGGCAGTACGGTATACCCACGGTCCTTCGAGATAGATACATACAGATACACATAGATAGGGACAACATTATGTTGTTGCTTTAATCCCAAAATAAGTAGTTAAACCACTTGTTTTATGAAATCGGGAACAAAGAAGGTACCCCAAATACCCAGATCCGAGAAAATGTAACAAAAGTGTTTCGCCATTGCCGCAACAGGGAAACGAACCCAGGACCTCAGAGTGGTGACACTTTTAAACCGGTGTGAATACAACTCGTCCACGGAGGTCGCCTTAAAGTAGTATTACGGTAAGCAGTAGCTATAATTTCTTTGCAAAAGAGAATAAATGAGAAATATATATCGTACTGAATTGTAGAGGACAGCGCCGCGGAGCGAGCGCACTCGCCGAGCAGAAACCAGCTGCGGCTCTCCCATAATATTGTGTACCTACGCGTATGTGTGCGCGGATCCTGCAAGCATAACAAATTTGACAGTTTGTACGTTTGGATGCTGGTAACCCAATTGCACTATAACGCCCGAACGGAATTGAATTAACTTTACACACAGGTAGTTTATACATTGGATTAATATAAAGAGTACTTTTCATCCCTAATAAATAAACGCTTCCTTTTGGTCTTAAAGATTTTTTTCTTCACGCATTTCTAAATGCGGGGGTAGCCAGAGGCCTGGGAAATTAATTTCTTACGATCCACATTTTGCTGGAGCTTATTTTTTGGATCACGTGTCAAATGGTGCGCCCGTGACATCTTTATTTGAAAGCCATCAATATAAATCGTACATAGACTTTGAAGAAACTCATTGCTAACGACCTCCCACCTGAGGATCGAACTCGGGGCTGATAGTTTATAAAATGGATCGGTTCATATTGGATACTTTTCAACAAATTTTTTATCATCACGTATTTCCTTATGCCAAGTCCAAATATACATATTTGCCACACAAATGTTTCCTGTGAGCGAGAATGGAACTTGCAACCCTGAGCTTCGAAGCAGCGTCACTGCCGATTAAGATATCGGATCGTTACAAAAAGTAAGAAACTAAGGAGTTCTAAAAATTTAAATGAAATAGCAGATGCCGCCTGTCGTAAAGGTAATTAATCCGACTTGATCAACTTTTTCAAGTTTCGCTGCGGTTGGACCGCCCGTTAGATTAAAATGTCAAGAAAATTAAAAGGGAAACGGATTAAATCATTTGTTAGCGGATTTATTTTTAATTAAAACTCTTTAAAAATGTGTCAATAACTTATCTATAGTAAAAATCAAATAAGCTCCGGTGAAATGTGTGTCATAAAACTACATTATTTGGAACTCTGTCTACCACAGTATATCAGTCGGAGTCAGCACAGTTCTTAATTCGACGATAATTTTTCGATAAACAATATACGATAGCGTCAAGATAGCTTAGTGGTCAGGCTATTGGGATTTGAGTTAAGAGACCCGAGTAAGCAATACGAAGATAGTGGCACATTATCTCAATGTCTCCATTTTTATGTCGTTGGTTTTGAAATAAGACGGTGGCAGACTCAACACCTCACGTTGTTTCAAAACCTATCTACACGTTTTCTACATCTACGGGTATTGACAAATTGGGGACGGCAGGAAGATATATTTTTTCCATAATCGAAAAATTAATTAACTATTTTCTTCTAAGCAGTGTCATTTTCTTAGTCAGTTAATATATTGCGGTAAAATAAACTAGTGTCAAAAACAACGCTTCGTTTTTCAAAATTTTGACATATAAAGCTTTCCTTCTTATATTTTTTAAAGGAACGTTAGCGACCAAACGATTTCTTTATTTTTGTCGATTTCTATATTTGTACTAATGGTTCTCTTACATTTTGCAAAACAACATTCAACTTTATTTGTTTTCGCCTCTGTCTGCAGACGTTGTTAAACTGCGCAAAGTGTTTCATTACAAAGAGTATTTATTGTTTGAAAGGTTATCTTTTTCAAACAACAAATATTCCTTTATTTATACAGTTTTTTTTAAGTTAACAAAGGAAAAAACTTTTAAAAGAATAAATGAAACCGAAACATGGAGGGTATCCGTCATTTTCTTTTAGGCATTTCTTGAACTTAGTACAATTGAATTTTAAATAATCAAAGATCAAGTTAGCTACTCGTACGAAGAAAAAAATGTTTTTTAATAAACGCACGTACGTTGACGAAAAAAAAATATTTTTAATTTAACCGCCTTCAAAAGGATCACAAAAAGTAAAGAATAACTTTGTTAGCTAAACTTGTTACTTATTAATTTAAATGAAACATTTCAATAAACACTAATTACTGATGTGTTTGAAATCGGCGCCAAGTGTTGATAAATTCGTATTATTTGACATTACAAATATATGACAGTTAAGACAGATCACATTGCTGCTATATCGGTACCGATTTGAACCACATCAGTGAGTAGATTATTCCTGAACTAACAATTTCCCGACTCTTAGCCCAGAATCAATCAACGCCTTATCTAAATTTCTAGTGCTTTAAACTAGAACTTTTGGTAATTGAAAACTTTATGTTGTAAGAATCCACTAAGGTTGTATATATAAATCTCACCCCTAAAATGGTAAAATATATAACGAACGGTTGTATAGAAATCGGGTCTTTTTATGTAAAAGCACAAAATTTTTATAAATGTTCCTACTAAAAAAACACGTAAGTCGACGTCCAAACTTCA
This sequence comes from Sericinus montela, assembly GCA_029286605.1. Classification (NCBI taxonomy): domain Eukaryota; kingdom Metazoa; phylum Arthropoda; class Insecta; order Lepidoptera; family Papilionidae; genus Sericinus; species Sericinus montela. The sequence goes on from JAGSMR010000025.1 coordinate 5,077,255, forward strand.
AAAGTCGTGACTTTTGGAAGAACCGCGATTCTAAGACTGAAAAGGGTACTGTGTAAGCTCTGCTACCCGCTCAAAGCCGGGCCGTTCGCTAGTTAGGCGACTACAGACATCGGGGGAGTAAAATGTATTAGTAAAGAACTTACTATGACTACATATAGACTATAATGCTAAAAACCTAAAATTTATCAAAATTTGTACAAAATAGCCCAGACAACGACAAATACCTCTCACATAAATTTTTCTTAAGAGTCTATACACGCCTAAGTATATTTTATGGTTGGTTTGCACGCTAGGGCGGCGACAGGCTCACCACCTATCACGTTATTCCAAATAAACCTCGGTGAAATGTAGCTCGAAGAGACTGAATTGTCTTGATGTTTGCCTATCACAGAACCGGGAATGTATTAATAAATACAAATAATAGAAATAGAAGAAGAATTTTATCGTTATATAAGAAAAGAACATAAAACTGAGATTATTTACGATTAGACTATTTATGATAAATAAATAAGGGGTGAATACGCAATTTGCTATTTATGGAAAGAATCTTTCAAATTTTTTAGCATTTTAGATATAAAATACTTCATTAAGCAAAAGCACCGTCCATCTATCCACTTGACTCTATGATAATTTCTAGTATAAAGTTTATTGAATGTCTATTAATATCGAAATAAATGTATTTAGATACTATATATATTTCGAGTCAAGAGACTCGAGTTCGATACACAATCTGTCACGTTATCTCAAAATAATCTCCAACGTAAAGAGCGATCGCGCATACTAAGAAGTTAGCGAACATGTTCCGTCAAGACACGAGTGCCTCCGACATGTCACTTCTCCGGGGAGAGTTCTATTGGCACAAGGTCGTGGAGAAGTTTTTCAGTTTAAAGTATGGTTTTATTTGAAGTTTTTTGATATGTTTCATTTTACTACTATTCTTATGCATATTTTTTGGCTTCGTTTGTCTATGAATGTTTTTAAAACTTCTTTAGAATCGTAGTGATTTGAAACTCATCGAGAGAACTAAAAAGTGTCACGATAAAGAAACAGACACATAAATATATTAAGCCTTTCGTGACATTTGTTCAGTTTTAAAAAATGGAACCTAAATGAAATGTAATATAACGTTTAATCATCAAAATATAAAATAGTTTTTAAGGTTGGTAAAAGTAAATAAACCTTACATTTATCTCCTTATACTCTTGATACTCTATATCCATCACAATCTTTCGTATGCCAATTTTCAGTAGTTTCGCTTCAGCCGTATGTGAATTACACACTTCACTCACTAAATATTATCACCAAGGCCTTGAACTACTTGCATCCATTGACTTTCCGCAAATTATCATTAATATATTCAAAATATAGGCGTATTAGTTGGCTATAATTAAAGTAATAGAATGAAAATAGATCTAACAGTCCACCTGTTGGTTTGTGGCAGCATGAGCCTATGAGTCGGAAGGAGTCTTCAAAGGGAACAGAACAATTTCTAAGATTTATATACATTATATATGACGATCTCCGAGGACGTGTGGTGAAAGACACCAGTTTTCGTGATGTCCCTAACTCTGAGGTCCCGAGTTCGATTCTCGGTAGGGTCAATGTAGAAAACAAGTTTTTCTGCATAGCCTCGGCTCCGGTCATGTTTGTGGTAACTTCGTTGTATTTGATTCTGAACTATAAGTGCTTTAGCTACTTACTTTGGGATTGAGGCAATGTGTGATGTTATCCCTACCTATTTATTTATTTATTATTGTTTTTCATAATTAGCAGCAGCGTCGGGGTGCGAGTGGTCTGGTACTGCGATCGCCAATCCGCTCGCCAAGCGTGGCGATTATGGCAAACCCTCCCTATGGGAGAGGCCTATGTCCTGCAGTCCTGGACTTTAACAGACCGATGTGTATGTATATATGTATGCATATTAATAATTAAGTATTATAATATTTGCAAACGGATTAGCGATCGCAAAAGATGCCTCTGCCCATCACCGGTGCGCTGAATTTTGGATATTCCACTATCTGTCGATAGCTAATTGTATTTTCAAGCCGCCTAAGGCGCCTCTTAAAATACGGGAATAAAGTCTGTGGTATATTCTTGTACCATAATCACACGGCAACCAGGTATTAAATTCGTTACATTCACATTGCGAGAATGTGAATTACTTAAATTTATTGTTTGAGATTTGATGAGATTGGCCATCATAGGACGATGCGCCTCACAATAGACGACTCTGCCCGTCACCTGTGCGCTGAATTTTGGTTATTCCGCCAACTGTTTATTTAAAAATTATATTTTTAAAGGAGCCGCTTTAATCACCTTACGAGACCCACGGGAAGAAAGGGTGTGGTATTATTCTTGTGTCGTAATCACACGGCAACTAGGTATTAACTTCGTTACATTTGAATTGCTAGAATGTGACTGAGACTGAATGTGAATTAACTAAATGTATTGTTTCCTGCAAATATCCCCGCGAATTTTCTGAAGTACAATAAAGTGCTATTTATTTTTAACCTCAGTTATTGTTGAATCCTTCATAAATTTCGCGGAGAAGGTTTTACATTATTTTCCGCCTTCCGGGAAAGTTACCAAATTGTGAAACTTAATACGAATTTAACTTTGTAACATTATTTCCACCATTTTGTCGAGACTTTCAAGGGTTCTTAATTACCCCGTAAGTTTGTTATTGTAATAAATTAATTTATTATTTGCTGTTATATAAAGGTAAATAGTTAATTCTTAAGACTTTTAGGATAGAAAATTGTCAGTACTTAGAGGAACGGGGTCTTAACGATCTGTCGATTACCACGTCTTACTGAATAAAAATATTATCAATACTTATAATGTTTACCAACAAAGTAGCAAAAACTTTTATTTAAATCCCACGGTTCTAAATATTTTGTTTAGATCAATACCACGTTATACTTTTAAACATGCACTTAAAATTTCTATTCCTATTTTTTGGTTTACGAAGGTAACTCTCTTAATGCTGAGGCACCAACATGAATAAGTAAATACTTAATTGTCTAGAACTCTGTCTACCCCAGTATTTTTAATGGCGTGAAGATATATAAGCAGGTGTCTATGGGTTGGTGTAGCTGCTTACTATTAAATCCTTAAAAATTTGTGCCCCATTTTTTTTACCAAGCAATATTAAATAATAATAACAACAGTTAAAAGTAATATCTTCACGCCATTCTCAATACAGGGGAGGACAGAGGTCTAGACAGTTAAGTCCTTTCGACCCACCTTCCACCGAAATCATTTTTTGTGGAGAACCTGTCTTATGTCTAAGCCAACAAAATAGATTGTACATAAGTTTTTAAAAATCATCTAGCCTGCCACCTGGGGATCGAACTCGGGTTTCTGGATTCTAATTCTGATCACCCAACTCGGCTATCGTGACTTTTAACTGAATGAACGAGTAATATGTACATTTTTTCCTTGCTACCCTTCTTTTCTTCAGAAGAAACGTAATTTTTTCCTCTTAAATTAATTTAGATAGATTCCGCCTTACCCATGATAAATATATGGCAAAAAGGGGGCAGTTATTTATGGAGGTTTGAATTACGAGCGGACTTATTGAGTCTACTTCGATGTTTCTTGATTTTGACAAATGTGAGGATTTCCATTGTTTCCATTCTTTTTATACGAAACTGACAAAAACTTTTCTTTAACAAACAAAACAAAGAGTTAGGATAAAAGAAAGTTTAAGTCGAATGCAATTTATAAAGTCAATTACAACCATACTTTTTAATTATTCGGTGGCGACATTTTAAATTTTCCTCCGATAATCTCTACTTTGTACTTCACGACAGTCAGACTGTACATAAATACGACGTGTACATTCAAACGATACAGACACGTAGTGTTTGTATACTCTTTGACAACAGACTATTACGTGTCAAAGAGTATGTAATCACTGTGTTTTATTATGTGCATAGATAATACGTAAGTCCCGATAATATCTTTGGTGGAAAGTAGGTTAAAAGGGACTTAATTGTTTAGACTAGACCTCTGTCTACCCTTGTATTGGGAATTATGTGAAGGTATTTTTTTATTTATTTATAGGTAATACTCAAATAGCATTATGAACATAGCTAATACGTATGTATCAAAATTTTGTATTTGAATAAATAAATAAATAAATATACTACTTCTTATCTTCACGCACAGTCCCTGACGGGGTAGCCAGAGAGAACAGATCGCCAAGTGACACGATCCTTACATACCTCTTTCGCTTCTTTCAGATTCATCATTTTCTTTATAAATGCACGTCGAGGTATCCGAGTACTCTTGACTTTTATAAATAAATATACCACCCAAACACTCGGTTATCGTGACTTGCTTTAATTTTTTATATTTATATGTACCTTATAAATATTAATTTTTTGGTTTTTTTTGTTTCCTTTCAAAAGTATACCAATACAATATATCAAATAAAAAGAATATAATGCAGTTTGCACCAGCTCTCAAACAACAATGTTATATACTGAGAGAGAGACTGGATACACACTTTATAAGTAAACGTTTATATACGTATTAACGCCTTTCTCATCACCTGTCACGATGTCGCGAAAAGCTTCGATGAAATGTGGGTCGACCGTACCAAACAGTATAGACCTCTGGCTACCTCAGCATTAGAAAATGCGTGTATATAAAAAAATTCAAAACACAGTCGGTGCTGCTAATAATCTTATCGTGGCTCTATATTTGGCAACGAATATGTTTGGTAGGTGTGGCATAAATCACAGCATCCGTAAATTACGTCCGGGAAGCAGACGTCCAGTGCCAGTTTTGCTTCTCTCTCTTCTTTTTAGAGAGCCTTATGTCGCGCAAGAATTTTTCTTTACATTGAACGCGAAAGTATTATTATATTATATAGAACCTATTTTATTATATTATGTAGGTTACCAACAGCAAACAAAACTAATAGGAGCGACAAGCTAGTTCATAGATATTAAATCATTTTCTTTCATCATTATTTTAAAGTTTTCTTAAGAATTACCCAAAACTCTTAGTAAATGCTACTAATCAAATCAAATCATTTATTCATCGACATAAGAACATACATTCGTTTATCGATAGTCATTTTTAATCTATCACCGTTTCGTAATGAGGTTCCTCTAACGGAGAAGAAACAGGCGAAACTCCGTAGGTATCCTCTTTTTTGGTCAATATTTTTTACAATATAATGCATTATACAAATATAATGTGATATTTTCTAGAAATAGCTTGGGAGCGATCACCTCATTCCCAGGGGTTACTGTCATTAATATATTCATTTATATTATAATAACCCTTCCTATAAAGCTTTTCTCTAATAAATTTATTAACCCTGTTAATAGACGGGCTTTGCGCATTTACCGGGACTTTGTTGTAGAAGCGTATACACCGCCCTAAGAACGAGTTACTTTCTCTATGGAATCTGTTACCGGTGTTACAAACTTGTGTTTGTTCCTAGTATTTACATTATGAACATCAGAAATGTTGCTAAAAGTATTAATGTTTTTATGCACATACATTAAAGTTTCATATATGTATTGAGAGGCCAGTGTTAAAATATTAATTTCCTTAAATTTCTCTCTAAGAGACGCTCGGGAATTTACAGCTCGTATGGCCCTACTAAACAAATACTGTTTCTACATCAGCTGCATGGCCCCATAGCAGAATACCATATGACATTATGCTATAGAAGTAACTAAAATGAACAAGTCTAGCCGTTTGTACATCAGTTAAGAGCCTTATTTTTCTTACAGCATATGCTGCAGAGCTTAACCTACTCGCAAGTTAGGATATATGGGGGCTCCACTGGTATTTTTCAAGTTGATTATTCCCCAACTGTCGGTAGCCAATAACATACTGAAGTCTTTCCCTACGGGAAGAAACAGCGTGGTACAGTCTTACACTGTTACCATAAATCAATATTAAAAAAATCATACGTGTTGAAACTGTTACCTTTTGAAAACAAAGACGTCCTAAATGACGTCACTCTTCGTTCCATCTTTTCATATATATTTCATAAATATGACAGGCAATAGGAAAAGGGTACTTTAGGTTATATTTTAAGTGATACTGTCTACGCTAAATAAAGATGCTTTACCTTGTTTATTTGCGGAAAACCAAGCGGTGTCCATTCTACAAAATAATATCTTTGTTTCCTAATATCGCGTCTCCTTCCTTATGACGTTTCGCACCGCAACACAATCTTCGCGTTATAAATGACTACAGTGGTAAAAGAATAAAACAAACAACTGTATTGACGCATATTACCAAAACTACAGTTGTTAGAGATCTTTCAAAGAAGCTTATTTAGGACATCGCGACAGTTCTAAGTAGGACATCGCCTAAGACGGTCTTAGCGTCCAAACTAGCCGTAGAGAGCTTTTAGTCGGTTCTTGCACGACATTAACGTAGGAAAAGCCTACGTTAGATATTTATTAACACAAAATATTATTTTTCTACCTTTTTTATACAGTTACTTTCAAGCATTTCTCAATACAGGAGTAGCCAGAGACAATTTAGTCGTTTCACATTTCACTTGAGCTTAATTTGGAAGATGTAACAGGTGGTCAGCCTGTCGCCGTTTTTTTTATCTAAACCAACGATATCGTGACATTTAATCTCTGCCTTCATTTCCGTTTCATATTTTAATCAAGTTACAATTTTTAGTAACGAATACATTAATATTTACTATAACTATTTTTCTTTCAATAAAATGTCGTATCGACATTGCCACAAAAGCCACGTTTGAGAAACAGTATCTTCATAATTTACATACATAGGGACAACATCACATACATTGCTCTGATCCCAAAGTAAGTAGCTTAAGCATTTTTATGGAATCGGAAATAACAAAGGCATCCCAAACATCCAGACCCGAGAAATCATTGAAAAAATGTTGTCAACATTGCCCCGAACGGGAATCGAACCCGGGACCTCAGAGCTGGCGACACCATGAAAACCACTTCGTATGTCATTGAACCACAGAGGTTGCCAATCAGTATATAATGAGATTAAACTTACGTAGATATATGAGTTAGCTCACGTAGAGTTACCCCGAGACCTACCACGAGAGACTCCCGTTTGTTACTTGGAAATATTTATTCAGGAAATGAAAAAAATATTTTTTGTATAAACTGCCTTCCCTTGGCAGCCTGGCAACGGGCGAATATATTTATTCAGTTAAATTAGTTTCGCTGTAACCTATAAACTGTCGTAAATATTCGCTAGCAATTTCATACACATCTCCATTTCATTTTAGGCTTTTTAAAGGTTATTTTTTAATCTACATACTTACGTACAATATACATCACTAAGGTACTAAACGGTTACTTAACGGCCTGTTAAATTCCACAGCAGGACATTGGCCTCTCCCGTAAGGAGGATTAAACACCGAAGAGATTAAGCCTCGAGTTAAATCCCCATGCTCATGCCAAAGGGTTTTTTCAACATCTTATGAACGATAATTGGCTTGGGAATAAAGTTGGCAACAGGCTGACCACCTGTCACCAAAAATGTCTTCGTCGAAAAGTGGGTCGAAAATACTTAATTATCTAGACCTCCCTTTGCTCCAGTATTAAAAATGGCGTAAAGTAATTTTTTTTTCATATTATCCAACATTAGCATGACTATGACGTAATTCTTATTTTATTTATCTTCACGCACAATCCCTGACGGGGTAGCCAGAGAGAACAGATCGCCAAGTGTCACGATCCCTACATACTTCTTTCGCTTCTTTCAGATTCATCATCTTCTTCATACATGCACGTCTAGGTATCCGAGTACTCTTGACCCTCCTCTCCTCGAGCAATTTGCTCACATGGTCTTCGAAAGTTAATCTCGGTCTACCTCGACACCTTTTAATATTAACTTTCGCGCTATATATTTTCTTCACCATTCGGTCTTCACTCATTCGCTCAACGTGCCCAAACCATCGAAGCACGCCCTTATCCATTTTGAGACAAGGTCATCTTTCAAACCTACCATATTATAGTTTCGCTTTCGGTCGGCCATGGTAAGGCCGCACATTTTACGAAGAGATCGCATCTCCACTGCATTCAACCTGCTTTTATGCTTCTTCTGGCATATCCAGGTTTCGCTGCCATATAACAAAGTCGGTACCAACACTGCGTTATGTATTGCAAGGCGTGCACTTTTCACAACGCCTTGCCTTTTGATTAACGCAGTCAGGGCACCATTGACTTTGTTCCCGGCAGCGACACGCCTGTCCACATCTAAATCACATCTTCCATCCCGGCTAAACGCACTCCCCAAGTATACAATTTCATTCACCTGTTCTAGACATTCCTGATTTACCCAAATTTCGCACTTCGTTCTTTCTTCGTCCCTTTCAAATACCAGAACCTTAGTTTTATTAGCATTCAAACGGAGACTATTAATTTCACATTCTTCTTCATACACGTGACTAATGCCTGCAGTTCTGCCTCTGATGGTGCTATAAGCACTGCATCATCAGCATAAAGCAGACAATTTACTTTTATGTCACCCAATTTCACACCCAAACAGCTATCTTTCAGCTTCTGTAAACAGCTGTCGAGATACAGTATTAACAGCCAGGAAGACATGACACAACCCTGTTTTACGCCCGTTTGGACGCTAAAGATGGGTGACAGGTCATGCCCTACCCGCACACTGGCTTTACAGTCACAGTAAAGTGACTGCACAGCCCTTAGCAATCGACCATCCACACCATACCCCGGCAACAGTTCCCACATTTTCTTCCTTACAACCTTATCAAATGCTTTCTCAAGATCCACAAAAGCACAGAAAATCTTCTGGTTAGCAGGTCTAAATCCTCTTCCAGGTCTAAATCCGCATTGTGCCTCCCATAGAAATCTTTCCGATTTATCTTGCATCCTACGTGTCAAAACCTTCGAGTAAACTTTACTTGCTAAACTGGTCAAGCTGATCGCCCGATAGCACCCGCAGTCATAATGTGAACCTTTACCTTTATATAAAGACACAATGACCGCGGATCGCCAATCATCCGGAACACCCCCGTTCGCCAGCACAAATTGCACAGCAGATGAAAGCTGTCCCAGACGCGTGGCCCACCATACTTGACCATTTCAGCAGTAACTCTGTCTAGTCCCGCAGCCTTACCACATTTCAAACTTCTAATCGCACATTCAATCTCTTTCATACTGATGACCTCAGTGTCATCGAGGTCCGAGTCTGGCATACCAGTCACGGCGTCACCCCGGATCCCTCACTAAGATCATCACACGCATACATCTCTCTATAAAATTCGCTCCATCGCTGCATGACGTCCGATTTTTCTGAGAGGACGTCATTGGTTCCCGAAAGCACTTTATTCATTCTTAAGGCTGTCGCACCACTCCGGGTCCTTCCAACCTCTTTCCAGAAGAGTTTGGAGTTCTCCTTGAAGTTGTGCGACAACCTTCGTCCGCTTCCATTCTACTCCTTTCACGCACTTCCTCAATCAATGCTTTCGTGTGAACTTTCTGGAGCTTATATCTTTCTTTCCTCTTCTCTCTCATATCCTTATCATTACTAGAGGCCAAGTAGTCTAACCATGCTTTCTTCTTCTTATTTACAGCTTCTTTCACTTCGTCATTCCACCATGCATCACCCTTTTACTACTACCTCTTTTCACATTTCCACACACGTCTTCCGCTGCACTAACCATTCCATCTCTAAGGCTCTGCCATATTTCTTCAACACATTCTTTCCTAACACCAATGCTGTCCAGCTTTTCGGCTACCCTTGCTTGATATTTATTCCTAGTGTCCGCTTCCTGAAGCTTCCAGCTTCGGATGCTACCGACCGACTGTGGTTCTGGTATCGTTGTCCGGTGGCGCCAACCCGCGAACAGACCCTAAATCTAGTAATCACTAGGTAGTGATCCGTTCCCAGGTCAGCACCTCGGAACACCCGCGTATCCATCACCTGTTTTCGCAGTCGGTCATCCACCAGGAATAAATCGATCATACTTCTCTCATTCCCTCTTGTTCTAGTATACATATGGATTTTCTTGTGACTAAACATAGTGTTTGTCACAAGAAGACCCTTTTCCTTGCATACAGCCAGTATAAGCTTGCCAGCATCGTTAACCCTTTTATCGCCAAACATTCCAAGCACCGACTCGTACCCTGGCCGAGCGGTACCAACCCATCCATTCAAATCACCACATACAACAATTCTTTCGTTTCCTCTAACCAAGTCTAGAACTTCTCTTACATTCTCCCAAGACTCCTCCAGCTCAGCTCTGGACGACGAAGCCACCGGCGCATAAACAGCCAAAAGGAATAACTTCGTCAGTCCCAATTTAAAGCGAACCCAGAGAAGTCTCGAGTTCACAACCTTATATTCAGTCATAGCATCGACCAACCGAGACGACAGCAGCACCCCCACTCCCTGGCAGGCGCTCTCGCTCTCCGGGACTCCGGACCATAGAGCTAACGCCCCGCCGGGAGCTCTTCAGTACCGCTGCCCTTCCGCTTGGTCTCCGACAAACACACGACATCTAATTCTCTTTCTTTCATTATTTCAATCAACTCATTCGTCTTATCTCTCATGCCTCCTCTAACATTCCACGTGCCAACTCTGCACTCCGTCCTCCACCTTCCGCCGTGTCGGGCTGTGCGTGACGGGTGGCGGTCCCCATCGCCGCTTTGCGCGCTGCGTTTCACACCAACGGGGACGAGCTGGTGTGCGTCGCCTTGGGGGGACGCCCTAACCCTCGTTGGCATGGGTGCGCAGCTGTGTAGAATTGCAGCCCTGAAAAGGGCTGGCAGGGGTCGCGACGAGCACGCTTCTACAATGACCCCCAATTTATATTTACTTATTATTTCTTGTATAATAAGAAATGCAAAACGTCTATCTAATGCATGGAGTCATTTTCTGTCTGTTAACTCTGGACGAAGAAAAGAAATATGATGCAATTTCCGTATAAGTAAACTAGAAAAAGAAAATAAATAAATAAATAAATCCAATGAATTGCAATGCAACCTAAAAAAGTTTTCAGTTTATAATGAAACTTTTAATTCCACTGCATGCACTATGAAATACAAATACAATGGAATAACTTTGCGGGAATGTGAGAGCCCTTGAAGTGGTCACTCCTTAGCGAACACTTGGCTTGGCGAGTGGTTGTGGAAAGTTTTGCAACTTCAAAGTAAAGTTTGAGATCCGAGGTTTATCTTAACGGAAACAAAAGAGTTATGTAAGGATAGTCACAGATGGCGACATATTTTCTGGCTTCCCCGTCAGGGACTATGCGTGAAGATAAGTATTGACACTTAGAGCTTTTATGTGGAATATGCTCCAATGTGTCAATGTGATGTGATGCTTACTGAAGAACCATGAGGTGGTGACCCAGTCGGCGTCTTAGTGTCCACGCCAAAACTACAAACATCACTTACTTTTATCTCTACAAATAGAAAGTTTGGATAAATGGGTGAATGTTTGTTACTCGCGCCGGAAAGGCTGAACGGATCTGGATGAAATGGCACAGAGATAGATTATAACCGGGAATCACACACTTCGATAATAAAGTCCTTCCGAGACACTTTTCACCGAAGCTTACTCAAGACATCGAGCGAGAGATACGTGATCAGCCTCTAGCCGTACTACTCTTTATCCCGGAAATATTTATGGTTACTGTAGGGAACAACTAAGACATAATTTTGTTTAAAAATGTTACTACATCTTCACGCATTTCCCAATGCAGGGGTAGCCAGGGGTCTAGATAGTTTAGTCCTTTCAACCCACATATGACATTTCGATTTGTATTAATACGAGCAAGAAGAGGGCTATTGGTTTATTTTGAGCTATAGAAGGATCCCACGGGAATTAAGAGACTAGTACATAAGGTCCGAAAAAATACTTATGTTAGACCCTTCCCCCAGAGAATTAAACTCGGGTTTTCTAATCCGAACTACTACACAGATCGGGAAGCCAGCTACATGGATCACATCTCGAAAGCCTAATGGGTAGTGAACCTTTGAAATTTACTATTGATGAACATGAATATTTGTACTCAAGTCATGGATGTTTCTATCTATATTTGAATATTTAACTTAATAAAAAGTAGGTCAAAGGGACTTAATTATCTCGACTATACCTCTGTCTATCCCTGTATTTGGAATTACGTGAAGATATTTATTTATTTAACTTATTAAATGTATGGGTATATAATTATAAAGTATCGTGAGCTTGGAAACTAAGACGGTAATGAGTTCACCATCTGTTACATTTTCTCTAATAAGCTTTGGTGAAATATGGGTCTAAAGGACTTCATTATGACTAGATTTTTACCTACTCCAGTACATGAAATTACATAGATTTATACATTTATTTTCATTCATTACAACTACATATATTAATCCACGTACTGTAAATTGGAATATAGCTTTCATAACAAAACTTTAGATCTATAATAGTAAAATGATTTCTCAGGTCGTAGACAAATTACTTACAAACACAAACATCACGCCTTTTTACCGCAGTGGTATACAGACGCCCATCCTTCCACTAACTACGATCCAGGCATACCTTTCACACATCCTCTATTTCATTTATTATTCTCTTTTGCTCCATGCACTTCCAATGCCTATATTTATTATAGAAGTGAAAGTTTGTCTGTTAAGGTGTTACAATGTTTGTCACTCAATAACGCCAAAACAGTTTGTAACTATGTATATGAACTAACCTGTTGTTAACATCACCCGTAATCTCGTAAAAATCATTTTAGATTTGATATATTAGGCGTCCAGAATAGGACAACAAGTTGGTTATAGTTCGAAAATTTAAATATCCAGTGGTCATTTATAAGTAATGGATTGATGAAGTCACTGGCTGAAACTAGCCAGAAATATATTTTTTACGTGACTTGCTTTCACTGAAAATATATAGAGTGAGCTATTAAATGTCCTTGTTACGCCTTTGCACTATTGTTACTTCTAACAATACCTCCAATATGAGTGCATTGTATTTTATTTTAATGTTTTATATTTTCACGCAATTACCAATGCTATGACAGGCAGATGTCTAATAGTGACGTCTTTTAATTTGGGGCATCGTGATAGGTGGTAAGTCTGTCGCCATATTAATGTACAAACTAACCGTTAAAAAGTCACGATAGCCGAGTTGTTGGGTGGTCGGAATTTCGAGTCGAGAGACCCGAGTTCGATCCCTAGGTGGCAGTACCAATGACTTTTTCAAAAAATTATGTACGAATTTCATCGTTGGCTTGGACATAAAGGCGGCGACGGGCTCACCACCTATCACGTTGTCCCGAAAATATCTTCGGTGGAAGGTGGGTCAAAGGGACTTAATTGTCTAGACCTGACCTCTGTCTACCCTTGTATTGGGAATTGCGTGAAGATATTTTTTATGATTGTTTTCTACACATAGATTCATTTATATTCTTACGCAGGCATCATACGTCATTTCGAACTAGCTGTAGTAAAAATTTACATTTCTTTTTTAAGATTTTTACCATTCAAAATAAAGCTGTTACCATTCAAAATGGTTGTTAAATTAAAGTAAAAAAAATTTTTTTTAATTTCAACTCACACTAACACTACACACGGCGTAATTCAGACCCGTGAATTCCCGGTTTGAATCCCGCCCTTTTCAGTTGAAATTTTCAACGTTTACCGTTTAAATTTTATAACAAAAAGTTCAGCATAACTTATATGCTTTAAAATCAATAAAAAAATTTCATAAAGCTCGCTTGCTTGTTCATCCCCTCATACTTCCTATTATTTAGGTGTGCTCTCCCGATCTGTCACAAAATCTTCTCAATAAATTGGAGCTCCTTCTTAATAGTTGTATAAGGGTTTTCTTCGGTCTACAAAAGTATGATCATATTCTACAGATAGTACTTTATTTTTAACTTCTCTTTTACTGTTCAGTCCACGCTCCTCGAATCGCTCTTTCTTATGATGTCAAAAAAGCTTCGAATAAACATTCTTCTAAAAAATTATTCGAGAGCATTTTCACTAATTCAGTTCATAAATTATGTTTCCATTATTCTAAGACAATTTAAAAAAAATATTCATTTATCTAAAGTTAAATCACTTTCCAAAGAGCAAATATTTCCCATTGAGTTTGTTTTGTGTGTTTTAGAATCACAAATAGAAGCGAATGCGCGCCGAGCGGACTCGTGTAAACAAGCTCGTGTGTCACCGAGATGGAGATTATGATAATATGTGGCGTGAACTAGCTGTTTTACAGTTTACTTGTTTAGTTAAAAACAGACATAAAGCGTTACAAATTTTATTAAGTTATATTTAGTTTTCTTTAAAATTTAATTTTTTTATTTAAGTTCTAAAAATGACTAGAATTGAAGAGAAAGAATGGTGTCCCGATCGATGCACTACAGAAAACACTTTTTCTACATTTTTTAGGGTCTGGGTGTTAATGGTACCATCGTTGTTTCTGATTCCATAATACAAGTGCTTAAGCTGTTTATCTTATAAATATATGTGATGTTGTCCCTATATATGTATGTATGGATAAAAAGTATCTTTGCAAGTATCTTAGCAAGACACGACCATCGTTAACTTAAAATTATTTTATATATGTCTAAAATCTAAATTTTAAAAATTAGTTCCTATATTCGTTATACATTTGGAATAATATATAAAAAAATATCTTCATGCAATTCACAATACAGGGGTAGACAGAGGTCTAGTCTGGATACTGAAGTCCCTTCAGTCCACATTCTACGGAAGATATTTTTGGGACAACGTGACAGGTGGTGAGCCCGTCGCCGTCTTTATGTCCAAGGCAGCGATATAATTCGTACATAAGTTTTTGAAAAACTCATTAGTACGAGCTTGCCACCTGGGGATCGAACTCAGATCTCTCGACTCGAAATTCAGACCACCCAACGACTCGGCTATTGTGGCTCAAAAATTTTCGTCTATGTATAAATTTGTTATAAATTGGTAACTGAACATAAATACTCGTAAATATAAATAAAAATAAATAAATATCTTCATTCAATTCCCAATACGCCCTGTATTGGGAATTGCATGAAGATATTTATTTATTTTTGGTACGAGTACAACCCATTGGTCGGAGTGTAGTGTAGTGGATCGAAGTCGGGTCTCTCGACTCGAAATTCCGACCACCCAACCACTCAGCTATCGTATCTTTTAATACTCGTATAGACAGTATTCCGCGAAAAGGAGTATAATTCTCAAAGGAATCTAATACGTTGTCCACCGGAGTGCGAGGATCTCGGTTGGCGCGCGACCAGCCGATGTTCATTTATTTCCTAACTCTATTATGTCAACTCAGTCGGACTTGACAACAGATTTATGTCTGAGATATCTATTCAATGGAATATATAAAGATGTTTGATACACTTTTGTTTCCCTTTATTTTCCCTATCGGTTGTAAGTGAACATCAATCTTTAATCACATAACATCAATAAATAAAAATGACTTAATAAAAAGAGTAGCGTATGTTTAGTTAGACTTATTAAATCCAGTTAAAACTTGTGTAGGAAGCCCGGAGATGATAATAAATTATTTTGGCTAATCAAATATATATGGCAAGTAGTAAGGACTACTCGGCTATCGTGATAGATTTGCCAAAATAATTTATTATTATCGAAAGACAAGTGTTCGATCCCCTGGTGGTAGACTCGTATTAGTGAGTTTTTTTAAAACTTATGTACGATTTATACAGTAGGCTTGGGCATAGAGACGGCGATAGGCTCAGCACCTATCACGTTGTCCAAAAGTTATCTGTGTGATAGATAGGCAGAAAGGACTTAATTGTCTAGACCTCTGGCCACCCCAGTATAGTGAATGGTGCTAAGATATTTTTTTTCATTACCAGATATTTTGTACATTAGACGGCTGTTCCGGGCGGTTAGATTTTGGTCTGGTATGTTTCGACATATTAATCCCGACATATACGGTAGCTAGTTACATTTTCTAGACTTATCTCTTAGTCGCCCCTTATGACTCCCACTGGACGAAAATGGTTTGTATTATCTCAGGCCGTAACCATACGGCATAAACTTTAATAAAGGTTTTAAATTTTTTTATAGAAGGTATTAAAATATTGGTAAATATGTTGCGTAAAATGTTTGGATTTGTGTCTTTAAGTTGCATTCACAAATGACTTGTACTCTTCTTCGTGCTATCTGTTTGTCTCGCTCTCGCCGCGGTTGTTTCGATTGTGCCGAAAGTTTGAATGAACAATTGAAACTCACTCAGCAATGTCTCAACAGTTTGAAAAGATATCAAAACCTCCTACTCAAATGAACTAAGCGAAGTTCCAGTGGACGACTAGTTTATGCGATTTGCAAAATAAAGAAAATCAAAATCTTTTATAGTTCAAGATAGAAACATAATTTTTAGCGTGCAGTTTTAGTGATTTTAAAACCATGTAAGTTATGCTGAACATTCTGTTATTATATTAAAGAGAAATTTATAAAATTCATTAACGAAAAGTTTAACATAACATGCTTTGAAAATCAATACAATTGCACATTAAAGGTGTAGATGACGTTTTCGTGTTAATGTTTCGTAGCTGTAAAGTTACGGACATTGTGCTGGAATTGGAATATCTCCCGGCAGATGTAGCCAATGTCATAACAGGCGTAAATAAAGAAAGAGATTTAAAATTTTAACGGATATGTGTAGGACACTTTGGCTCTGAGGTAAGAGCGTTGCTATGGTATGGCATAGGTCGCAAGTTTTCAATCCCCCTCTTGTCATTTGATTTTTTTATTTCTTTTTAATTTAATAATTATATTCAGCGGTAAATAACGAATTTTTATAACTTATTTAAATAATAATGTAGGATTCTCAAAAAACTCTGAGGATTCGTTTCTTCTTCTGCGTTTCGTCTGGTGAGTGCAGGTAAACGGAGCCCCCCCCTCCCCCTATGCCATATCAGGAGGGGGGGGGGCACTAAATCAGCTTGAGCAGTGTTGGATGACGTTAACCCCACTGACTTGACTAGTTGGGGTAGCTCATCCCTGGCTCTACATTTTCTACATCTACACTTTTTCTACATTTTCTCATACACCAGAAAATGCTTGATAGGATAATGCTTGAGAAGGTCCTTGTGGTATTCCCATTATTTCTGATTCCATAATACAAGTGCTTTTAATTTTTTTGAGACTTAGCTACCTTGAGACCAGAGGAATGTACGTGTTCATTTATTTAGTTGGATAATATTAATTTAACACCAATGATAACAGTACACTGCCCGAGTACGAGCAATGCAAACTTTAAACGTTGATTTATGTGAACTGCGTAAGCGAGTGCAAAGGTCGTTAAACCTTTCTGGACCATTTGCCGATTTCCACTGCGATGTCATTGCGAGATTAATGGGTACTCTGTTCTGAGTTCGAATCGCTGTTAACACAGAAACTTTACATATATGTCGGCGTAGGGTAGGCCAATGACGGAACTCGTTGTTAAATCCGTCTTCAGCCATATCAGAAAACTGATCTAAATGGGTGGAAACGCAGTAAATCCGATACAGGAAGATGACCGTTCACAGTGCCGTCCGTTTCGTAACTGAAACCCCGAGAATATTCTGAAGACACTTTATATCAGAAGTCAAATCCGCTCTGTCACTTCCTGTGTCGACCCCACTCAAGCGCACTACTTGCACGTTTCCGAAGACTTTTAATAGATGGCACTGTAACCAAAATTGTTGCCTTATCTTGATTCTGCGACATATATAATAACAGAATAAATTGAGATAGTCGTGTGTCAACGGCGTAAGTATATAGAATGAAAAATTTCTAAACTAAGGAAAGAAAATTTAATATCTTCACGCCATTCCCAATACTGAGGAGGACAGAAGTATATACAATTAAGTCCTGTCAACACACATTTCACCGAAGAAATTTTTGGTACATCGTGACTGGTAGTGAACCTGTCACCATCTTTATGTCTAAGCCAAGGATATAAATCGCGCATAAGTTTTTGAAAAAACCCATGTGTTCGAGCCTCCCACCTTAAGATCGAACTTGGTTTTCCATAATTTTCATTATGAAAGATCATTTCAAGAGAAGACAATCTGAAGATACTAAAGTTGGTAAATGATGCAATAAATTTAACCTTATTTTAAATCTCAACGCTATTAATGGAAGAGTTAAATGTTATAGCTACCTTCACGCTCGGGCCCGGTTTCATTTCTCCATAAAATTTCATAACTTCAGTAACGTGGTCATATATTTCTAAGCGTAAATATTCAATGACTGAGAATTTCTAAATTCTCGCCTTTTATTATAATTTTTGAGGTAAAGCTGCATATAGCCTAGCAATTTACGCGACGTAATACCATTAACAATTTGGTTGACCCTGGCGAAAGGCTAGCTGGAGGAGGCTGGAGGATCCCGCTAGGGAGAAATATGTTAATAAGAATGTATGTAAATGTGTTATTATACCCCAATACTGGGGTAAACGGAGGTCTAGACAAGTAAGTCGTTTGAACACACCTTCAACCTAAGGCATTTCTTGAAAATACTATTTGGCTACCGACAGATGGCGGGATAAACCACTCGATAAATACTTGTCCATAATTTGGTGGACTGGTGACAGGTATCAGCGACTAAGGTGGCTGATACTGCCACCGCTTACAATTGGGCAAGGGGACCCACACTCTTGCCCACGCCCAACCTGGCGACTATGGCAAATATCCCCTTGCGTGAGATGCATTCTGCAGTGGACTTTGACAGCTGATTTTATATATAATAGCACTGTGTAATTATTTTATACTCCGTTTATTATTAATTTAGACTGTGATTGTTTAGTTTTAGACCTTTAAGTTTTCTTCTTATAATGTTTGGTCTTTGTCGGTTATGTTTATCTTATTAAAAATAAAAATTGCAAAATAACCTATAATATTAATCCCATAATAATCATTGAAGACTATTATTTGAATTTATATATCTTAAAGACGGTGAGAGCTCCACTACATCTCTAATAAATTGATCGAATACTCGGTAAGTCGGATGAGGAAGTAAATGGCTGCGGAGACATGAGCGAGGCGGATGTAGCGAACAAATTGAATTTATAACGCATCTTCAAATTGATTCTAAGTACCTCTTTTAAATATTCTAAGCGCAGTTATCGTATTAACTCCGTACACGTGGTGGAAGACGGATCTCACTCCCGATGTTGAATTCTGCACATAACTCTATATGGTGCTGATGATAAGAGAGTATTGGAATACTCATCTGACTTTAAAACAATTAGGGCTTATTTGGGATAACGTGATAGGTCGTGCGTCTGCCGCTATATTCAGCTGTCTATATTTATTTATTTATTTAGATTATGTTAGGTATCTATAGGTTTCAAATATCTAACTTGTGTCTCCTTATTCGAATTCAGCCATCCACTTGGTTATTTTTTAAACCTTTTGGAACCTGAGTATCTTCTTCTTTGTATATCAATTATATATATAAAGTCCACTACTTAACATAGGCCTCCCTCAAGGATTTCCGTACAGAACGATCACGAGCCACTTGCATTCACCGATTTCCCGCCGTCACTTCATCTGTAAGCTGAGTACTCTACAACTAAATTCCATAAAATGCAAACAAACGCTTAAGCGAACGTGCAGTAGCTATACTGGCGTTTGCTCAGTAGAGGATTTTCCCTTTTTATCATTGAATGTTGTTCAAAAATGTCCCTCGCCCCCACACCCACTATTATTATTTCGGGTATAATGATAGACAGAAAACCTTATAAACGTATGTACGTAACAGATCGAAATTATATGCACAAAAATTATATAGAAAGTGTCTGGTCATTACTGTACAGTAATAAGTGATTACCACTTATATATACATCATTGTCACATTGTTTCATAGTAAACGATGTAATATATTTCATAAGAGTTTTCAGCCACAGGCGCTTCTCGCGGCATTACATTCTATCTTACTATTATTTCTATAAGCTTTTCCAGTAATTCAGTCGGGATAAAGTTATTTACAATAATTGTTAAAATATAGAAAGTCATTTATGGACTCTTGCACTTTCATGTTATTTAAAAGACTAAATGTTACAGTTATTATATATTATATAGTTATAGTTATAATATAAGTAATGCACAAGAGCAGCTTGTTACTAAGGCTTCGTCCGAGAGACGCTAACCCGATAGCCTAATTGGTAATGAACCCGCCTTCAAAGCTAAGGGTTGCTTGTTCGGTTTCCCGATACGTTCAAACATATGTGTGATGAATATAAATGTTTGTACTCGAATCATGGATGTTTTTTCGTATATTGGAATATTTATATATGTATGTGTGTGTGTGTGAACATGGTACCCTTAGCTTGGATACTAAGATGGCGATGGGCTCATCACCTTTTACGTTGTTCCAAATAAGCTTCAGTGAAAAATGGATCGAAAGGGCTTCGTTGCCTAAACCCTTGCCTACCCAAGTCTGACAAGTAGCGTGAAACAAACGAACAAAAAACTAAACCACAGGAGCTTGCGTTTAAATTTAAAGAAAAAAACAGGCTTTTAAATACATTGCGAGTCAGGTTGTTGCCAAAAAAGCTTACACGGTGTCGTATATCCATCGAGCAAATAGAGCTTTTGGCTAACCCAGCGGGAAAGTGTCCTAAGCGCGTTATTCTGTTTCATCCAAATCTTTCAAGTAGACATATTAAGAATTGATAACCTTATTTTAAATAAATATTTATAACATCGGTCTTAATAATTAAAGAAATTTGAAAATTGTCTAGTTGGTAAAGACTCGTCTGAAAAGCAAAGGATTGCGGGTTTTAATATTGCTAGGGGAAAATCAAATCATTTATTTATCGATCTATGCAATATTCAATTAAATTCATAGAAGTCAAAGTCACGATAGCCGAGTGGTTGGATGGTCGAAATTTCGAGTCAAGATACTCGAATTCGATCCCCAGGTGGCAGGCTCGTACCAATGGGTTTTATCAAACTTATGTACAAATTATATCGTTGGCTTGGACATAAAGACGGCGACAGGCTCACCACTTGTCACGTTGTCCCGAAAATATCTTCGGTGGAAGGTGGGTCAAAGGGATTTAATTATCTAGACTTGACCTCTGTCTACCCCTGTATTGGGAATTGCGTGAACATTTTTTTATATTTATTACAATGATAAGCATATCAAAACAAAAGCAATTGTTATTCGGGAGTCATTGACTGTAGTGATAATTTATAAACCATACTTTGAGTAGTGAGTGCGACGATCCTCTAAAAATTTGATTCACTGGAACAAAATTAATATTCATTCTAATAACGAGCAACAAATAAAATTTATGAAATTGTCAATCTTGAAACAATTGCAAAGCGGAAAATTAAAATGACTAACAAAGCACCGGTAACAATGTGGGCGGATGCCCTTTCACAAATTGATTTATATTTTGTCACTAAGTTAAGTTAAGTCAGGTATTGTTAAAAGTAGTCAATGAAAACACCTTTTGTGATTTCAATTTATTAAATTTATTAATTTGGTCACTCTTTTGATTTTAATTTAAGGTTCAATAGCCTACGTATGTTTACTTTGAAATATTACGTCGCAGGCGACTAAACCACAACCATCACAAACACTGCAGCTTATTTGCAAGTGACTGACAGGAATACTAGTAAAGTATTCTTTTAACAAAATCAACCGGATATCTCTTGTCTGTATTATGTAAGTATCTGCATTAGAACATGTACATTTGAACTCACTGGATGTCGATTGACTTACAACGTGATATTTACCTTATTTTCAAATTCGGTAAACTCCTTCTCTGGCCAGAAGTCGTGTGAGTCAGCATCCACCACTCTCATATTTTTCGATGGCCAAGGATATAGGCCGGCTTCAATGATATAGAAAGCCAGTTTTAAATATAAAGAATCAATAAGGCATTCCGACAGTCCTGGGCGGTTGCAACGCCTCGATAAACTTTTTCTAATTTTAATGCCTAATCTATGGATCAACCGGTGGATTACAAAAATAAATTTTTACAATATATTGTGTATTTATTTGGCAGGAACATGAGGTGAAGAATGTTAAAAGGGAGAAAATGTTACATGCGGTACCTTTCCATTCGCTGCTTGAAATGTTAGCCACTCGAAAATAATGCTGTACGGTGACATCTTTCCACGTAAAACATTATAGAAAAAGTTTATTATTTACCTGACGTATTTAATTTAGACTAAATTTTCTTATTCTTTACACTATTTGGCGTAAATGCATATTTTAAATATATCGTAGACATAAATAGACTTAAGAACTATATGAAAGTTGTCACACCACTAAGACTCGACTGCAGCTAACTACTTTTTACTTTGTTTGCTTATCACTAGATACCGTAGAACTATTCCTTTATTGCATGTAATGAGGATCCTCGTTACGCAATGGTGGTAGATAAAAAAAATTGTCAATCGATGAATGTAGCTTTTTTTTATACAAAAGGGAGGCAAACGAGCAGGTGGCTCACGTGATTGTAAGTGATCACCGCCGCCCATGAACACCCGCAATACCAGAGGCTTAGCAGATTCGTTGCCTCCCTTAGAGTGCCCCCACCCCCCAGAATTGGGGGAGGGAGGTGTGTGGGCTCCGGTTACCTGCACTCACCAGACGAAACGCAGAAGTTTGTTAGACTTCTACTTTTCGCCAGTATTCTGTGAGGTCGTGTTATTTCCCCGGTCGAGCCGGCCCATTCATGCAACAACAAAAGCTGAAGCGTGGCTCTATATATATTACTCATTTGGATACATAAATGATTTGATTTGATTTGAATCAAAGATCCATCCATCCAAAAGGATGTATGGAAACTGAAAATTGTCTGAACCTCTGTCTACAACAGTATTGGGAATGGCCTGAAGAATTTTTTTTAGTTTATGTATATTAATGTCAGTGACGGTTCAACAAGTTCAACATTTAGAGATATTTGGGTAAAAGTATCTTAAAAATTGACGAATTTTTATTATTTTTGTATCATCTATACCAAATTGCGATTAGGTATGTAATATATGATATGTAATGATATCAATATATGTATTCAAAATCATTGATTAATTTTAATTTTTCACAACCTACACTTTCGTAAGAATCCGTATTTTCTTAACCTGGATTATTTTTAAATGTCACAATAGCCAAGTGGTTGGGTGATCGAAATTTAAGTTAAGATGCCCACAATCGGTCCTCATTTGGTAGGCTTGTGACAATTAGTTTTTTAAACCATATTTTAGAATTATTATTAAGACATATAAACTACTCGATATTTTATATTTTGTACGTTCAAACCTACACTGAAGATTCATTCTAAGTCTATTTTAATAGTTATTTAACGAGCACTCCAGTTCGAGGCAACTCGCCGCCGGCCAACTGGCTACACATTTAGCAGCTAACGACCGACCCGCTCTTCCCTGAATGCTCTCCAAGCTTTTTAAATTCTAATCATTCGTATTGACGTCACATATGCATGATTGTTCGCTGCGGAAGAATTTACGACTACAGGAAAAGCTTTGAATTGTAACTGGGTTCCGGCAACCATCTCGAAAAATATCTGATCAAAATTCATCAAACCCATGACGGGCACCTGCGTTAAAGGAGCGAGTTGTCTATTGCTCGCTATCCGCTGACCAAGCGTTGCAATTATGGCAACACTCCCGTATGGGATAGACATGTGTCTTGCGGAGTACTTTTATTGGCCGTTAAGCTTGTCTTGATTTTCATGGTTCCCATAACAATCTGCGCAAAGTTGCAGGACTTGGATAGATGCTATCGATGGAGCTTATGCTTAGAACGGTTAAGAGGAAATCTTTGACGTATGCTTAAGTGATTGTGAACCGACATATGATAGAATAATGAAAAAAAATACAGCAGCGATTTAGAGGCAAGGTGTCTGATAATATGATCGCCAATCCGCTTGCCGAATATGTATGTATCTAAATAAAAATGTACATTATAATAATAAAAAAAAGATCTATCTCATCGACGTCGCTACCACCATGTACTTGTAGTTATTGTCGTGAACTGTATGTCAGAGATGGACTCGAACCTGCGAAGTTGAAGTTCACATTCCACACTCTACACTATTAGGCTGTCGACGCTTCAATTAATTGAAAAATAACTATTTCATCAAAAAGGTTATTTGATGAAGTAATTATTTTCCGTTTAACCATCTTTAAAAGCTTACAAAAATTACAACGAATGTGCCAATTATCTACTGGTGAAACTTATTTTAAAGCTGATAGTAAGTAGTCCTTCTTTTTCTAGAAGTCGTCTGAGTCACTACCAAACTCTTACCTATTTCTGCCACCAAATAGCAATGTAACAACTATTGTTATGTTCAAAGGGTAAAGAGAGCCTGTGTGATCACGGGCTTCGAGGCATTACATTTGTTCTTGGGGACAGAAACGCAACTTAAATAAAATAAATTTACTTCTTAATTTAAATGGAGAACATGAGCTAAAAAAACTTATCCATAAACTAATAACTAAATTTTACTGATGAATTATTTATATCGTTAGCTTGAATATAAAGATGGCGACAGGGTTACCACCAGTCTCGTTAACGCAAAAAATATCTTCGGTGAAAGGTAGGTTGAAAGTACTTAATTATCCGAACCTTCGTCAAGAAGCTGAAAACTGTCTTTAACTTACAGTCAAATTCATTTTAATGTATTCATTACGATATGTCAATTCTATCTACGTTATCTAACTGAACTACTACTTGTGAGCCGACAGCCTGCGATGAATAGTACAACGACCGCAACATATTAATTCATAACCGTCATAGGTTACAGCCAGGAACCTGAATTCATGTAGTAAAAAATGTTTTAAAAATATCTTCACGCCATTTCCAATACAGGGGTAAACAGAGGTCTAGACTATTAAGACATTTCAATCCACCTATCACCGAAGACATTTTTTGGGACACCGTGATAGGTAGTGATCCCATCGTCGTCCGTATGTTCCAGAAACTGATATAATTCGTAGTTAAGTTTTTGAAAAAACACATCCGAAAAACCCACTCAGGGATCGAACTCATTTCTCTTGAATCCGAATACCGATCACTCAGCTACTCGGCTATCGTGACTGAAATAATTTACTAATTACTAATTAAGTGTTAATTTACAGAATTATCAAAATATACAGAACTAGATTTATGTTTCAGACCTGTCTCATAGGAACTATGCATTATCCCGAGGTACAAGATATTTCATACATAAAACCATGTTTAAGCCGAACAGAGGTGGCAGCTCCGTTAACCCACTTCAGTTCCGAATTAGTGAAGGGATTGACTTAGAAATACGGTCCGTGCCCTTCACGGCAGAGTGGCGATGGCCATGCAGCCGATTCTTCACGACTCTGGCAGGGATCGCACTGCTGATGCAGTTAAACTGCGGGGTAAAAGTGTAGATTTTTCAATTCGCCTCCCTCCCTGCCCTCCGTGGTTGAAATATTTGTTTGCCTCTATCCTTGTCCTTAGTTTTTACTGATGTACGTGATTGAGTTATACACAGTATCTTATTTCGTAGTAATAATGTTATGTATATTTAATCTTCAAACTTTCTTATATATCTTTATGTACATGTTATGTTTCCCTAACAAACGTCGCCTTCCGCCGGACGTCTTCATTACCTTACGTTCCAAACGGAGCACGAGTATTTACATATTTCATATCGTATTTCATTCTTTTAATTTATATTTTCTATAACAAGTCACGATATCCGTCAAGAGACCCGAGTACGATCCCCAGGTGGCAGGCTCGTACCAATGGATTTTTCAAAAACTTATGTACGAATTATGTCGTTGGCTTGGACATAAAGACGGCGACGGACTCACCACCTGTCACGTTGTCCCGAAAACATCTTCGGTGGAAGGTGGGTCAAAGGGACTTAATTGTCTAGACTTGACCTCTGTCTACCCCTGTATTGGGAATTGCGTGAAGATATTTATTTTATTTATTTTATATATGCATAGAAAGATTTGAATCCTACAGGACAAATCCGCAAAATATAGCTTCGAAGGCAACATACAACGTAGCAGACAGTGGTCTCAAAGGATTCTTGAACTTGGACTTCCTGATTTAAGTTCAGGTAACCCAAGCACTAGCTACAGTAATCCATTCAAATTCATTTTAAAAACTTGCAACTGAAAAAGGTACAAATTATTACATTGAAATAAAACGGTTCGTTTTGTAGCATTTCAAAATTTCCAAGCATAGAAATGATAAAAGCTTCTCGTGGAAATACAGCAATTTTACTGTAGGTTTATTTGAGCGTTTGCACAATTAATTTTGGTATTAAGAATTTATAAAGAGTTTTTTTACGAGAAATGGATCTAGTAATTTCACTTGTTGTTAACTGATCACCAAGTCCTTAAATATTGGTTTATTTTGGTTGCTTGGTTTATTGCAACAGAAGGCTGGAGATGCGTTGTGATGATATATTTTGAGATAGTTATACCGCCATCTTTCGGGAACCAAATCTATTTACTGAGGCTTTTCTTTTGTCTTACAATACCCATGGGAAGAAAAGAATTATTATTTTAAAGGGCACACGGTCCGCTAGCCGCGGCCATCTTGTTAGCAGTTCGTTATTACTTTCAAAGTGCCGCACGTCGCAGTCGCCCCGCGTGCTGCATTCGCAACTAGAGAAGTGCTGGGCGCTAATAATAATTTAAACTTTGTACAATTTTGATGTTTAATCTCTCTCTGTACGTTGGAAAATTATGACAACGACCCGATAGCTACGTTTGTAGCGACGCTTTCTTCGAGGCTGCGCGTTGGTTTCCCGCTAGGGACAAACATTGATTTGGAGAATATTCATTTTTGTACTGGATAAATGAATGTCCTTGTTTAGTATACGTCTATGTAAATATACTTTTTCGTCTGATTGGACACTAAAATGGTGACGGGCTTAACATGTTTTACATTGTTCCATATAATTTTCGGTAAAAAATTGTTTGAAAAACTCTGTCTACCCCAGTAGGGAACAACCTTGGAAATATCGTTGGCTACCGAAAGGGTTCGGTATAAGTATCTAGAAAAATATCGAAACAAAATTTAACAGATCTGTCACGGACAGCAGCGTCTAAGGTTCAAGGTGCGGTAATGCGATCGCCAATCCACTTGTCAAGCGTGTTGATTATGTCAAACACTTATTTGCGGGTGAGGCTACGTCGTGCAGTAGACTTTTAGAGGTCAATAATTATGTATGTATGTTCCATAGCTGGAGTAGCGAACTGAGAAATTTTGTGTAACCTTTGCAAAATCGAATGTCAAGCATATTACTAGTAAGTTACGTAATGTATAACTGTTATTAGTTTCGATAAAAAAACTAACAGAAGATTGAGCGGGACCGTTCTTTAAGGCCAGTTTTAAGGCCTTTCAACAGCCTGTTTTGCCGGTAACGCATCTGCTATTCCTCCGGTATTGCAGATGTTCATGGGCGGCGGTAATCACTTACCATCACGTGTGCCACCTGCTCGTTTGCCTCCCTTTTCTATAAAAAAATCACATTCTGAAAATGGTACTACGAATCATCGGATATCTATCGGTAATGATTTCGTCATAGCTCAGCAGTGGTCTCTTAATAGAAGGAGAAAAAGAAGAAATAAAAAACAAGACGTTTGCAGACGGTGAATTCCTTCTTCATCCATATTACTCTGATCCCAAAGTAAGTAGCTAAAGCTTGTCTTATGGAATCTGAACTACGAAAATACGAAAACACCCAGACCCGAGACTGAAAATGTGGTTATCTACATTCTGGGTCCCCAATGCTGGCGATACCATGAAAACCGTTATGTATGCCATTCGCCCACGAGGGTAGATAAAAACATAGAGTACAGTAACTGGTTGTTTTATTGGAATCGTTACTCCCAGGTCACGTTCGGTCCACACCACTCGAGCTAGTGACGTGTTTATGTTGGACCGCTACGTGAAACTAACGGCTGCGGCTGGGACGGGCAATAAAATAGCATGGAACAAATTTCGCTAGACGTTATACCTTGATTTTTATTTAGAACTACAATATCGCTTGATCACTACTTGCACCTGTAGTGTATTGCAAAGATGATAGAAAAATATAATTTTGATGTTTATGTTTTTTAATGTTTTACTAAACTCTGATTGAAACATAAAATATATTTGGTCTTTTATACATTTTTCTTACGTTCATTTTCTTAGTGCAAAATGCAATCCGTCCGGAGGTCTTCGACGGAGGATTCTTTCTTTTCTTCCAGCCTATTTCCACTTCAGCGCGCCGATCTTTGCAGCTATGCCGGTTACCTTAGTTTTGCAGCGGATGTCTTCATTGTGGGTTCTATCACGCAGAGAAACACCGAGCATAGCCCTTTCCATAGCACGCTGAGCAACTCTGAGCTGCCTCATTAGGTCAGCGGTTGAGAACCACGTCTAAATTCCCTACGTAATCGGTATATAGGTAACTGGCAACACGCACAAGTTGTAAAGTAAAAATAAAATCAGAAAATAATTCAATACAGTAATTTATAGCAATTCATAAAATTCATTACACGCATCTGTAGAAGAGAGAGTGCTCCTTTCTACAGATGCGTGCACTAACTCTACTGAATTTACCACCACAGATACTCTACACTCGACAAAAGTCAATGTTGACTTTTTGGTCGAAAATGTTTGAGTCTAATCGCTTGATGATATACAGAAATTTGTGCGGAGGGTGTGTGGTGCTGTTTTTCTCTCTGAACAGGTAACATATCATTGACCGCGTGGTAACGGTGAAAGGATATTACCATCCCGACTAAGGCCTTGAATATCGTAATGGCAACCAATAGATGGCGGAATAACCATCTCTAAAAATATCAGACCCAAATTGACAAACAGTCTGGTTCTGCGATCGCCAATCCGCCTGTCAAACGTGGGGATTACGGCGAATCTTCTCCATGGGAGTGTTCTGCAGTGGACCTTAACAGGCCGTAATGTACGTGTATGTTTTTAAATTTTTTATTTACATCTCGAAGAAAAAAAATGGGTTCAATCAATTCCATGGCTTTTTTTTACGGGTGTTAAGTCTGACACCGTCTTTATACGAACCTACCACCTGGGGTTCGAACTTGGATATCGTGACGCGAAAACCGATCAACCCACCACTCGGCTATCGTGAATAAGACTTCGAAGAAACTTACTCCAATTCAAAGATGGATGTTATCTAAAAAGTTATATCAAATCAATACGAAAAAGTAATGACCACACATGTATGAATACTATTCCACTGGGATTTTTCGATGGGAACAAAGGCTACGCCGTAGCACTTTCGTAGACCATAGCGACTTAGCGTTGTCCATTTTAGTGAAAATTTATTAAGGC
The DNA here is from genome assembly GCA_029286605.1 of Sericinus montela. NCBI lineage: Eukaryota > Metazoa > Arthropoda > Insecta > Lepidoptera > Papilionidae > Sericinus > Sericinus montela. The sequence continues at coordinate 5,106,558 of JAGSMR010000025.1, forward strand.
TAGCTACCATTTTAACTTCGTTTACCTTTAGCAGTTTCATCTTTAGTTGTGATTTGGCTCTGAAATAAATAAGAGCATCGTAAAAGAAAAGAAAAGAAATAGAGGAAACACAAATACCCCGCATTTGAGGTCTTCAGAGAACTTAAATTGAAATATGCCTGCCCACCATATTAAATATTTAGATAGATTGTTCGTGGTCCAAGCTGTCCGACTATGAAATGACTTACCCTTAACAGCAAGGCGAGCTCAATCCTTTCCAGCTTTTAAAACTGCTGTTAAAAATTACTACCTTTCGTTAGAGTGTGTATATATATATATATATATATATATATATATATATATATATATATATATATATATATATATATATATATATATATATATATATATATATATACATATATATATATATATATATGTATATATATATATATGTATATATATATATATAAACAGTATCTGTTTGAATGTATAAACAGTATCTGTTTGAATTCTCAGGTCCATATTTTCAAATAAGTGGTTAGTATAAGGTTAGTCGTAGTGGAACGATGTTTAACAAAACCATGCTGTTCGGGTATAATGAGATGGCGAATATGAGAGTATAGACATTTGTGTACTAGACTTTCAAACACCTTCGACAAGATGGACACTTTAGATATGGGTCTGTAATTTTCGATGTTATTTTTATTCCCATTTTTATAGATAGGAGTAATAAATGCTCTTTTCCAGATGCTTGGAAAGATGCCTTCACATAGGCATTTATTAAATATTATTTGAAGTGGAACAGTGATGCGGTCTGCTATATTATAAATAAATACGGGCGGTAGTCCATCAGGTCCTGGACCTTTATTTAAATCAATCTTTTTCAAGGCACTATTTATGATTTCTTTTGTGAAATATATGTCACAAATGAATGAGGAACTTTCATAAAATCTATTGGGTGGTTGCCATTGATTTGGATCAAAGTTGGAAGGTTCACATACGGAAGTGAAGAAAGATGAGAATAAATTACATATACTAGTTGGATTATTAGATTGATTACTTTTAAGGTACATATTAGATGGAAGATTTGACTTATTTTTACGGTTGGAGATATATCTCCAGAAATGCTTAATGTTAAATTTTATACCAGGCTCAATTGATTCTAAATATTTGTTGAAACATCTTTTAGATTCATGTTTAAAATGATTACGATAGAAGGAAAAGATTTCATAATCAGATATGTTACTGAATTTTTTCCATTTTACCCAAGCACGTTCTTTATTTTTACAAATTTTAATTAATTTGGGAGAAAACCAGACCGGGTAGCGAGGATTTTTTGGTTTATGAGAAGGAATGTATGATTTAATTAAGCCATATATAATATTGTAAAATGCATCTACAGCATTTTCAGCTGGGAGTTGTAGTATTGATGTATTCCAATTAATCTTACTTAGTTCCTGATTTATTAATTCGTAGTTGGCTTTATGATAATTTATTTTAGAAACATGGCGATTTTTTATTCGTAACAAATTAGTTTCTATGAAAGAAAGAATACAAAAAGGAGGATGATAGTTATCATCTTGTAACAGAGCTGCACATGATTTAGGTTGACAGTGAACATTAGAAATAAATAAATCTAGAACACGCCCAAGATTATTTTTCAATATGTTATATTGTAAGGCATTGTTAAGAGATATAAAGTCGATTATATGACAACTGACAACATTTGGAGGTCGGGGGACTATTTGATTCTGAGAATCAGGCCAATTAATGTCAGGTAAATTGTAATCGCCTACGATGTAGAACGCAGAAGTAATAGAATCAGTAACAACATTATGTAATAGGTCAAGGTGCGACAAGTAAATATCATCACGACAGCCCGGCGGAATGTAGGCAGCACTAATTACGTGAGTTTTAGAGTGCAATATAGGGATTTGTACCATGACATGTTCGATACAATCGTTTACATGACCCTTAAGTAATATAGTTGGTCGTAGTTCTCGAAGCACGGCAATCAGTACGCCACCACCGTCTCGCTTGCCTGTAAATAACCTGTCAGGATCACATCGAAAAACAGCATAACGATCGTCAATAAACTCATTATCATGAATGTTGGGTGTAAGCCAGGTTTCAGTTAAAATGATTACGTCCTAAGAATGGGCTAGAATGTTCATATACAACAAGTGCAACTTTGTACGTATTCCTCTACAATTTTGATAGTAGAATGACAAATTGCATTCATCCATTGTTAAACGGCAAGTAATTATATAAAGTAATGCTATAATTTGTAACAATCATTAATAATACTGTAGTGCCCTTAAACCAATTCCTGTCATGAAATCTATTTGAATGGTGAAAAAATAAAAACCAAAAGTGTAAAAAAGAGAACTTGTAAAATAAAAATAAAGATAAAACTTTCTTTGCCAAGTATAATTTATAACTAATGTTCAGGATCACTTTTTCAATGTATTGATGACAAGCATTAACTATTACATGTAATAAGTATAATGTATAATAGTTAAATAAATGTAATAATAATAATAAATATGAGATGTGTATATATTTGTGTAATAAAAAAAAGCTTTTTAATATCAAATACAACTTGTAACTATGGTTCAAGAACATAACTGATGAGGTTGAACGATCAGTTAAGTTCATAATAAAGTATTAAATACAAGTATTAACATTTTTACATGTTAAGTTTATCCAAAAATCAATTTGTGATTGAGTATACAAGTGCAAAAATAAAAAAGATAAAACAACATAAAATAACAAATTGCTTCCATAACATCTATAGAAACTTTTCGATTAAAGCAAGGCAACCAAAAATTTATCTGTGATGCACTTAAAGTTATTGTTAACTTATAAATAGAACAAAAATACAAGCTAAAATATTGCAGTATGGTAAAAAAAAGTAGATATGTTTAGTACAAAGAAATACCTTTTACTAAATCTGATTTTAATAGCTGACATTGTAATAAGGTTGTAATTGTCGTATTTGTACAATGAAATGATACATAAATAATAATAATAATGTAAGCGATAGTATTTTACATAGGAAAACGAAAAGTATGATTTCAAAAAACATTTATTCTTTATATCGTGGGTAGTTGTACAAAGTTTGTATCGATAAAATATTGTCAAGTACCTGCTTAATCTGAATCTAATTATAAATGAACAGAGTAATGCATTATTCAGAGATGACAGTAATCGAAATAAAGTTAATGTTTGATGTATAAAGTATTGCATTTTATAATTTGGAATAAGTATTTTAGAACTTGAAATTGTATTGAAATATATATAGGTACACTTAGAGTTTCGTACAGTCTGATTTAAGTTTTGATAAATCATTTTCAGAACGGATCGCGAAGACTGAAGTAGAGACTTCTTTACGGACGAGTATAACACTGTTCTTAATCCATACAAATCGATATCCATTTTGTTTAGCAGTTTCTCTGGTTTGACGAAATAATTTCTTGTTATTTAGGGTAAGGTGTTCGTTAATGTATATGTTATAAGATGATCCTGGAATATTTAAATCATTAGTAGTAATACCTTTTTTATTCGAGCCGCTGCAATGAAGTTATCCCGTAATATCTGACTGCCAAATTTTACAACTATGTTTTTCGGACGATTGAAATTTGGTTGCATTTGTGGAACACGGTGGACCGAAATGATGTCATGAGCAGATATTTGATTTTTGATTACATTTCCGATTTCCGATATTGTTGATCAAATGATACAAGGTTTTCACCACGTTTTTCGGGTAAATTGCTTATTTCTATATTGCTCCTTCGAGATTTTTGTTCTAAGGCTTCTAATTTAGCTTCTAATGTAGTCACCCTTAAGTCATTTTGCGTGTTACAGACTTTATGTTCAACATCCTTAAGGCGTTTATTTAACTCTTGTATCTTTTTTTCAATACCGTCGTATTTGTCACTCATAAATTTAATGGATGTCGACAGCATCGAAGTCCGTGAGAAGCAAAGAGAATTTCTCATCTTGTTTAGTAAACCATGATTCCAGCATAACCAGCATTGTATTTTGGAAAGCTTTAAATTCTTCACGAAAAGTTTCTTTAGTATTGATATCCTTAAGAAATGTGACATACGTCGGTGGGGATTCTTTATCAATAAGTGATCCATCTACACTCATTATATCACATCTAGGTAGGTTTAGATCGTCTTCCATTCTATCAAAAGTGCTATTTACTGTCGACTCTGTGTATGCTCTGTTTCACACTGCTCTATAACGATTGGCACAGCGTATTGGGCGACGACTAGAATACGTTTTGTGCGTGCAAAACGTATTCTAGTCGTCGCACACGAGTAAATTACAGTTGACTAATTAACTGAGCGACAGGTACACAACCGGCTAGCGCAATATATATATATATATATATATATATATATATATATATATATATATATATATATATATATATATATATATACCGGCTAGCGCAAGTGCACACAACGAACTGTATATATATATATATATATATATATATATATATATATATATATATATATATATATATATATATATATATATATATATATATATATATATATATATATATATATATATATATATATATATACAGTTCGTTGTGTGCACTTGCGCTAGCTGGTATATATATATATATGTATATATATATATATATATATACATATATATATATATATATATATATATATATATATATATATATATATACATATATATATATGAATGTATGTATGTAAGTTTATATTACACATTTATCTTTATCTTTAATAGACTAGATATCAATTTTTGCGTCATACTTGTATTGGAGTATATTTCTTTTCATTTGTTACCCACACCAGATTTCTTTCTTCTAAATCCTGTCCATCCAAAGGTTGTCTGGAAGAAATCGCTTTGAGCGATAAGGCCGCCCATTGTGCTACCATTTATGTTTAGACTGTTTGTCATATTATCTTTTTTTTTTATGGTGTGCAATAAAGTGTACTCTCTCTCTCTCTCTCTCTCTCTCTCTCTCTCTCTAACACAAACGATATAGTATTTTCTTTTTTGAACACCTTTGTCTGAATATAATAAATAATCAGAAAAGATATGCGTGACCATGAATAATCTTCTATAGAATAAGCGTTTATTATACACGATTGAACGCAGTTTTTTTTTCAATCTACTCAGAGCTTGGCTGGGACCTGTTAATGCATCCGCAGTATAGTCCTGACCTTGCTCCTTCAGACTTCCACCTGTTTCGGTCTCTTCAAAATTCTTTAGGCAGTGTCAGGTTAACATCCCGATAGGACTGCCAAAACCAATTGTCAGGGTATTTTGATCAGAAGCCCTACAATTTCTATAGCAATTTGATCATGTCTCTACCTACAAGAAAGCAAAAAGTTATCGAACAAAATGGTACCTACATATTTTAGGTAAATGTAAATAAACTATATAATAAACTACACCGGTTACTAGACTCCATAGAGTAACTCGTTCATAGGGCGGTGTATGTTGTTGTTTTACGCTTCTACAACAAAGTCCCGGTAAATATGCAAAGCCTGTCTATTAACAGGTTTAAGTAATGTATTAAAGAAAAGCTTTATAGGAAGGGTTATTATAATATAAATGAATATATTAATGACAGTAACCCCTGGGAATGAGGTGATCGCTCCCAAGCTATTTCTAGAAAATATCACATTATATTTTTATAATGCTTTATATTGTTAAAAATATTGACCAAAAAAGAGGATACCTACGGAGTTTCGCCTGTTTCTTCTCCGTTAGAGGAACCTCATTACGAAACGTTGGTAGATTAAAAATTTTTTATTTATTTATTTATTTATCTTCACGCACAATCCCTGACAGGGTAGCCAGAGAGAACAGATCGCCAAGTGTCACGATCCCTACATACTTCTTTCGCTTCTTTCAGATTCATCATCTTCTTCATACATGCACGTCTAGGTATCCGAGTACTCTTGACCCTCCTCTCTTCGAGCAATTTGCTCACATGGTCTTCGAAAGTTAATCTCGGTCTACCTCGACACCTTTTAATATTAACTTTCGCGCTATATATTTTCTTCACCATTCGGTCTTCACTCATTCGCTCAACGTGCCCAAACCATCGAAGCACGCCCTTATCCATTTTTGAGACAAGGTCATCTTTCAAACCTGCCATATTGCGAATCTCTTCGTTTCGCTTTCGGTCGGCCATGGTAAGGCCGCACATTTTACGAAGAGATCGCATCTCCACTGCATTCAACTTGCTTTTATGCTTCTTCTGGCATACCCAGGTTTCGCTGCCATATAACAAAGTCGGTACCAACACTGCGTTATGTATTGCAAGGCGTGCACTTTTCACAACGCCTTGCCTTTTGATTAACGCAGTCAGGGCACCATTGACTTTGTTCCCGGCAGCGACACGCCTGTCCACATCTAAATCACATCTTCCATCCCGGCTAAACGCACTCCCCAAGTATACAATTTCATTCACCTGTTCTAGACATTCCTGATTTACCCAAATTTCGCACTTCGTTCTTTCTTCGTCCCTTTCAAATACCAGAACCTTAGTTTTATTAGATTAAAAATGACGACCGATAAACGACTGTATATCCTTATGTCGATCAATAAATGATTTGATTTGATATAAAAAATGTTGTGAATTTTCTTAATACGAAAAAACTTTTTCCCCAGCCTATAATTTTTGGAGAAAATGCGTTAAAATATTCACAAAATGTTTTTATTACTTATTTTCAAATGTATTAACGCGTCATTCGAGGTGCCAATATTTGTTGGAGCATATGTGTGCCGTGTGATGTCAACGAAAAACTATCTCTCCGTTTCGTCCCGTGATCGTTGTTGGAAATTAATTTGGGGAAAAGATTGCCTCAAAAATGGACATGGGAATTAACAAATATGTTCTTATGACGATGAATAAATGATTTGATTTGATATAAAAAATGTTGTAAATTTTCTTCATACGAAAAAACTTTTTCCCCAGCCTTTTATTTTTGGAAAAAATTCGTTAATATATTCACAAAATGTTTTTATTACTTATTTTTAAATGTATTAACGCGTCATCCGAGGTGCCAATATTTGTTGGAGCATATGTGTGCCGTGTGATGTCAACGAAAATCTATCTCTCCGTTTCGTCCCGTGATCGTTGTTGGAAATTAATTTGGGGAAAAGATTGCCTCAAAAATGGTCATGGGAATTAACAAATATGTTCTTATGACGATGAATAAATGATTTGATTTGATATAAAAAATGTTGTGAATTTTCTTCATACGAAAAAACTTTTTCCCCAGCCTATTATTTTTGGAGAAAATTCGTTAATATATTCACAAAATGTTTTTATTACTTATTTTTAAATGTATTAACGCGTCATCCGAGGTGCCAATATTTGTTGGAGCATATGTGTGCCGTGTGATGTCAACGAAAATCTATCTCCCCGTTTCGTCCCGTGATCGTTGTTGGAGATTACTTTGGGGAAAAGATTGCCTCAAAAATGGTCATGGAATTAACAAATATATTCTTATGACGATGAATAAATGATTTGATTTGATATAAAAATGTTGTGAATTTTCTTCATACGAAAAACTTTTTCCCCAGCCTATTATTTTTGGAGAAAATTCGTTAATATATTCACAAAATGTTTTTATTACTTATTTTTAAATGTATTAACGCGACATCAGAGGTGCCAATATTTGTTGGAGCATATGTGTGCCGTGTGATGTCAACGAAAATCTATCTCTCCGTTTCGTCCCGTGATCGTTGTTGGAATTACTTTGGGGAAAAGATTGCCTCAAAAATGGTCATGGGAATTAACAAATATGTTCTTATGACGATGAATAAATGATTTGATTTGATATAAAAAATGTTGTGAATTTTCTTCATACGAAAAAACTTTTTCCCCAGCCTATTATTTTTGGAGAAAATTCGTTAATATATTCACAAAATGTTTTTATTACTTATTTTTAAATGTATTAACGCGTCATCCGAGGTGCCAATATTTGTTGGAGCATATGTGTGCCGTGTGATGTCAACGAAAATCTATCTCCCCGTTTCGTCCCGTGATCGTTGTTGGAGATTACTTTGGGGAAAAGTTTGCCTCGAAAATGGACTTGGGAATTAACACATAGCGGGTAATCATTCCTTAAATTATAAAACCCGATATCTGATATCTGTAATCTTTTGGTAAGCGTGGCGAAAATGGAACATCTTTTCGGAGAGGCATGTGTCGTGAAGTGGTATTAGTTGAAGCATCAGTGTTATGTTATTATAAACTATACACATACCCGAGACATTATAAATAAAAATATTTTCTACATTGATTCGTTCGATAATCACGGTGTCGCCAGCTCTGAGGTCCTCTCAGAGCTGGCGAAACCGTGAAAACCCATGTAAACGCCACTGATCCATAGAGGTAATCAAAGTAAGTAGCTAAAGGATTTGTTTATACAATCAGAAATATCGAAGGTGCCACAAACACGCTTACCTGAGACATTGAAGAAAATTTGGTTTTCTACATTGACTCTACGGGAATCGGAATCGTACTCGAGACCTCTGTGCTGGCTACATCACAAAAACCCGTGTGTACTCAGGTCTTTAAAATAAAATAAATAATACTGACTTTAAAGGAAGGCGTTTAAAAATAAGTCGGTATTAAAAATGTATGAACTAATTAGTTCTATTAACGTAAAAGTAAACTCTCAGGAACATATATTATTAAACGTACAGGATTAAACGTAGAATTGTCGGCGGCCACTTTCACATGTCTCGTGGAACGGAGCAATTAAAGCTGCTACAAACAGACCCCGCTCCCCCGGCGCCGCGCATGTACTTAATTGCTGTTTAAGCAACTTGATACTGAACTATATTAAGCGAATAAAACATTTATTTATAGAAATAAAACATTCAGTTTTATTTCCTTGCACCATCTGTACCTTCCTACAGTAATGTACAGGTGGTGATCACACTATTTTGGCGGTCGTTCTAAATTACGTGCGTTATACGAAATTGCCTCTCAGGATCCTTCAATTCTGCAAGCTACGTGACCGGCCAATTGTCACTTCACACTTCACTTCACACCTTCCATCGAAGACATTTTTGGGACAACGTGACAGTTAGTGAGCTTGTCACCGACTTTATGCCGAATCTATATAAATTGCACTTAAGTTTTGAAAACTCATTGGTATGAGCTTACCACCTGGCGATCGAACTCGGATCTCTTGACTCGATTTCCGATCACCCAACCACTTGGCTATCGCGATATATACTATATGTAGTTCATAATTTACTGAATGTAAAACAGTATTTATATAATAATTTAAATACTTACAAACTGGTAAAGGCGATGTCGAAACAAGTCCCTGAATATATTTCCGGTGACGCAGCCGCCGGCCTCTTGACGTGACGTCTCTCGCCCAGATGAACTTCATTATAACGTCACGCTATGATTTATCTGTCCCGCTTGCTGTATTTATTTAATAAATTAGACCTCATATATTATAAAAGGTTATAATCCTAGAAAGAAGTCTATTCAATTCAATAAAATACCAAGTGAATAAAATTACAAATACTATATTTTACCCGTGACTCTATACGCTTTGGATTTTCGATTGGTGTTCAGAATTGAAAATAATATACTATTGTATATTAAATTTGTAAACTGTTCTAATCAGCAAGCCGGTAAAACAACAGAAACTCAGTTTAGAGTAACTTTCGCTTTTATAATATTATTAGACTTTGACAATGTTAAGAAGGACATTAAAAGAAAGAAGTCTTATATTTGTAAACAAATCGTGTGTGATTGAAGTATCAATATATCGCTCTCTTTCCGCAAGTTTTCTTAAAAGCTAATAAGAGAAGGGACTTCTTATTACTAACATCTATCAATAGACGACAGAAAAACCATCTCGCCAAATACCAGGCCACAAGTTACGGGCAGCAGCGTCTAAGCGAGCAGCCTTTGTCTATCTACATTGCAAGTATCGTGATAATGGCTAAGCATTCATTGTAGAAGAGGTCTATATCCTGCTGTTAACTTTCACAAGCCTTTGATTAAATAAATTACTAAGCAAGAATTTATCCTACTTTCTTACCCTTCTCCACAAGACGCCTAATTTGCATGAACTGTTCCAATAAATGGGGGACAATTTGCAAAGTGAAACTTTTAATGGCTTTGAAACGCAAGCATAAATTATGTGACAGTTCTTTTTTATTTTTCTAAGAGAAAAAATTTAAAAAAAAATTTAGTAAGGTAAATTTTAAGGATGAAACATTTTTTTAAATATCGTTCTATTGTAATAAAATTTTTCTTTTTACACTCACATTGATAATGTGAGTAGAGAGGAAACTACACATTAGTGTAACCATAATCAAAATTTTACAATGAGCAGATAATGAGTTAGTATTAGTAAAAAATATTTAATACCTGTGATTATGTAGGTAAAATAACTTCCAGCTTAGGGGTAAATTTGTTCATAATATGTTCATTCCATTTAGCCTTGAATTTACTGTAACTATATTTTGTCCAGAAATATTTCTAAAATTGTCTAAAATTTAGTAAATAGATCTAACTATAGATAACTTTCATCGCAACAAAGTAATGTCTACTTTCCTACCACTGTAATAAATCTAATCAATGAGTGCGCATTGCAGCCTAGTGTTCAGAGAGCTTGCTTATTTAACAACTACATAACGAGCTTTCACAGTAGATGTGAAGTGAAATTATCACGAGGAACCTGCATGTCTGTGAAATAATTATTATAAATATGCATGAAGTAAAGTTGCACGAAGTAAATGAATGCAGGTGGCTGGGGACCGTGGAAGGCTTTGGTGAAGGTCAATGATCAGCAGAGGACTCTTGATAGGTTGTAAAAAAGAAGTAAATATGTATGAAGCCATCTTAACCACAATGTTTCTACTAATGCCGGCTGAAAACGAGGGCTACAGTTTAATTCAATTACGATATCAATCTGAGTCACATGACTAGTGTCCCAATAGTAAACAACTGTTTCTCTTCTTTAGATTCTTTTTTATATTTTTTAAGCATTACAAGTATTGTAAGAAATGTTTGTTAATAATACAAAAAATAAAATAAAAAAATAATTTTTTTATTTCACAATTAATTAAGAAAACGCATCACACATACATATTACAGAGTATGTGCAAAGCAATAAACAGTATAAACCTTGGAAAGCATTAACATAACAGTCTGCAACAATATCCAGGTCCTTTGTGAATATATGTTTGATGAACGATGCTCGTACTCCTAATGTACACGTGATAATGATCGCGTCCATTGAAGTGGAAATTAAGTTTAATTTTAGTTCCGACAGCGGGCGCGCCTCCCGGGGACATTGCGTTTCAGACGCGCCAGCACATTACAAGGAAAGGACCAGTAATATGCACCTAAACGGGCCCCGCGAACAATACTGGCAATATCATAAATTGTTATTAAAATATGTTTCATGAGATATGCGCAAGTTGTTCGTTTCGTATAATTTACACAAAAATAAAGAAAGAAAATATGTTTTTTTTAGTACCACTAAAACCGAAATTAACAAAAAAAGGAATTAATCAGTTGTCTGTGTCCGTCCCAAATAAGTAAAATAGTAAGTAGCTGATTCGATAGCCTAGTCGGTAGTGACTACGCCTTCGAAGCTAAGGATTGCGATCAAATTCCACTAGGAGCAAACATTTGTGTGATGAATATTAATGTTTGTACTCGAAAGATTCATGTACTCGTATGTATAAATATTAGCCTATTTAAATATGTATCGTCATAAATATATTGTACTGGTAGCTTGGAATATAAGAGAGCAATAGGCTCACCACCAGTCACGTTGTCCCAAAAAAGCTTTGGTGAAAAGTGCGTCGAGAGTAGTCCATTACTCGGCAACTCTGCCTACCCCAGTATAAAGTTCTATATATAACCGTGAATCCGTGAAATCGCCAGATCAACTAGAACCGTCTGCGGTAGTATGGGCATTCAAAGATGGCCCGAGCACACCAATAACACAATTCACACTACTGGTTGAGAATGTATATCTTAACACTAAAATGAATAAGAGCGTGTTTCGTGGGCACGTTGAGCCAATGATTCTTGGCTGAATTGTGAAGACAATGTACAGTGCGTCAGATAACTAACTACAAGAGGGATCTAGGCCGAGACTAAAAAAGACTCGCTCGCTCGAATAAATTTCGTGAAGAGTACGTGATATCTCCCTGAACGTGTAAGTATGAAGAACTCTTGGCGGTTGGGTAGTCAGAATTCAGATCTATAGATCCGAGGTCGATCTTCAGGTAGTTAATTCGTAACAATGGGTTTTCCAAACTTATGTACCATTTATATCGTTGACTTGAAGGATATAAAGACGGCGTAGTCTCAGCACCTGACACGTTGCCCCATGTCTTTAGTGGAATGTGGGTGGAAAGACTTAGTTGTCTAGACCTCTGTCTCCTCCAGTATTGGTAAGAATTTATTAACCCTTTCATCACGTAGATGTCGTAAGAGGCGACTAAGGGATAAGACCTAGAAAATGGATAAGGCTACCTACAGTAGCTGATGGCAGTAAAACAACTGCAATAAAACCTTCAGTAAATTAAGCAGAACGGTAACGGGCAGCAACAAAAAGATTCTGAGAGAGCGATCACAAATCTGCTTCCGAAGCGATGAGCAAAAACGTATCTTCTACACAACCTTTCATATTAAATAGGTTAGCAATATTAAACAAGCAAGTAAACTGCTGGCCATACGTCTCCCCGAAGAAATAAAGGCGACTAAGGGATAGGGAAGGGATAGGACAGACCAAAATAAGCTGACCGATTACGGGTAGCAGCGTCTATGGTGCTGCGCTCCACGGTCTGCTTGCCGAGCGTGCCGATTATGACAAACCTTTTTACAGGAGAGGCCTGTGTCCAGGAATGAAGAAAAGTTTTCACGCTATTCCCCATACTGGGGTTTACAGAGGCCTAGACAATTAAGTCCTTTCGATCCACCTTTCACTGAAGACATTCTTTGGGACATCATGACAAGTGGTGAACCTGTTACCGTTTTTATGTCCAAGCTAATGATGTAAATTGCACATAAGTTTTGAAAAATGCTACCACCTAGAGAACGAACTCGGTTCTCTTGACTCGAAGTCCGATCACCCAACCACTCGGCTACCGTGACATTGGTGTACGTGTTATATACATTAGCAATCATATTGTGTTATGCAAATTAGTATACGAGTGCTGTATGTAGGGTTAGAATCAGTTAAGTCCTGATGCGTAGTTCGCGTAAGGTTAAATCGGCTCGTTTATACAGACGCCGATGTCGGCGTATTCAATATCAGTTTTCGATCTCATGAATTTTAGATGGAAATTGTTATCAAAAAGAGCAGCGAGCCTGATTTCGTTCTTGATTGATGTACCGGGAGGATCAGTGCTTATAAAGTAGAATCTATTATATCCTTAAAAGCGATTTCATATTATATCAAAATTGTTGGCTGTATTTTAAGGTAAGAATGATTATTATACTACCATTTTATTCTTCTATGGATTCATGCAGCTCATATAGCTTACAGAAAATCTTAAAGAAATTAATTTTAAAATAATTACTTAAGTGATATAATAAGAAAACATTGTTTAAAAGAGAAGACTTTTCTCCTTTAGAGGATCACTATTTCTTATTATATCTCAATGTATGTTGCTTGCCATTGCTTGGAGGCAAAAAGGTTCATTTGATAAGCATGTCTTAAAAAAATCAACTATTAACGTTTGTAAATTCGAAGACATAATAAAATTATAACATCAAATTAATTCTCCAGTTACAGAACAAAACTGTATAGAAAACAAGTCAATAGTACGCATAATAACAAATCTCAGGGGAAATCTGTTAAACCCGCTGATAGATTAAGAAACAACATTTGTGAGTAGCTCCGAGGGAAGTGAATTACCTGTGTCATAATATTTAATTTAATATGATGAAATATATGTGTGATCCGCTACTCGTCCACTGAAGTCATCCATACCTCGTTATATAATTTCCTTATTGAATATATTTGTCTTTTGTTAGAACGTTATGAGTTAAATTCTGTACATAAATCCGCGGTGTTAACACATCAGTGGTAGCTCCGGTAGCACACGCGCCTGCGCGACGTGTGGCTTGATGCGCTCGCTGCAGTTGGCTTAAAGATAGTTCAGTGTCGCTGTATTATAGACTTAGTATTTGTAAAACGCGTAAAAATTAATTTTCATTACTTCATTACCAATACTGTGGTAGATAGAGAGACTTAATTACTATGGTAGACAGAGAGTCATGAAGCCCATTAAACTCTTTCACCGAAAACATTTTTGGGGCACCATGTCTGTCATGATGTCCCAAATGTATTAACTGAAAAGCGGGTCGAAAGGACTTAACTGTCTAGACCTTTGTCTACCCCGGTATTGAGATTAAAATAAACTGTTCGAATTTTGTATTGCTGTATTATATTTACATCAGTAAACTAAACCTATACAAACGTCATCCAGTGGATTCTCGCAGATCTTACGAGTGTGACGTGCGTGCGGCTCAGTGGGAGAGCTAGGAGAGATTTATGGCTACTTTGACTAATAGAATAATCCACAACAAGATTAATGTTGGCCACGAGTCATAAGAACTAATAATGCAATAACATATTTCTTTTAAACATATTAAATAACTGGTTCATTCCATAAAAGACATGTTTTGGATGACGAGGTCGTGAGCCCGTCACCATCTCTATTTTCGACGAGATAAATCGTATTTCAGTTCGTGAAAAAACAGCGAGATCTAGGCAGGGTGATTTTTATTGGTACGAGCCTACTTCCTGGGAATCGAAATCGAGTCGTTCGGCTCGAACTCTCATCACCCAACAACTAGATCATAGTGAAACCCTATATTTATTTTTAGCAAACTTAATACACAAGTCGTAAGACACACCAAACTCGGGCCTTGTGCGTGTCTGTATGAAAATATCTATAACGTTGCCAAAGTTCTTTAATATCCTAACCGCGATACCGCTGGTATAAATAAATTTAATGAAATTAGTGGGCAACGAAATGACAAACAAACTTCGTAGGCACTGTTGTATCAAGTGTGTTTCTAATTAACAACAAATGTGTACAGGGGTTTACGTTCTAACATTTATAATTAGTGTCAAATATCACGTGGCGATGTATGGAAGCTTTTCTAGGTATGAGATCTTCCTTTTAACGCATAACATAAAAACAAAATTTACTATGACTATATAAAAATCCTCAACATAAATTTAAAAGAAAATTATTACTTGTAGTCAACACATTTAAATTTGAATACATCACTGTGGTCATTAAAAAACCCATTAAAAGTTATAACACAGAGAAGATTGTGAATCAAAGTTCTACAAAGTTTAAACAGTGAGCTTAGAGCGGAGGGGGAATTAATTGCAAAGGCAAGGCGTGGTGGAGGGGGCGGGGGTGGTCGCAGACGCGAGCCGCACGGAAAAGTAATATCGAACCGCTAACAAGTTGGAGGACAACGGAATTTGCATTTGCTTGAAGTGTGTGCGAGTCGCGGTGATCCCACGCATACTATACTAGACAGAAAAACAAAAATATCGTCATCGAATTCCGTGATTTCTTAATTGCATCTACAGCTACAGCATCTAAGCGCTTAATTGCGCTATATCTATATATGTAATCTATGGCCCTCTCTCGACTCCAAATTAAGCTAAACAAAATCAAGTCTCTTCTGTGAGAGAACCCTTCATTACGGTATAAAAGTAGCCTATATACTGTTTCAAACTATTAACTACATCTGTGCAAATCTTCATCCAGATCTGTCTTATCATTTCGGCATGATTGCGAAACAAACATGCTCATTGAATTGCCCTAACTAAAACACGTAACCGACCGTAATGGAATTTATCAATGTAGTATAGAGTAAGCTCAGTTGAAGTATTCATTTGCATTGAAAAAGATGAAAATATGTGAAATGGACTACATATTCTCGTACCTAATTGACTTACTTAACAATCTGTAAAACATATATAATACGCTCAGGCGAGCGCATATGCTCTTCTATAGGGATGTCATAGAAGTATATTGCACAATTCCGCATGCAAACTGAATTTTTTAAGATACTTATAGACACGAACCTACCGCACGGGGTCTAACTTGGGTCACTTGACTCGAATTCCGATCACCCAACCTCTTTGCTTTCGTACTTTAAATATAACCTTATATTAACATCTCTAGAACCTGTAAAAGTTGACTGCAAGGCATAGGGCAAGGCAAATGGGATCAAGCAATACATCAATTCAATTCAATTCCAATTCAATCGTTCAATTCAATCGTTTATTTGCTAGAAACAATGTACACAAGATGACAATTATAAAATAAAAAGATCAAATATGTTTCGTCAATAACCGACATGCAAATATAAATTTAATTAATTGTTATCATAATGAAGAATATTTAGACTAAAAAATAGAGATAAAATAATAATTATTAAAAACAATCAACCATAAATATACATTACATTAAAATAAATAACCAATAGAAAATGGTCAAAAAGGTTTAAAAAGTCAATCTAAAAAATAACATTAATTCATAATACTTATATTACCTATTTTTATACGTAAAAAAATCATTTGATGAATAAAAGCACTTGTCCAACAACTTTTCATACAGTTTACATTTGAATTCATTTAATGTTAATTTATTTAAATATTCAGGCAGTTTATTATATATTTGAACAGACATACTTTGACAATTTCGGAATGCAAGAGCAGTTCTAGAAGGGGGCATTATTACTCTATCAGGAAATCTCGTATTAAAGCTCGATTTATCTCCTTTTTTTATGAATAATAGTGACGTATTTTTCCTGACCTCGTAGATGTATAGACATGGCAGTGTCAGAACTCTTAATTTTGTGAACAGAGGCCTACAGGAATCCAGTGGGCGCGCACTACATATCGCCCTGATACATTTCTTTTGCCCAACAAACAAACGCTTTATATCCACAGAGTTTCCCCAAATGACAATTTCATACCTTAACGTTGAGGCATCGAAAGCATGGTAAGCTATCACAGCTATTTTAACATTTACTGTTTCAGACAAGCGCCTGAGGACATACACGTACTTATGTATTTTCTTGCCGAATTTATCAATATGTAACTTCCACGATAATGTACTGTCCAATGAAATCCCTAAAAACTTTATATGTTCAGTTTCTTTAATGTTGTCATTGAAATAATTAATTTTAATGTCTTTCTTTTTACTATTTTTGTTGTGAAATTGCATGAACATTGTTTTTTTAATATTAACTGATAGTTTATTGGCACTAAGCCATTCAATTATGTCCTTTACTTAATTATTTATTTCTAAATTATAAGTCAAATCATTATTACATTTAATTAAAACAGATATGTCATCAGCAAACAGTGTGCAACTATGCGTAGTTATGTTAGGTAGATCATTGATATAGATGATAAACAAAAGTGGGCCCAGCACACTTCCTTGTGGCACGCCTTTAGGGTTTAATTTGAATTCAGATCGACAAGATATCATTTCTTTATTATCATTGAAATAAGTAATTTCTACAGTTTGTGTACGGTTACTGAGATAACTTCTGATCCAATTATTTGCTTGACCTCGGATTCCATATTTATCGCATTTGAAAAAGTTTCTCATGACAGACATTATCAAAAGCTTTGCTCATGTCAAAAACACAGCTGTCACAGGAATTTTTCTATCAATGCCTTCAGTGATCTCTTTGACTAATGAAAAACACGCTAAAGTCGTTGATTTTCCTTTTTGGAAGCCATTTTGTTGTTTCAAAATAATATTATGTTTTTGTAAGAAAGACGCGAGTCGATTATGCATTATCTTTTCAAAGACTTTCGCGATAATAGGGATAAGTGTAATAGGACGATAATTATTAATATCATCCTTATCTCCGCTTTTAAATAATGGCGTTACTATTGATTTTTTT
Organism: Sericinus montela; assembly: GCA_029286605.1. Taxonomy (NCBI): domain Eukaryota; kingdom Metazoa; phylum Arthropoda; class Insecta; order Lepidoptera; family Papilionidae; genus Sericinus; species Sericinus montela. The sequence continues at coordinate 5,124,511 of JAGSMR010000025.1, forward strand.
AAATTTGATGGGAACTCGCCTTCAATAAATGACAGATTAATAAGATAGGTTAAGACTGGAGCTAATTCCACAGAACATTCCTTAAGTACCTTTGTAGCTGATTGGGGGTCATTGTAGAAGCGTGCTCGTCGCGACCCCTGCCAGCCCTTTTCAGGGCTGCAATTCTACACAGCTGCGCACCCATGCCAACGAGGGTTAGGGCGTCCCCCCAAGGCGACGCACACCAGTTCGTCCCCGTTGGTGTGAAATGCAGCGCGCAAAGCGGCGATGGGGACCGCCACCCGTCACGCACAGCCCGACACGGCGGAAGGTGGAGGACGGAGTGCAGAGTTGGCACGTGGAATGTTAGAGGAGGCATGAGAGATAAGACGAATGAGTTGATTGAAATAATGAAAGAAAGAGAATTAGATGTCGTGTGTTTGTCGGAGACCAAGCGGAAGGGCAGTGGTACTGAAGAGCTCCCTGGCGGGGCGTTAGCTCTATGGTCCGGAGTCCCGGAGAGGGAGAGCGCCTGCCAGGGAGTGGGGGTGCTGCTGTCGTCTCGGTTGGTCGATGTTATGACTGAATATAAGGTTGTGAACTCGAGACTTCTCTGGGTTCGCTTTAAATTGGGACTGACGAAGTTATTCCTTTTGGCTGTTTATGCGCCGGTGGCTTCGTCGTCCAGAGTTGAGCTGGAGGAGTTTTGGGAGAATGTAAGAGAAGTTCTAGACTTGGTTAGAGGAAACGAAAGAATTGTTGTATGTGGTGATTTGAATGGATGGGTTGGTACCGCTCGGCCAGGGTACGAGTCGGTGCTTGGAATGTTTGGCGATAAAAGGGTTAACGATGCTGGTAAGCTTATACTGGCTGTATGCAAGGAAAAGGGTCTTCTTGTGACAAACACTAGTCTTTAGTCACAAGAAAATCCATATGTATACTAGAACAAGAGAGAATGAGAGAAGTATGATCGATTTATTCCTGGTGGATGACCGACTGCGAAAACAGGTGATGGATACGCGAGTGTTCCGAGGTGCTGACCTGGCAACGGATCACTACCTAGTGATTACTAGATTTAGGGGTCTGTTCGCGGGTTGGCGCCACCGGACGGCGATACCAGAACCACAGTCGGTCGGTAGCATCCGAAGCTGGAAGCTTCAGGAAGCGGACACTAGGAATAAATATCAAGCAAGGGTAGCCGAAAAGCTGGACAGCATTGGTGTTAGGAAAGAATGTGTGGAAGAAATATGGCAGAGCCTTAGAGATGGAATGGTTAGTGCAGCGGAAGACGTGTGTGGAACTGTGAAAAGAGGTAGTAGTAAAAGGGTGATGCATGGTGGAATGACGAAGTGAAAGAAGCTGTAAATAAGAAGAAGAAAGTATGGTTAGACTACTTGGCCTCTAGTAATGATAAGGATATGAGAGAGAAGAGAAAAGAAAGATATAAGCTCCAGAAAGTTCACACGAAAGCATTGATTGAGGAAGTGCGTGAAAGGAGTAGAATGGAAGCGGACGAAAGGCTGTCGCACAACTTCAAGGAGAACTCAAACTCTTCTGGAAAGAGGTTGGAAGGACCCGGAGTGGTGCGACAGCCTTAGAATGAATAAAGTGCTTTCGGGAACCAATGACGTCCTCTCAGAAAAATCGGACGTCATGCAGCGATGGAGCGAATGTTATAGAGAGATGTATGCGTGTGATGATCATAGTGGGGGATCCGGGGGTGACGCCGGGACTGGTACGCTAGACTCGGACCTCGATGACACTGAGGTCATCAGCATGAAAGAGATTGAATGTGCGATTAGAAGTTTGAAATGTGGTAAGGCTGCGGGACTAGACAGAGTTACTGCTGAAATAGTCAAGTATGGTGGGCCACGCGTCTGGGACAGCTTTCGTCTGCTGTGCAATTTGTGCTGGCGAACGGGGGCTGTTCCGGATGATTGGCGATCCGCGGTCATTGTGCCTTTATATAAAGGTAAAGGTTCACATTATGACTGCGGGTGCTATCGGGCGATCAGCTTGACCAGTTTAGCAAGTAAAGTTTACTCGAAGGTTTTGACACGTAGCATGCAAGATAAATCGGAAAGATTTCTATGGGAGGCACAATGCGGATTTAGACCTGGAAGAGGATGCACGGATCAAATGTTTTCTCTCCGCATGATCACGGAGAAGCTTCTGGCTGCTAACCAGAAGATTTTTTGTGCTTTTGTGGATCTTGAGAAAGCATTTGATAAGGTTGTAAGGAAGAAAATGTGGGAACTGTTGCCGGGGTATGGTGTGGATGGTCGATTGCTAAGGGCTGTGCAGTCACTTTACTGTGACTGTAAAGCCTGTGTGCGGGTAGGGCATGACCTGTCACCCATGTTTAGCGTCCAAACGGGCGTAAAACAGGGTTGTGTCATGTCTTCCTGGCTATTCATACTGTATCTCGACAGCTGTTTACAGAAGCTGAAAGATAGCTGTTTGGGTGTGAAATTGGGTGACATAAAAGTAAATTGTCTGCTTTATGCTGATGATGCAGTGCTTATAGCACCATCAGAGGCAGAACTACAGGCATTAGTCACGTGTATGAAAGAAGAATGTGAAATTAATGGTCTCCGTTTGATTGCTAATAAAACTAAGGTTCTGGTATTTGAAAGGGACGAAGAAAGAACGAAGTGCGAAATTTGGGTAAATCAGGAATGTCTAGAACAGGTGAATGAAATTGTATACTTGGGGAGTGCGTTTAGCCGGGATGGAAGATGTGATTTAGATGTGGACAGGCGTGTCGCTGCCGGGAACAAAGTCAATGGTGCCCTGACTGCGTTAATCAAAAGGCAAGGCGTTGTGAAAAGTGCACGCCTTGCAATACATAACGCAGTGTTGGTACCGACTTTGTTATATGGCAGCGAAACCTGGGTATGCCAGAAGAAGCATAAAAGCAGGTTGAATGCAGTGGAGATGCGATCTCTTCGTAAAATGTGCGGCCTTACCATGGCCGACCGAAAGCGAAACGAAGAGATTCGCAATATGGCAGGTTTGAAAGATGACCTTGTCTCAAAAATGGATAAGGGCGTGCTTCGATGGTTTGGGTACGTTGAGCGAATGAGTGAAGACCGAATGGTGAAGAAAATATATAGCGCGAAAGTTAATATTAAAAGGTGTCGAGGTAGACCGAGATTAACTTTCGAAGACCATGTGAGCAAATTGCTCGAAGAGAGGAGGGTCAAGAGTACTCGGATACCTAGACGTGCATGTATGAAGAAGATGATGAATCTGAAAGAAGCGAAAGAAGTATGTAGGGATCGTGACACTTGGCGATCTGTTCTCTCTGGCTACCCCGTCAGGGATTGTGCGTGAAGATAAATAAAATAAATAAACCTTTGTAGCAACTTCGTCATACCCAGTAGAGTTTGAGTTATTTAGGGACTTGATGTTCGATAATATCTCTGGTTCGTCAGCAGGCATTAATAAAATACTTGAATTGTTTAGTTTTAATTTGTGAAAATCTCTATTACTAATTTTGTTACTATGTTGAGTAGAATTATTAATAATAAAATGATTATTAAATACATTAGGCATTTGTTTCGGATCACTTACTACTTCATCTTGATATGTAAGAAATTCGATATGATTGAGTTTTAAATCATTATTTTTATTGTGGATCAGGTTCCATGAAGCTTTACATTTATTTTTTGATTTAAGAATAAAGTTGTTATTACTACTTTGTTTGGAAAGATCAATACAATTTTTAAGAATCTTAGAATATTTATAAAACTTTTTTTTATTCGCAGAAGTTTTATTTTTGTAATATTGGAATCGCAGCTTCCTCTTTGTTATACATGAGACTTTTATGTCTGTAGTTAGCCATCTATTTCTTTGGTTGTGGCTACTTATACTGTATTTAACTAATGGAAAACACAGTTTGTAGAACATCAAGAATGTTGCATAAAATTCATTAAAAGCTTCGTCTAACTTAGTAGTAGTATAAACGTCTGTCCATTTGAGACTACTCATACAATCCTTAAATTTTCTAATGTTCACACTACTTAAATTCCTCTTAAAAATAAATGTAAATACAGGAGGCATGTATTTTTTTTAATAGGTATAGCTAAAAATTGGGCTGTGTCGTGATCCGAAAGTCCTAATGGATGAATTTCGCCTATAGCATTCTCAACATTACTAACAATTAAGTCAATACAAGATTTTTGCCTCGTAGCTTCATTTATGTGCATGAAAAACTTATAATTCTGTAACAAATTAGTTAAGTCTAATGAAGTTTTCGTATTCTTTAATGTATCAATATTAATATCTCCTGCAATTACAATGCTATTAGTTACACACCAGGTTCTTAGTTTATGTAATAGTATGTCTAGCTTTTGCAGAAAATGTGCTATGTCCGAATTCGGTGTTCGGTATAAACAAATAATAATTAACTTTTCGCTTGGTATTCTAAGTGCGCAACATTCAAATTTATATTCCGTACACAATTCTTCTGCAACATTAAATTGAACAGCATTAATACGGTCTTTGACTAATATACATACACCTCCACGTTTTTGTTTCGATCTACAAAAGGCAGATATCAATTTATAGTCATTTAGCTTTATATTAGAAACATTTTCAGTGTTTACAAAAGTTTCAGATATACACAGAACATCAACTGCCTTTCCGCTATCAAATAGCTCTATAAGAGCTATATGTAATAAATCACTTTTGTTTAAAACGCTGGCTATATTTTGATGCATTAAATAGACACGAAAAAACGATTCACTACTATCTATTTGCGTGTTTGACATGTCACACTTTCTTTTGTGTTTCCCTATTATGTTTGTGTCGGGTTTCTTATAATTAGAATCTTGGCCACAATCCATAGTTATAATTTCTTTTTCATGACTTTTTGGGATCGGTTTGAAGTAATAAGTTATGGTGCCCTTCATGATTTTTTTATTAACGTTTCCCTTGTTCATTTTACACTGCCTGGTAGAGTTCTTAGCACGAGATGAAATTAAGCCATTTCTGTTCGGAACTAAGAATGTCTGTTCATAATATAGTGAGTCGCTAAGAAAGTTTATTTTGCTACAAAAATCTAAAATAAAGTGGTTTTTGTTAAAGTATGCTTTTCCTAGCCTTAAAAATTTACAATTTTTGTAAAATTTACAAGAAATTTCAAATAAATTATTTAACTTATGTTCATTTAAGTGCTCATTATTCAATATAATAGTTACAATAACTTGGGCATTACAATGCTTTTTTAAGAAAAAACCTAGTAATTTTGTACGGATTGCTGTCTCGTTCTCCTATACACAAAATTACTTTGTCATTAGAATTTTGCTGCATGGCATTAAATGTTGAAACCAACTCTTCAGAAGTCGCATGAGGTTTCACAAACGAAGAAATTTGGTATTTTTCATAATTAGTATTTTGACGCGAATGAATAAGTGAGGTGGCCAAATTTACGCATTGTTGTCCTCCTAGTATCATTATACGTTTTTGGCAAGAGGTTATTTTGTTGTCAGGTATCGAAGTTTTCACAACATTTTTGTGATTTGTAAGTGGCATAGTCTGCGTAATTGATTTCTGGTGTGATTCGGAGACATTTGGATTTTGTGCAATATTTTTTTTTAATTGTACATTATCTGTTTGTACATTATCATCATCATACATGACACAGGATGTTTCTAACTGGAGATTTGTTACGCTAGTACTTGAGTTTGATTGTACATCTACCACTTGAGATATGTCTGTGCATTCCCCATAACTGAGGTCCATTCGAAGGTTTTGAGGCAGTTCCATTAAGCGTCTAGGTCCCATTTTCATTTTTTTCGTAGAGGTACATATAGGACTATTTTTCATTGGACTCAAACATACTCTTTTAAGAAGATCTAATTGTTTCCTTTGTTCTTCCAAAATTTTTTTCAAAGAGATTTCACTAGATAGAGAAAATATTTCTGAATGCGCACTATTCAGTTGCAAGTTAAGCCTAGCGATTTCTTCCTTTAAATCCAAAATTTCTTCTTGTGTTATTATTGTAGATAAGTCGGGTAGGCTTCTTGACCTAATTTCTGAGCTTAGTGAGTCTATGGATTCGTTTTGATCCAGATAAAATGAAGTAGATATATTGTTTTTTTTTTCGATCTTATTGTGACGTTATTTGGTTCCATATTTGTATGCAATTATCCAATCAAAGAAAAAAAATAAAAATGGTAAAGAAAGGATAAATAAAAAAAAATTAAAAGAAAAAAGTTCAAGCAATTGTCTGTGTCTCGAACTACGGCACTTAGCTTCTTAAGTCCAATGTTATGCTACAAGAGCTGTCTATCCATCTGCGTCATTAGTTGAATTTAGTTGTCGTATGTCCATTTAAGAATAACAATATGTTGACATTTATCTTAACAGGTTATTGACACCAACACCCTCACTATTTGAATATTTTTCTATTATTCACTGCACTCTTGAATACGTCAATGGTTTTATTGAAAATGTTTTAAATGTTATGATTATTATATTTTTGAGCTATTTTGTTCATCAACTTAGCATATTTATCACATACATAAAACATTGTTCACGAGTTGATGTTTGAATGTCATTGTTTTTAGATAATATTTAACAATTCAAAACATTTCTAATTTCGGATGTATTAATGCACAAATCTCCACACAAACACTCTCACTTGATTATTGGATTACTAGACGCAATATTTACTATTTGAAGTCACAAAAAGTCCGAAATTAACATTTTTTCACAATTAAAATTGTAACGTAGGTGTTAACGCAGCGACTCGATCGCGAGTATCTCATCTATATTCGCATTCCAGAAATTCTGGATAGCGCGTTCGTATTAAAGGAATTTATTAATTACAAAGGGATTAGGTTATGTAAAGCAGCTTTCGCCACGTGGAATACCTAGCTATACTAAAATCTTTAGATAGACCGGAGTTGACTACATTGCTAATTAACCGTGCAAGCTACACAGCCCGGCTTGCTAAACAAAGCCCACAGAAATTACACGCACACCTACAACAGAAATAACTTGTGATGGAAAATAAATTACTTTTAAAGATTATAGTTAGTTATGCACGATACTAGCATTATACTTAAATTAAATAAGAATAATTTCTTAATTAAGAAATAAGAAAGCAAACGAGTCTTCAGTTGACCTCATGCTAAGGGGTCACTGATGCCTACGAACACCCGCAACGCCTGATGAGCTGCGGGTTCGTTGCTGGTTTAAAAAAAGGAAGAGCTTTCTTCAAGAAGCTTCCGAAATTATTACCGTTCGGAAATACTGCTGACCGCTTACTCTAGTCTAGTCAAGTTTGTTCTGTATGGCAGAAATTTCCTTAAAAACACTCCGTGGTGGAATGCCAGCTATCAAGATGGTACAAATGGACTTTATGATTCCGTCACGATCTATAATAGTAAAATTTGGAAGCTAGAATAATTCTGAACAGTTCCACAGAACATTCCAGAACGTTGCATAGCTTCGAAAGATCAAACTAAGTGTTATACCGCTCAAATGTAACAGACGTAAATTCCTAGAAATAATTCCGACGTCTGGCGAATCAAATTCCTAGAACGAAATTAATAACAACTTTATACAGTTAATATTATAATGTCAATTAATAACTTTATACAGTTAGTAACCATCTATAGCACTTAGATACAAATAAGTGCAAGCATTGTGAAGGTAAGCTTATTGCAATTTCAAGCTAATGAAACTATTTAATTAAATAGAGGTAATTAATTCCAAATGTAGAAATTAAACAGCGCCTACGACACTAAACTATGACGTGACACTAAAGTGTACGTAAACGGTTATTATGAATATTGTTAGTTAAACTGTGCGGTGTGCAATTAATTAAAACTAAACTTGAAGAACATGTTGACGACACTGAGTATTTTAAAGTGTTATGAACTAGTAAATATAAACAAGGTCATGGTTTGTTTGAAAGAGAATTTTCCATAATCGCCAAGCTAGTCAAGCCACACCTCGCAACGAAATCCTGAACCCTGGCGCCCGTCAGCGGTCTGCTTAAGATATCCACTGCTAACGACCGCCTCTTACGACACCCGCAAGAATGAAATCTTATTTTAAACTAACCGTTTTTTGGTAAATTATGAACCTTTGCATTCCAACAAACGCTCTTTGGCAACATAGAAATGTCAAATATTTTGTGGCTATTGAGCCATTCGGTATCGTGACTTTTAGTAAATTTAGTATCATAGACTTTGTAAAATTTAGTACTATATATGTAAAACTAATACGTACGTAGCAGCCGACAGATGTGGAGAGCGAAATTATCTTACTGCAGCGGAGACGTCGCTGTTGGAGAAGTTTGTTGAAATGTAGGAAACTATTAAAAGTTTTCAGATTATTTGAAATTTAAAAATGGGACACATCTGCATTGTAAAATTAAAAAAGTAAAACTAGTCCACCACTTACACGCTGCCGAGCGCAGACACACAACACTCACTCACCTACATAGGCAGAGTTTATTCAGATAATCAAAGAAACTACCTCTACGTTTATTCCGCGTCTCAATTAGAAATAGTATTACGGATTTCTCTATGTATTTTCCCGAAAACTTCATGAAACGTGTATTACAACGGCTTTTTGAAGGCCGATAAGTATGTCTAGTAAGAACCCATGCTTATACTCTTACTTCCGAAACACGGTGGCTAAGGCTTTTAAATTTCTCATTAATTTAATAAGAAAAAGCTCAGCATGGCTTCTGTGCTCTAAAAATATCTATGATATAGATATGCATATACGATATAGATATACATTTTTTTTGATATTATACTTAATTATTTATTTTTTAATATACTTAAATCTATATAGTAAAGAATTTCCGCAAAGTTAGTCTGAGCCCATTAACTGTGTTTTGAGGAATTAACGTAGAAACTTATTGAAATAACATGTCCACAATTTGTCAAACCGATTTTATTGTCTTTGTAGAAACAATATAATTAATTTTTATAAAGACAAAGAATATCAGCAGTAAATAGTACTAATTATCTGCACAAAAACTTGAAATAGGAAAACCCACAGGCGTGTTTCTGAACAGCACTTGGAGTACTTTTACCGAGTACGCGCAACTCCGGCCCTGCCGCAGCGCGACGGGGGTTTAGGTTCAACTTTACATCGTTTTTAATGATCTGTCTTCGTATCTACGCGAATAATACAGATTTAAATAACACTATTGCTTCAGGATTTTATGGCGTTATAAATAAAATTTATATGTTATTATAAAATTTAAATATACGAAAGAGTAATAAATATAAATAAATATCTTCACGCAATTCCCAATACAGGGGTAGACAGAGGTCAAGTCTAGACAATTAAGTCCCTTTGACCCATCTTCCACCGAAGATATTTTCGGGACAACGTGACAGGTGGTGAGCCCGTCGCCGCCTTTTATGTCCAAGCCAACGATGAAATTCGTACATAAGTTTTTGAAAAACTCGTTGGTACTGCCACCTGGGGATCGAACTCGGGTCTCTCGACTCGAAATTCCGACCACCCAACAACTCGGCTATCGTGACTTATTATATACGAAAAAGAAAGCTTAAAATTGCTCAGCGGGCTATGAAAAGGGCTATGCTACGTGTTTGTCTGCATGACAAAATTCGCAATGACAATATCCGCAGCAGATCTAGGGTAACCAACGTAGCCGTAACGATCAGTACGCTGAAGTGGCCATGGGCCATCCACATAGCTCGCAGTACTGACACTAGCCTCGCTAAATTGCCTCGTTCTGGCTAGCGCAGTGTTAGACACGCCCCACTCGTTGTGGGGCCCCACTCGACCTGCACAACATTGCGAAAGTCGATCGATGTCGTCGAGTGTCGAAACCAATATTCAGCAGTGGATTTTTGATAGTTTGTAAAGAAGAAGAAGAAATAAAATTAAGACCAACACCACTGCAATACCTCAAGAACAGACTCAAGATATTATGCGTAGATAGTATTAATATTAATATTATTAAATTAATACATGAAAGTTAACAATAGCCGAACCTAAACTGACAAAACTGACGTTGAAGACCGCATTCCCCTTGTGACGTCCCCTTGTGGGAGGGGGGAGTGCTGTTAAATACTTGTACATAAAACGCAATAAATTCCGTAGGATTGTTCTTACTGTTGTTTATTATCTGTAGCCGGGGTCAGGTCGACTGTTAGGCGATCTTTACTCTGCGAATTATTAATATACTATAATCTACCCGCGTTATTCCCCGTCCATTATACAATTGTTCATAAAGTCGACAAAAATAAATCGCATTCGTAATTTTCTTGAGGTACCTAACGAATAGTATCTAACGGCAACTGACTGACGTTGACGTTGTAACGCAAACTGACGTTGAAGACCGCATTCCCCTTGTGACGTCCCCTTGTGTGAGGGGGGAGTGCTGTTAAATACTTGTACATAAAACGCAATAAATTCCGTAGGATTGTTCTTACTGTTCTTTATTATCTGTAGCCGGGGTCAGGTCGACTGTTAGGCGATCTTTACTCTGCGAATTATTAATATACTATAATCTACCCGCGTTATTCCCCGTCCATTATACAATTGTTCATAAAGTCGACAAAAATAAATCGCATTCGTAATTTTCTTGAGGTACCTAACGAATAGTATCTAACGGCACATTATCTTACATTACTTTTTCATATGTACATTACATCTAACGGCCAATTATTTTAAATTTGAGAAGGTTTTTTTAATGAATTCCATTACATCTACACATGTCGTAAAATATTATTAAATCTAACAGCCAATTATTGTACCTTCAAAGAGATTTTTTTCTGAATGGAGTAATCACAAAATAAAGGTGAAATGGCTCGAAAACATAATTATGATAACGACGAATATCAAGAGGGCGTCTGATTTACTAATTACTAGCTACAAGTGCTGTAGTTGTAGTTAATTACATTCAAACGACGGCGAATAATTTAACAATATAATGAATTTTCATTAAGTTCTTTATCAAATTGTGAAGAAATCTGCTAGCTAATAGATGTTCTTAATAATGAATGAATTATGTGTCAGATTTGTCGCAGAAAAAGAATAACTTTCTTTTTAAGCATAGTTTTATATTCACGCAATTTCTCCTACTGTGGTCGGCAGGGACAATCTAGAGGATAATGAAATTCTTTCGACCTACTTTTCACTAAAGTTTATTGGGGACAACAGGTGGTGAGCCTATAATTATACAGAATTTCTAAAATTCCGAAACTTAACACAGTCATTTAATATTTGCAGAATAAAATGAGAGATTAAAAAGTCACGATAGCTCAATCGGAATTCAAGGAACTCTAATGAAAATTTGTTTTTCAGGAAGCCTAATTTCCTTTCCTTTCTTTATTATGTGAATACTAATTAAAATGTCTGTCTGTGCATCTGCTGGAAGTACGTTAGAATTTTGAAAATTAGAGAGTTTTAGTGACAAAATTTAAGAACTTGGCCTGACGATAGTTTGTAAAATAAACTTATAAATAGTAGGCAATTTAGGTACATAGCTCTCTGTCTCTAAAGATTAGGCTTCTTACTTCATCAATAACAAAGTAACAGGAAAATCGAAAGTCCTCTGAATGACTTCAAGTATGTTGTGTATGTATGGTAAGAAATCTCAATGAGTCCTCTTTAAAAACATCGTATGTATTCAAAACTTCGCACAGTTGTCAAGGACCAAAGACAATAAAATAATAATAAAAACATATTTACAAATTATATAGCGTTGATTTAAGTTTCAATATTTAGAACACGCTTTTGCAGTTAGCTGAACTGAAGAAAATAAATAATAGTTTAAAAATCACGCTTTTGTGATTAGCTAAACTGAAAAATATGCAATAAGTAATAATTACAAAAAAAGTGAGAAAAGGTAGACAATATAATAAATTTACGTTGGTCCAGAAAAAAATATATTAGTAAAAAAAATATTTCTTAAAAAAGCGTCGCTTGCTTCTTAAGATATTTTATAATGACTACTTTTACTAATATCTGACAACAAAATATTTACAATAATTGCTATCTCGCTTTTAAAAATATTTTTTTACAATAATTTTCTTAGTAATAACTTACCACTCTGTTTTTTTACTTTAAGAAAATTATTTTTTTGTTATTTAAGAGACCCGACATCAAACCCCAGGAGTTGACTCGTACTAAAGAGTTTTTTCAAAACTTATGTACAGTTTATGTCGTTGGCTTGGAGATAAAAGACGGCCAGAGGCTCACCACCTATCATGTTGCTTTAAAAAAAAAGGTCCGGCAAAATGTGGGTCGAAAAGACTGAATGGTCAAGACCTCAGGCTACCCTAGTATGTGAAATTGCGTGAAGATACTTAATGAATATAACATAGTTGCCATAGCAAATAATTCTAAATGCAAATACTTTAGACCCGCAGTATACTTTAGGCAAACTTCAAATGGTCTCAATATTAAAATCAACCATAGAGATAATAGAGTTTTCAACTTCAAAAGCTCTGCTGTAATTTGATATCGTATGTAATTTCACAAAGTCTCTGTTCCTGATGTTATTAATTGTACATATTTGATACAAGAATAATGTTTGTTTGTAATTTCGTTTCTGTAATTGAATTAGCTTGATGCAGCAATTGGAGCGTTTAGAAATTTAATAACTTGAGAAACAGGTATAGAATTGTACATCTGTATAATTGTAGATATGAGGTATGTATATAAACTAGCATTAAAACTTTTTTTGCACTGTTATTGGCCGGCAGACATAGGTGAATGCGTGGTACTAAGCCCGATTACCTCGATGCAGAGATAGATTCTATCACATTGAAAGAGCATAATTTGGTAAACTTAATTTGGTGCTTGTCCAAGTTTTGTTGCCGCATGTAGTTAATGCACAGGACAACCAATAGGAATAAAATATTTCATATTTAATAAAAAATATTTCAAAGTACTGAAAAAAAATATATATGTATGAGTATCTTCAAAAAATATCGTCTGTGTGAAATACAAGAATACTTTTCTATGCTGCTTGCATGTTAAAATTCTTTCCCTTCCCTTTCTTTAAGAGTTAGCCCTTTCTTCCTGTAAGAGTCGCAATACAGACTGAAGCTTAAAGAAAAGGTATAAAGACTTAAAAGATTTAAAGAACTTTGAATGTCTAGAACAGGTGAATGAAATTGTATACTTGGGGAATACGTTTAGCCGGGATGGAAGATGTGATTTAGATGTGGACAGGCGTGTCGCAGCCGGGAACAAAGTCAATGGTGCCCTGACTGCGTTAATCAAAAGGCAAGGCGTTATGAAAAGTGCACGCCTTGCAATACATAACGCAGTGTTGGTACCGACTTTGTTATATGGCAGCGAAACCTGGGTATGCCAGAAGAAGCATAAAAGCAGGTTGAATGCAGTGGAGATGCGATCTCTTCGTAAAATGTGCGGCCTTACCATGGCCGACCGAAAGCGAAACTATAATATGGTAGGTTTGAAAGATTACTTTGTCACAAAAATGGATAAGGGCGTGCTTCGATGGTTTGGGCACGTTGAGCGAATGAGTGAAGACCGAATGGTGAAGAAAATATTTAGCGCGAAAGTTAATATTAAAAGGTGTCGAGGTAGACCGAGACTAACTTTCGAAGACCATGTGAGCAAATTGCTCGAAGAGGGGAGGGTCAAGAGTACTCGGATACCTAGACGTGCATGTATGAAGAAGATGATGAATCTGAAAGAAGCGAAAGAAGTATGTAGGGATCGTGACACTTGGCGATCTGTTCTCTCTGGCTACCCTGTCAGGGATTGTGCGTGAAGATAAATAAATAAAAAGAACTTTGACATGAAATTGAATCCAAAACTGGATATAGTCACACGTCACCAATAGCTCAAAATAAACAAATAAATTATTACGGGTATTTTCTAAGACGTGCAACACATTATTTTACATTTACTGACACGAAACACGACGCCAGTAGACAAAAATAATATCGAAGCTTACAGCGAAATAAAAATGTTTTGCTTTACCGACGTGTGCTGAAGGATCGCTTTACTCAATGTCCATATTTATTTTACCAACTTAAAAGGAGGCTGTAGATTCAAAATTCTCTGTTATATACTTATTTGTAGGTAATGTAAAAGGCTCCTATGCTTAACATTACCTATTGAATAGGGAAGGAAGTAAAAAATTAGTTAGTTGCCAATCAAAGCAGGACATATTTATTTAGGTTAGCAAATCACGCGGCGTCTGTGCGCTTGAGCGCTCCTCGTTAATCAATGCCGTCGCCACCGCTTTGATGTATTATTTGGGTACAACTAATCTGAGGCTTTTTAATGCGTAATTTGAATTATAATTATGATTAGAATTAATTGCTTACGCGAGCCACGACGAATACTCTGATCTCAAAGTAAGTAGCTAAAGCACTCGTGTTATGGAATCGGAAACAACGAATGTACCACTGCTTAAGGGAAAGGACTATACCTTGCTGTGGACTTTTACAGGCCGTTAAATGAGTAATTTAAGTAAGGACTTAAATTATAACGTCACAGGTGTTAAGATTTGTAGCTCCTGCCACCCAGCAGTTGCAAAGTAGACGAAGTAATAGAAGGTCCGGTATAAACTACACTGATATTTTTCAATATACGAGTCATACAATAAAGTCGCCTATAAAAGACCAATACTTTAAATTATATAAAAATTAAAAATAATATTGAAATGAAGAGATTCGCAATATGGCAGGTTCGAAAGATGACCTTGTCACAAAAATTTATAAGGGCGTGCTTCGATCGTTTGGGCACGTTGAGCGAATGAGCGAAGACCAAATGGTGAAGAAAATATATAGCGCCAAAGTTAATATTAAAAGGTGTCGAGGTAGACCGAGACTAACTTTCGAAGACCATGTGAGCAAATTGCTCGAAGAGGGGAGGGTCAAGAGTACTCGGATACCTAGACGTGCATGTATGAAGAAGATGATGAATCTGAAAGAAGCGAAAGAAGTATGTAGGGATCGTGACACTTGGCGATCTGTTCTCTCTGGCTACCCTGTCAGGGATTGTGCGTGAAGATAAATAAATAAAAAGAACTTTGACATGAAATTGAATCCAAAACTGGATATAGTCACACGTCACCAATAGCTCAAAATAAACAAATAAATTATTACGGGTATTTTCTAAGACGTGCAACACATTATTTTACATTTACTGACACGAAACACGACGCCAGTAGACAAAAATAATATCGAAGCTTACAGCGAAATAAAAATGTTTTGCTTTACCGACGTGTGCTGAAGGATCGCTTTACTCAATGTCCATATTTATTTTACCAACTTAAAAGGAAGCTGTAGATTCAAAATTCTCTGTTATATACTTATTTGTAGGTAATGTAAAAAGCTCCTATGCTTAACATTACCTATTGAATAGGGAAGGAAGTAAAAAATTAGTTAGTTGCCAATCAAAGCAGGACATATTTATTTAGGTTAGCAAATCACGCGGCGTCTGTGCGCTTGAGCGCTCCTCGTTAATCAATGCCGTCGCCACCGCTTTGATGTATTATTTGGGTACAACTAATCTGAGGCTTTTTAATGCGTAATTTGAATTATAATTATGATTAGAATTAATTGCTTACGCGAGCCACGACGAATACTCTGATCTCAAAGTAAGTAGCTAAAGCACTCGTGTTATGGAATCGGAAACAACGAATGTACCACTGCTTAAGGGAAAGGACTATACCTTGCTGTGGACTTTTACAGGCCGTTAAATGAGTAATTTAAGTAAGGACTTAAATTATAACGTCACAGGTGTTAAGATTTGTAGCTCCTGCCACCCAGCAGTTGCAAAGTAGACGAAGTAATAGAAGGTCCGGTATAAACTACACTGATATTTTTCAATATACGAGTCATACAATAAAGTCGCCTATAAAAGTCCAATACTTTAAATTATATAAAAAATTAAAAAAATAATATTGAAATGAAGAGATTCGCAATATGGCAGGTTCGAAAGATGACCTTGTCACAAAAATTTATAAGGGCGTGCTTCGATCGTTTGGGCACGTTGAGCGAATGAGCGAAGACCAAATGGTGAAGAAAATATATAGCGCCAAAGTTAATATTAAAAGGTGTCGAGGTAGACCGAGACTAACTTTCGAAGACCATGTGAGCAAATTGCTCTAAGAGGGGAGGGTCAAGAGTACTCGGATACCTAGACGTGCGTGATGAATCTGAAATAAGCGAAAGAGGTATGTAGGGATCGTGACACTTCGGATCGTCAGGGATTGTGCTTGAGGATAAGTAAGTAAGTAAGTATAGAAACTTTCCATATTTTTTAGAGGACTCTTAAAGTTTGCCGAGCTACATGGGAGCGACATGCAGATCGTGATTAGCGCCCATTTTTCAAAAAAAAAAAATGTTAACTCTTGAAGTCTGCTAACCATCAGCGCAGCACTGCAAAACATTTTTTTTTATTTTTGTTAAAAATAGAAACAAAATTATTGAATAAACTTCATAGAATTCTGAAATAAATAAAATTACCAAACAATGACAATACACATATACAATGTCAATGAACAATACACAAGAACACTCGTACGTATCATACTCACACGTAGCCATACATATTGCTATTGTATTTTTGATTGTTGTTGTTACAATTAATTTTCTTTTTTGTCGAAATTAGTATAGACCGAGATAGAAACTTGTCTTGGCAGATCCGTATTGCCTGGAACCCAAGATAAAGGCGTTGCCTAGTGTGCCAGAAATGTGCGAACTCCTTTGACAGCCATAACTACTGTACGTTTATTTTATGTGAAATATATTTATATATTCACGTTATTCTCAATACAGAGGTAGATAGAGGTATAATCTAGACAGTAAAGACCTTTCGACCACCTTCCACGGTAGACATTTTTCAGGACAAGGTGACAGGTGGTTAACCCGTCGCTGTGTTTATGTCCAAGCCAACGATATAAGTTGTACATAAGTTTTAGAAAAAACCAATTGGTACGATCAGGCTTCCTGGGGATCAAACTCACCGAATCACTCAGCTAGCGTGACTTTTTATGTGTAATAGTTTACAAAAAATATTTTCAATTTCATTGCAGATATACCAGAAACGAAATTGCAAATTAGATAATTATCAATTATAATTTTACGTCTAGTAAATGATAATTCAAATCAGCATTTTCTCCTTTACGAGTGCAACATTAACGCTCCGCAGCCCGAAATAACGAACGTCCTGCGAATAAGCGCGCATACGTCGTTGTGTAATTACATGACTGAATTTTCAGCACAAAAATTGTTAATGACCCGACATCCTTTTCGATAGTGACCCTGCTTCGAAGCTAAGTGTTTCAGTTCGAGTCGCTTACCACCTGTAACGTTGTCTTCAATTAACTTTCGGTAAAAGGAGTTAATTGTCTAGACCTTCTTCTACACCAACATTGAGAAAATCCGCAAAGAAACAATATATAGTTTTATATAAGTTTGTAATGTTTGTTAACGATTTTTTTCTACGTAATCTTCCCTTAAAATGAAAATGAAAATTACCACTTTTAAGTCCCACCACAATTAAGTCCCTTTGACCCACCTTCCACCGAAGATATTTTCGGTACAACGTGACATTTTATTTAATGATGCATTTAATAAAAATAAAGGGAATAATCATACAATATAAAAAGCACAGCGTGGGAAGGACTTCTCCCTTAGTCGCCACTTACGCCACCTGCAATAAGAGATGGCTGGTATATTCTTCCACCGCTCCCCACACGGCCTTATGTCGACTTTATTATTCTTATTTAAACGCAGAAGTCAAAGCTTTTATCTTACTTTCATTTCCCAGACAAGGCTGTTTACGCGCTGTAAGTTTTCAAATTAAAATTGTGCATGTGGTTGCCGAGGAACGTCACATTTATGTTAATAACACTCGTGAAATTTGAATCTACGCACCACAGAGGTAACACATGACACTTGTATATTAGGATACCACAAACTATGTTTTTTTATATCGACTTTATTATTCTTATTTAAACGCAGAAGTCAAAGCTTTTATCTTACTTTCATTTCCCAGACAAGGCTGTTTACGCGCTGTAAGTTTTCAAATTAAAATTGTGCATGTGGTTGCCGAGGAACGTCACATTTATGTTAATAACACTCGTGAAATTTGAATCTACGCACCACAGAGGTAACACATGACACTTGTATATTAGGATACCACAAACTATGTTTTTTTATATCGACTTTATTATTCTTATTTAAACAGAGAAGTCAAAGATTTTATCTTATATTCATTTATTCGACAAGGCTGTTTACGCGCTGTAAGTTTTCAAATTAAAATTGTGCATGTGGTTGCCGAGGAACGTCACATTTATGTTAATAACACTCGTGAAATTTGAATCTACGCACCACAGAGGTAACACATGACACTTGTATATTAGGATACCACAAACTATGTTTTTTTTTTTTGATTGTTGTTGTTACAATTAATTTTCTTTTTGTCGAAATTAGTATAGACCGAGATAGAAACTTGTCTTGGCAGATCCGTATTGCCTGGAACCCAAGATAAAGGCGTTGCCTAGTGTGCCAGAAATGTGCGAACTCCTTTGACAGCCATAACTACTGTACGTTTATTTTATGTGAAATATATTTATATATTCACGTTATTCTCAATACAGAGGTAGATAGAGGTATAATCTAGACAGTAAAGACCTTTCGACCACCTTCCACGGTAGACATTTTTCAGGACAAGGTGACAGGTGGTTAACCCGTCGCTGTGTTTATGTCCAAGCCAACGATATAAGTTGTACATAAGTTTTAGAAAAAACCAATTGGTACGATCAGGCTTCCTGGGGATCAAACTCACCGAATCACTCAGCTAGCGTGACTTTTTATGTGTAATAGTTTACAAAAAAAAAAAATTTCAATTTCATTGCAGATATACCAGAAACGAAATTGCAAATTAGATAATTATCAATTATAATTTTACGTCTAGTAAATGATAATTCAAATCAGCATTTTCTCCTTTACGAGTGCAACATTAACGCTCCGCAGCCCGAAATAACGAACGTCCTGCGAATAAGCGCGCATACGTCGTTGTGTAATTACATGACTGAATTTTCAGCACAAAAATTGTTAATGACCCGACATCCTTTTCGATAGTGACCCTGCTTCGAAGCTAAGTGTTTCGGATTCGAGTCGCTTACCACCTGTAACGTTGTCTTCAATTAACTTTCGGTAAAAGGAGTTAATTGTCTAGACCTTCTTCTACACCAACATTGAGAAAATCCGCAAAGAAACAATATATAGTTTTATATAAGTTTGTAATGTTTGTTAACGATTTTTTTCTACGTAATCTTCCCTTAAAATGAAAATGAAAATTACCACTTTTAAGTCCCACCACAATTAAGTCCCTTTGACCCACCTTCCACCGAAGATATTTTCGGTACAACGTGACATTTTATTTAATGATGCATTTAATAAAAATAAAGGGAATAATCATACAATATAAAAAAGCACAGCGTGGGAAGGACTTCTCCCTTAGTCGCCACTTACGCCACCTGCAATAAGAGATGGCTGGTATATTCTTCCACCGCTCCCACACGGCCTTATGTCGACTTTATTATTCTTATTTAAACAGAGAAGTCAAAGATTTTATCTTATATTCATTTATTCGACAAGGCTGTTTACGCGCTGTAAGTTTTCAAATTAAAATTGTGCATGTGGTTGCCGAGGAACGTCACATTTATGTTAATAACACTCGTGAAATTTGAATCTACGCACCACAGAGGTAACACATGACACTTGTATATTAGGATACCACAAACTATGTTTTTTTTATATCGACTTTATTATTCTTATTTAAACGCAGAAGTCAAAGCTTTTATCTTACTTTCATTTCCCAGACAAGGCTGTTTATGCGCCGGAAGTTTTCAAATTAAACATTGCGCGAATGGTTGCCGGGGAACGTCACGCAGAATAACGTTTATGTTAATAACGCTCGTGAAATTTCAATCCACACCACAGAGATACACGAGGTACTTGTATATTATACTACCACAAACTGTGTTTTTTTAGTTGAATTTCAAACTAAATAAGTACATACATATCGGCCTGTTAAAGTCCACAGGAGGTCAAGGGCCTCTCCTATAGGGAGGATTTGCCGTAATCGCCAGGCTTGGCAAGCAGATTGGCGATCGCAGTACCAGACCCATCGCAGCTCAGACGCCGCTGCTCATCTTCGCTCTGATAATTTTAGAGATGGTTATCCCGCCATCTATCGGTTATATTCAAGGCAGTTTCCCTAAGGCGCCTCTTACGACATCCACGGGAAGAAAAGGAATAGCAATATTCTTTTGGCATTACCAAACGAATTCATGATATTCTGTTGCTGAGTAATCGAGATTCGAATCAGAGGAGCCGACTTCAATGTCCGAAAAGAATATTTTTTAAGTAATATACGATATCTGTCGTGGCCTTGAACACACGTTACTTTGGAGAAATTGATTGTTAGTATAAAATTTAGTGTAGCACAACTCTTCTTACGATCGATACGCTACTTCTACACAGTGCACCATCACCTTGATGTTGAGTGCGCCGCATTGTCTAGGAAACAAACTCTACGAT
Organism: Sericinus montela; assembly: GCA_029286605.1. Taxonomy (NCBI): domain Eukaryota; kingdom Metazoa; phylum Arthropoda; class Insecta; order Lepidoptera; family Papilionidae; genus Sericinus; species Sericinus montela. Next base: position 5,145,042 of record JAGSMR010000025.1, read on the forward strand.
ACTGACGGACATCACCGTAGACAAACTTTAACATAAAATCGGCACAAACCGCATAACTCCATTGCAATAAATATCTTTTAGGTATTAATAATTTAGTTCGAGAATACTTTCCACAGTCTGTTGCTAATCTGTGTCTTAGCCCAACAGTTACGCTATAAAATGGTATATAAGAAGGGCTATTAAGATTCATAAAGGAAGCATCTCCCAAATGCTTTGCCATTATTAAAGTAATACATTGCAGGCTGCAGTTAGGCACCAGCTGCTCGCCTCTCAAAGGAACGGAGCGCGCGGCGTTCCACTCGCAGGACACGATTTGCCACAAAGTTTTTGATCTTCTTACTGTTGATCGCGTGTGTAGTTATTTGTACCAGTGGCCCATTCAGTGGTTGAAATTCAAACGCAATTTAATTAATTATTAAGTGACATTATTAAGTAACATTTTGAAGTTCATTAAGGTCAATCTCTTCTCTGTGAAAAACAGATTAAAACAATCTGTTTTCTATTGTTCAATCTGTTTGATATTGACGGTTATAAAAAGAATATCTTTACGCTATTCCCAATACAGGGCTAGACAGAGGTCTAGACAATTAAATCCTTTCGACCCACCTATCATTAAAGACATTTTTGGGACAACGTGACAGGTGATAAGCCCGTCGCCGGCTGTATATTTAAAATTTCAACTGTATAAAGGACGATGTGGTTTGAAGGTAAGAGCAACGCGACGGTATAGCGGAGGTCGCGGGTTCGAATCCCGGACGTGGTAGTTGATTTTTTAAATTCCTCGTTTATTTAATATACAGTTATTTGTCTCTCCACCGTTTTAACCGTCGGTGAACAAAAGACCACTATTCTTATTAACTGTCAAACTGTGAGAACTGCGGCAAGCAACTAATTGCAATAAATTGTAGTATTGTAACTGTCACGCACATACAAAGCTACCACAACGAGTGCCACAGCAATTCGGTAACAAGTTCAATTTAAAAAAAGTTGACATATTTCGTCTCTTAATCTGAGTGCAGGGCTGAAAAGATTTCCCCCGAGGTGACTCATTGTACGTACATTTGATTCGTTTTCTGTCCAATCCTGTGACGTCAAAAGTTATTTAATTTTTTTGATACAAGCACATTTGTTATGATTTCAAAGTGTGTATAAATTAAATTACTTGAAATCAGCTTATAGAGGGACTTTGGAGCTTTTTGTTCATAATATTAATTGACCAAAAATATAAAACTATCAAAGTAAGAAGCCGCAAATATTCACTGTTTGTTATACCTGAAATTAATCCGCTTGCCTGCTCCAATGTAGCTTGGCAGGCTTCACGCAGTCTCGACGCTTAAAAATATTTTCTTATTAATATTTCACAGACATGCGATCATCATGTATGATCGCCAACATATACTTTACCTACGTGGACGAGTGGCATACATACCGGTTTTCAAGGTGTCGCTAGCTCTAAGGCACCGGGTTCGATTTCTGGGTGGACCCCAATCGGGGTTTTGTGGTACTTTTATTGTTTCTTTTTCCATAACACAAGTGCTTTAAAAACTTACTTTGGGATCAGAACAATGTTTGTGACGTTGTGCCTCTTTGTATATGTATTTATTAAATAAATAAATAAATATATTCACGTAATTCCCAATACAGGTGTAGACAGAGGTCTAGTCTAGGCAATTAAGTCCCTTTGACCCACAATCCACCGAAGATATTTTCGGGACAACGTGACAGGTGGTGAGCCCGTCGCCGGCTGTATATTTAAAATTTCAACTGTATAAAGGACGATGTGGTTTGAAGGTAAGAGCAACGCGACGGTATAGCGGAGGTCGCGGGTTCGAATCCCGGACGTGGTAGTTGATTTTTTAAATTCCTCGTTTATTTAATATACAGTTATTTGTCTCTCCACCGTTTTAACCGTCGGTGAACAAAAGACCACTATTCTTATTAACTGTCAAACTGTGAGAACTGCGGCAAGCAACTAATTGCAATAAATTGTAGTATTGTAACTGTCACGCACATACAAAGCTACCACAACGAGTGCCACAGCAATTCGGTAACAAGTTCAATTTAAAAAAAGTTGACATATTTCGTCTCTTAATCTGAGTGCAGGGCTGAAAAGATTTCCCCCGAGGTGACTCATTGTACGTACATTTGATTCGTTTTCTGTCCAATCCTGTGACGTCAAAAGTTATTTAATTTTTTTGATACAAGCACATTTGTTATGATTTCAAAGTGTGTATAAATTAAATTACTTGAAATCAGCTTATAGAGGGACTTTGGAGCTTTTTGTTCATAATATTAATTGACCAAAAATATAAAACTATCAAAGTAAGAAGCCGCAAATATTCACTGTTTGTTATACCTGAAATTAATCCGCTTGCCTGCTCCAATGTAGCTTGGCAGGCTTCACGCAGTCTCGACGCTTAAAAATATTTTCTTATTAATATTTCACAGACATGCGATCATCATGTATGATCGCCAACATATACTTTACCTACGTGGACGAGTGGCATACATACCGGTTTTCAAGGTGTCGCTAGCTCTAAGGCACCGGGTTCGATTTCTGGGTCGACCCCAATCGGGGTTTTGTGGTACTTTTATTGTTTCTTTTTCCATAACACAAGTGCTTTAAAAACTTACTTTGGGATCAGAACAATGTTTGTGACGTTGTGCCTCTTTGTATATGTATTTATTAAATAAATAAATAAATATATTCACGTAATTCCCAATACAGGGGTAGACAGAGGTCTAGTCTAGACAATTAAGTTCCTTCGACGTTTTAAGTTTTTGAAAAACCTATTGGTGCGAGTCTGTCACCTGGGGATCGAACTCAGGGCTTTTGACTCGAAATTCCCCGAATCGGGGAAGGGGGGTCTGTGGGCCTCCGGTTACTTGCACTCACCAGATGAAACGCAGAAGTTTGTTAGAATTCTACTTCATGCCGGTATTTTGTAAGGTCGTGGTACTTTCCCGGTCGTGCCGGCCCATTCATGCAACAACAAAAGCTGATGCGTCACTGTTAAAAATTCGTGATTCGTGAATTCGTGATTTATGATATCTCCAGAAATTATTTCCCGGACACTGCAGAGAACGACACGACAGGCGACACTGACACCATCTACAATACGTCGACGGACTCATATTACCCCGTTATGCGTTAATTATTGCTATATATACCTAGTCAGGTCATAAATTCTGTCGCATGTTTAAATAAAATAATTGAAACAAGTTTATTCATAACAGCGGCGACGGGTTCACCACCTGTCACGTTGTCCCGAAAATATCTTCGGTGGAAGGTGGGTCAAAGGGACTTAAGTGTCTAGTCTTGACCTCTGTCTACCCCTGTATTGAGAATTGCGTGAAGATATTTATTTATTTATTTTATTTTATAAGTTTATTCATTATGTATCCATTTATGTACCAAAATGAACTTAACAAAACATATGACACTACAGATTATTCAAAATGACCTCCGTGATTTTGAATACAGGTCTTTAATCTGCGTGGCCAGTCGTCTTTCGCAGCACGAACGAGGTCCATATCAATATCGGCGACTGCCTTAATCAAGGATGTCTTGAGTGACTGCAAATTGGGATGAGGCTTTGAGCACGCCTTGTCCTCCAAGTGTTGCCATATCTTGTAATCTAGCTGATTCAAATCTGGACTGTAGGAGGGCCAGTCTTCGTGCCGGAAGAAGTCGATTTCACGCGCCGCCAGCTAGTCTTGTGTGCTCTTCGCTCTATGAGCTGGCGCCGAATCTTGTAGGAATACCCAGTGCCTGTTATTCAACATGGTAGCAGAAAAAGGTTCCACAAGGTTCGTCAGGACTGTATTTTAATACACAACTGCATTCGTTTTTACACCTTTCTCACAAAAATGTACCTCTGTTAAGCCCCAATAAGAAACTACCAACCATACCATGAGCGAGGATGGAACATGAACTCGTTGGACACGCGGAATACGGTTGCACGCTTCTCCACTACTGTGTGCGTACACCTTATCATTTAGTTTGTTATAGCTCTCTTTTACGGTAAAAATTTTTTCATTCGAAAAAAGGATTTCCCGATATTTTTTTCTCGCGTACCGCTTCAACAAAAAGTGGTATCTCTTCAGTCTCAGGTCCATACAACGTGCATTCAAACGATATTCTGTTTTTCTTCGATATACTTGAAGCTTCATTTAACACCCCTTCTACCGTGGTTCTGCTTAACTCAATCTAAGGGGCCAACAGTTTCTGCCTACGTTTGGGATTTCTTTGAATTTGCGCCTTCACAGCTTTTATCTCTGCTGGAGTTCTAACAGACCGAGGGCGATCACTTCTTGACCAGTCATCTACACTAGAGTCTTCATTGTATCGTTTGATGGTACGATAAACGAATCTTTTGGTTATATTCAAATTTTTCAGTATGTCAAAAATTTGAATTGGCGCGTAACCGCAACGATGCAACGCAATAATTGCAACACGGTCTTCTTTGAGCGTCCACTCCATATTTTAAAATGAGTAAAATTCTAAAAAGTGTACAGTTTTATTTTCAAAAACAATTCGAAATTCGAATTCAATAAAATGTTTTGAGGCCAGCTTTCTAAAAGAAAAGTTTTTACTGTGTGATAATAGTTATGACCTGACTGTGTATATGTAATAAAGACCGGTGGAATAAAGAACGAAGGTACCACAAACACCCTGACCCGAGAGTGAAAAGTAAGTATGTACAAAAGGTGTTTTTACGTTGACCCGACCTAATATGTCGAAAACCGATAGGCAACTCACGACTCGTCCGAAAATGGTGAATATTAAAGATGCGAATGAGGTATGTAAGGATCATATATAAGGATGCGATTACAGCGATCTGTTCTTTTTGGCCATCCCGTCAGAGGTACTCATACGTGAAGCTATATTTACAAAGCAGCAATAGTACCACGCTCATTAGGTGACCACGAGTTTATTTCTGAACTTTTACACTTAATAAATAACAACAAGCAATAAAAGGCAATGATCACGTTCCGGTTTGGAACTAAAGCCTCTTTCAGCTCTTAATACGGCCAAATTGTTTCGCAATTTGTCGTAAATCACTCCGAAAGGTCCGAAGTAATTTTCAGTGGGATAAGGAATAAATAGACAAGAAATACGACAACTCTAATGCTACTTGCAAGAACTTAGAGGATTATCCTCTATCCTCAAATACCGGCGTACCATTTGAAATCTTCCTTTTGAAATTGGAACGTTTATTCTAATTCCCGACCATTTTTTTTATTTCGTGCTAATAATTGAAAAACAACATCGTCAGGCTGCGTAGGACGACTCCGATAATTCACGAACGAATTGCCTTGACGTGGTGGTGGGGCCTAGTAACCGAGTATTGGACACCGACGGTGAATCGAGAGGTACATATTTGGCCGCATAACTCACGCGGCATGGCCGGCCTGTGGTGGCCGCTCAGAAATATTGTGATAAGGCACGGACGGAGTCGCCTGGATAAGCTAGTATTCAGTAACTAAATATAATTTCTGCTTTTTAAATATCTGAATGCCTTTATATTAGTTTGATTTTTGTTTTCTCGCATCATTAAAGATTTAAAAATACTACTTGTATAAAACATTTGCTTGAAACTTTTCATAAGGTAATAAAATCGAAACCTGACAGAAAATATAACAAGTAAAAAGAGACCATATTCGTGAGGATATGAAGCTCATTTTTCAATTTCATGGCATTATTAAGGTAAGAATATCAACATTAAGATATAGTTTTAAAATGGACGCTTTAAGCCTCGGCGAGGAGACATTGTTTACGGCTCTCCGGGAAAAGTTCCAAATCGTAATATTAAATGAAGCATCTCCGAGCGTAAAACCAGTTATTACCGATAGAACTAATTCACTCAGCCGTTAAGGCGGTATGTTCGAAATTCTCATATTTTTACTGAATTCTGTTTTATTTAAATGTAAAAGTTTTATTGTTATATTGCACTGGTTTAGTTTAATTAGGCATTTGTATGGAAGTCTATTATTCATACCTCACCTTTTCTTAGCCTTAGATTATCAGAATAGTGGTAATCTTTACTGAAAAACTGCCTTGTTTATACCTGCCTTTATAAGTTTTATTTCATACAAACTTCTACCAGCCGCTTCGGCTGATTTTATGTCTTTAAATAACTGTCAAAATCATAATCTGTTATATACACAAAACTTTTTAGTTCCCACGGGAACGGATAATTTCAAACAGAGTATAAATATTATAACAGACTATTAATTTAAATGAATATATATATATATATATATATATATATATATATATATATATATATATATATATATATATATATATATATATATATATATATATATATATATATGTATATATATATATATATATATATATATATGTATATATATATATATATGTATATATATATATATATATATATGCATGCACAAGTATGTAGACACATTTTCATGTTGTACATATACAATTTCCAACATTGGCTTTTAAATTTTATTGGTGGCTAAATTATTTTATAACCTACGGAAACGAACTATGGGATGTGATATGTTAATATTGTAACAGTTTAATTGTAACTATTCTGGATTACGTGTTTGGTATAGTGGATACTATTTAGATCCAATTGCGCGAGAAGGGTATGAGTGATTATGCTGGAATGAATGATTGTGTGTAGTGTGAACAATCTTGCCGTTTACGCCGATTTTCTAGAGAGGTTACTTTAAAATATTGAGTATTTCTTCGTACAAATTTAATTTTCGGCAAAGGCCCACTCTATTGCTTAATATTCTTCTCTTACTTACTTACTTACTTATCTTCACGCACACTACCTGACGGGGTAGCCAGAGAGAACAGATCGCCAAGTGTCACGATCTCTACATACTTCTTTCGCTTCTTTCAGATTCATCATCTTCTTCATACATGCACGTCTAGGTATCCGAGTACTCTTGACCCTCCCCTCTTCGAGCAATTTGCTCACACGGTCTTCGAAAGTTAGTATCGGTCTACCTCGACACCTTTTAATATTAACTTTATATTTCGCGCTATATATTTTCTTCATCATTCGGTCTTCACTCATTCGCTCAACGTGCCCAAACCATCGAAGCACGCACTTATCCATTTTTGTGACAAAGTAATCTTTCAAACCTACCATATTATCGTTTCGCTTTCGGTCGGCCATGGTAAGGCCGCACATTTTACGAAGAGATCGCATCTCCACTGCATTCAACCTGTTTGTATGCTTCTTCTGGCATACCCAGGTTTCGATGCCATATAACAAAGTCGGTACCAACACTGCGTTATGTATTGCAAGGCGTGCACTTTTTACTACGCGTTGCCTTTTGACTAACGCAGTCAGGGCACCATTGACTGTTCCCGGCAGCGACACGCCTATTCATATCTAAATCACATCTTCCATCCCAGCTAAACGCACTCCCTAAGTATACAATTTCATTCACCTGTTCTAGACATTCCTGATTTACCCAAATTTCGCACTTCGTTCTTACTTCGTCCCTTTCAAATACTAGAACCTTAGTTTTATTAGCATTCAAACGGAGACCATTAATTTCACATTCTTCTTCATACACGTGACTAATTCCTGCAGTTCTGCCTCTGATGGTGCAATAAGCACTGCATCATCAGCATACAGCAGACAATTTACTTTTATGTCACCCATTTTCACACCCAAACAGCTATCTTTCAGCTTCTGTAAACAGCTGTTAATATTTTCTCAATTCTATTTTATGAATCTCGTAGTGTGGTGACCAAATTATAGATCCGTATATAAGACTGTAATACAGTCAGATAACTGTTGTGTTTTAAATCCCTTAGCAGAACAAAAGACAAACCCTATTAATTGGTAAGAATTTTGATGATCTCATTGTAATGATCGGAAAAAACAAATTTAATTAACGGAATGTTGATGTGATGCGGAAGTTAAACAAGCATCGTATTATGTTCCATGTTCCTTGTGCTGCACTGTGTCTAATGTCGGAAGTCATCACCAAATAGACATGACCGCGATATTAGATGAATCTACTGCAAGATGTAGTAACGTATCCAGTATTTGTAAGGAATACCGATATAATAGTCACGATAGACAAGTAATAGGATAATCGGAATGTGGCTGCGTGGTGGCTTGGATATAACGCAATACGACAGGAGGCAATAGGCTCATCACCTTTCACGTTGTTCCCAAAAATGTCTTCGGTGGAAAGTGGTTTGAAGGGGACGCATTCGTCTTGACCTCTATCTTCCCCTGTAGTGGGATCGGCGTGAAGATATTTTATTAATATTAACGAAATAATAAATTAATGATTTCAAATATGTAAACGACTATATTAACTTACAAATTTAGTCGTTTACAGATTGAGGTATTGCAGATTTTCAGTTCAGTTATTACAGTTATTCTAGCGGCGGGCTTACTTACTAATCGCACTGAAATCCACACTCTATAAATACCACGACAATGCTTGATTAATTAAAGTTAATGATTGCGCATACTTAACTGACAATTAGAGCGGTATGTTATTGTAACTGGAACCTAATTATTCGCGAACCGTTCATTAATTATCTATGCAATTTATTTCATTATGGTACATAAATTAGTTGGCAATGGTTATTAAAACATTACTTATTTACTATTGTAGAAACTAGATTATAAACCAAAGTATAATATTATATACACAGCAAGGTTAACCAGCGCGATATAATACTTTAAATATTTAATATACACAATGAAAAAATTATAAAAATTTAAAACAAAATCATAGTGACTTATATATATGCATGCACAAGTATGTAGACACATTTTCATGTTGTACATATACAATTTCCAACATTGGCTTTTTAAATTTTATTGGTGGCTAAATTATTTTATAACCTACGGAAACGAACTATGGGATGTGATATGTTAATATTGTAACAGTTTAATTGAAACTTTTTTGTATAACGTGTTTGGTATAGTGGATACTATTTAGATCCAATTGCGCGAGAAGGGTATGAGTGATTATGCTGGAATGAATGATTGTGTGTAGTGTGAACAATCTTGCCGTTTACGCCGATTTTCTAGAGAGGTTACTTTAAAATATTGAGTATTTCTTCGTACAAATTTAATTTTCGGCAAAGGCCCACTCTATTGCTTAATATTCTTCTCTTACTTACTTACTTACTTATCTTCACGCACACTACCTGACGGGGTAGCCAGAGAGAACAGATCGCCAAGTGTCACGATCTCTACATACTTCTTTCGCTTCTTTCAGATTCATCATCTTCTTCATACATGCACGTCTAGGTATCCGAGTACTCTGGACCCTCCCCCTCTTCGAGCAATTTGCTCACACGGTCTTCGAAAGTTAGTATCGGTCTACCTCGAAACCTTTTAATATTAACTTTATATTACGCGCTATATATTTTCTTCATCATTCGGTCTTCACTCATTCGCTCAACGTGCCCAAACCATCGAAGCACGCACTTATCCATTTTTGTGACAAAGTAATCTTTCAAACCTACCATATTATCGTTTCGCTTTCGGTCGGCCATGGTAAGGCCGCACATTTTACGAAGAGATCGCATCTCCACTGCATTCAACCTGTTTGTATGCTTCTTCTGGCATACCCAGGTTTCGATGCCATATAACAAAGTCGGTACCAACACTGCGTTATGTATTGCAAGGCGTGCACTTTTTACTACGCGTTGCCTTTTGACTAACGCAGTCAGGGCACCATTGACTGTTCCCGGCAGCGACACGCCTATTCATATCTAAATCACATCTTCCATCCCAGCTAAACGCACTCCCTAAGTATACAATTTCATTCACCTGTTCTAGACATTCCTGATTTACCCAAATTTCGCACTTCGTTCTTACTTCGTCCCTTTCAAATACTAGAACCTTAGTTTTATTAGCATTCAAACGGAGACCATTAATTTCACATTCTTCTTTCATACACGTGACTAATTCCTGCAGTTCTGCCTCTGATGGTGCAATAAGCACTGCATCATCAGCATACAGCAGACAATTTACTTTTATGTCACCCATTTTCACACCCAAACAGCTATCTTTCAGCTTCTGTAAACAGCTGTTAATATGTTTCTCAATTCTATTTTTATGAATCTCGTAGTGTGGTGACCAAATTATAGATCCGTATTCTGAGATGCTTCATACAAGACTGTAATACAGTCAGATAACTTTGTTGTGTTTTAAATCCCTTAGCAGAACAAAAGACAAACCCTATTAATTGGTAAGAATTTTTGATGATCTCATTGTAATGATCGGAAAAAACAAATTTAATTAACGGAATGTTGATGTGATGCGGAAGTTAAACAAGCATCGTATTATGTTCCATGTTCCTTGTGCTGCACTGTGTCTAATGTCGGAAGTCATCACCAAATAGACATGACCGCGATATTCGATGAATCTACTGCAAGATGTAGTAACGTATCCGAGTATTTGTAAAATGACTGCTTCTTAATACATTTTGTTTTACGCGTAGCTCTACGAACAGGCGGCGTCTCCGTAGCAGATGTCTTATAAACTGCTTGCCAATAACTTTCTATCTTTTCACGGATCTGGCAGTACGTTAGTACCACGATCCTTCCACATAGACTTTAATGAGAATATGTAATACATTTCTACATTTATAGAAGTTACGATTTAACTAATAAAATTAAGTAGCTGGTCGACCAGGCTTCGTTAGGTAAAACACATGACGCTATAATAAATTTTTAATATATTAGGACTTAATTTATTTCATTTATAAACTGAACATTAAATTACTTAATACATCTTTCGCTCTCATCCCAAAGTAAGTGGCTAAAGCACTTGTTTAAAAAATAAAAAGCAATGAAGTTACCAAAAATACACGTACCCGAGAAAATTTAGAAAGTATTTAATATATAGACCCGACCCTGAATCTTACCCGGAACTTCAGGGCTGGCGTCACATTGAAAACCGATGTGTTCGCGACTCGTCCACGCCTTGTCTTCTATTTGCACTTACAGATCCTGTAAACAGACTAGAAATAGCTACTATTTCGTCGCAAATGAAATGAATGAATAAATAATGATAAAAAGCAATTAATAAAATAATGCAAAATATACATAAACATAATAATATGTATTTGATTGTATTATTTATGTGTTCCCACACTTTTACCTAATGTGTTTGACAAAAACGTTCTTAGGACTCTCTTTTCACCAAAGCTTATTTGGGATAACGTAACATATGCTGAACTTATCTCCATCTTAGTGCCCATGCCAACGGAACAATATAATTACAAATATTACATGGATGAAAATTCACATACACAATCATGACTCAAGTCCAAATATCCATATTTATAACACAGATGTTTGCTTTAAGCGAGATTGGAACTTGCTAACCTGAGCTTCGTAGCAGCGTCTCTACCGACTAGGCTATGGGGTCGTTACAAAAAGAAAGAAAATAAGGAGTTATAAAAATTTAAATGAAACATCAATTAGCAGATGCCGCCTGTCGTAAAGGCAATTAATTCGACTTGATCAACTTTTTTCAAGTTTCGCTGCGAAAGGACCGCCCGTTAAATAAAAATGTCGAGAATATTAAAAGGGGAACAGATTAAATCATTCTTTAGCGGATTTATTTTTAATTAAAACTCTTTAAAATATATTAATAACTGATCTATAGTAAAAATCAAATAAGCTCCGATTAAATTTATATCAGAAAAGTACATTATTTGGACCTCTGACTACCATAGTATATCAGAGTCGGAGACAACACAGTTCTTATTTCGACGATTCTTTTTTGATAAATATTATACGATATATAAACATCAATATAGCTTAGTTGTTGGGCGATTTGTATTTGAGTCAAAAACCCGAAATCGATCCCCAGGTCTTCAATAGCAATAGGAAGATATTGGCACATTATATCATTAACAACAACGTTTGAACACTCGCTGATGTCTCCATTTTTAGTAATAATTTTTATTGGATTTGAATTTAAGACCCGAGTTTGATCCCCAGGTTATAGCCTCGTATCAATGAGGTTTTTAAAAACTTATGTACGATTTACGTCGTTGGTTTTGACATAAAAATGGCGACAGTCTCAATACCTCACGTTATTCCCAAAACATGTCTAGACCTTTGTCTACTGGTCTTGATAAATTGGGGAAGGCGGAAAGATGTATATTTTTTTTATAATCGAAAAATTTATTATTTTTTTTAGGTTTTTTTTGTTCTCTGTAGTGTCTCGTTTATTGGTCTGTTAAAATAAAATGATGTCAAAAACAACCCTTCGTTTAAAAATTTTGACATATAAAGCGTTACTTTCTGTATTTTTAACGGAATGTTAGCGGCCAAACGCTTTCTTTGTGTATTAATGGTTCTTTTACATTTTAGAAAACAACATTCAACGTTATTTGTTTTCGCCTCTATCTGCAGACGTTGTTAAACTGCGCAAAGTGTTTCATTACAAAGAGTATTTATTGTTTGAAAGGTTTTCTTTTACAAACAACAAATATTCCTTTATTTATACAATTTTTTTAAGTAAACTTTTAAAGGAACAAATGAATGCGAATCACGGTGGGTTTCCGTCGCTTTGTTTTAGATTTTTCTTAATATTAGTATTATTGAATTTAATATAATCAAAGATCAAATTAGCAAATCGTGCGAAGAAGAGAATCAAGAGTACGTTTATGAAAATATTTTTTTTATTTAACCGCCTTCAAAAGTAATACAAAAGTTGTGCAGTGGTAGAGCCACGCATCAGCTTTTGTTGTTACATGAATGGGCCGGCTCGACCGGGGAAGGACCTCGACCTCACAGAATACCAGCGTGAAGAAGAAGTCTATATAAGCTTCTGCGTTTCGTCTGGTGAGTACAGGTAACCGAAAGGATTTTGATAATTGGCGACTTTTATGCTGTAAGAATCCACTAACATTATATATACTGCATATATACGTCATAATTTCACCCCTAAAAAGGTAAAATCAATAATGAACGGTTGCATGGAAGTCGATCTGACTTCCAATGTAAAATGCAAAAGCACGAGATTCTTTACATGCTCCTACTAAAAAATATATAAACATGTAAATCGGCGTTTTCTAAAATTAATCATAAAAAATTCGTGACTTCGGAAAAAAGAAGCTTGGTACTAAGACAGAAGGGCGGGTCGGTAGTTGCCTATGTACAGACATCGGGGCTGTAAATGTATTGCAGTGTTTTACTATGACTACAGAATGCTAGAAACCTAAAATTTATCAAAATTAGTTCAAAATATCCACGGCTAAGACAACGAAGAATAAGGCACTTAAATTATTCGTAAGATTCTATACATACGTAAGTATAATTTATTGTTGGTTTGTACACTAAGGCGGCGAGTCTCACCGCCATTCACGTCATTCTAAATAAACTTGTGTGAAATGTAGCTCGAAGGGACTGAATTGTCTGGACCTCTGCCCACCACATAACCGGGAATGTGAGAACAAATAAAAATAATAGAAGAAGTTTATCATTATATAAGAACAAGAACTTAAAACTGAGATTAAACTTACGATTAGAATATTTATTATAACAAACTGATAAGGAGTTAATACGCAATTTGATATTTATAGAATGAACCTTTCAAAGTTTTCAGCATTCTCGATATAAAATACTACAAAAGATTAAACAAAAGCACCATCCATCTATGCCAATAACACCACTTGAGACTATGATAATTTCTAATATAAATTTTATTGACTATTAATATCGAAAAAAAATATTTGCCTTAGTGTACAAACCAACGATAAAATAGACTATGTATAGAATCTTAGTAATAATTTTTTTATTACTATCGAAGTAAATACATTTAGATATTATATTTTATACCTTGAATCAAGAGACTCGAGTTCGATCCTCAATCTGCCACGTTATCCCAAAATAACCTCCAGTGAAATGTTGATTGACAGGACTCAATTATCTAGTCCTCTGGCTAACTGCTCTAAATATATCTACTAACGAAAAGATGTATTTCACGACCCATTTTAATGTTAAAATTAAGACTTCATGCACATATTCAAAATACGTGGTTAAAATTCTAAAAACGACCGCGCATACTAAGAAGTTTGCGAACATGTTCCGTGCAAGACACGAGTGCCCTCCGACATGTCACTTCTCCGGGGAGAGTTCTTTTGGCACAAGGTCGTGGCGAAGTTTTTCAGTTTAAAAGTAAGGTTTTATTTTAAGTTCTTTGATATGTTACAATTTATACATATTTTAAAGCGATATTTTATACATATTTTTATGCATATTGCATGACTACGTATATGTTTATAGATGTTTTTAAAAGTGAAACTTCTTTGTGAAGCTTTGTGATAATATTTATGTGTAATGTTTTCGTAATACGATAAAGAAACTAACACAAATGTATTAAACCACTCATGTCATTTGTTCAATTTAAAAACTGAATAATATGTAATATTAACGAAATATTAAAATATTAAATAATTTTTAAGGTTGTTAAAAATTTAAAAACCCTACATTTATTTTTTCTTGGCTGCCCCTACCAATTTAATTATAGACATTATCATCCAAAATTTTACAAGTATCATAATGCGAAAGGAAGTTGGCATAAACTTACTGCATTACTATATAGGAAAGCTAACCTAATACTTTTTGCTACAGTCATTTAAGTCATTTATCATTTGGAATCCCCGTTCTCTCTTTTCCCTCCGCCTACCAGATATTTGGCCACCATAATAATCGAGTTGACTCCTGGTGATAAGTAATTGATGCCGCCCATAAGTCTATATGGATATATGTTTATGATAGCAACGAAGGAGCAAGGAGTTAAGAAAGAGGAAGAACAAATAGATCTGAACGTATGGCACATAGAAGCACAAGATGCATTTATTTCACGCCGGTGTTCTGCTATATGGTACCTGCAAAAGCCGCCGCCAGTCTTTATGACGTATATTTCTTATAAGACATGCTAGTTACGTTAAGTACATGCAATGCATTGATTTTGGAGCAAGATAGTTGGAAAATATATAAGTGGCGGCGAATATGCGGAGTTAGATTAACTAATAATTCTGTTTTGGTATTTGTTAAACGTATTGTATCTTCTTTATCATAATGTTCATAATTACTACCTCGAGATATTACAGAACAAAACTCAGCAGAATGATCACCGACAGTAGTACTGAGGTACAGTGTCTGGTATAGCGATCGGTAATCCGCTCGTCAAGCGCCGTTGCCTAACCTTAAGAGAGAGATCTATGTACTGCCGTGGATTTTTGTAAGTAAAAAATATCTTCACGTGATTCCCAAAACTTAGTCCTTTCGACCAATCTTCTACAGAAGACATTTTTGAAACAAAGTAACAGGTGGTGAGCCCGTCGCCGTCTTTATATCCAAGCCAACGATGAAAATGGTACTTAAGTTTTTGAAAAATCCATTGGACCATGAGCCTGCACCTGCGACCTGGGGGTCGCACTCGGGTCTCTAGACTCCGATTCCCGATCCCCCAGCCACCAGCCACTCCGCTATCGTGACTTTTTGTAAGTAACAAATAACAATACATATTGTTATGGAGATGGCGTCTATCTATTATAGATGGCTTCTATCTATTATTACGTAGTTATGTCCATCAAAAAGTGACAGCAATCACTCGGCCTGATTTCACAATGGCACTTGTGCCTTTTTGTGCCAAAATTTGCATAAACTGAGCTTGAAGCCGAACGACCCACTTAGCGGTTTAAAATTTTAGGATCGAGGCAATGTGTCATGTTGTCCCTAACTATTTATTTATTTATTTATTACATGCGGCCTTTAAAAGTACAGAGGCCTCTCCCATACGAGAAGATTTGTAATAATCGCTACGCTTCGTAAGCGGAATGGTGATCATAGTACGAGGCGCCTCACAATAGACGCCTCCGTCCTTCACCGGTGCGCTGAATTTTGGTTATTCCGCCGTTTGTCGTTAGCCCATTATATTTTCAAGGTAGCTGCTTTAATCGCCTCTTACGACACTCACGGGAAGAAAGAGTGTGGTGTATTCTGGTGCCGTAATCACATGGCAACTAGGTATTAACTTCATTACATTCACATTGCTAGAATATGAATGAGACTGAACGCGAATTACCTAAATGTATAGTTTCTCGCAAATAGCCCGGAGAACTTTCTGAAGTACAATAAGTGCCATTTATTTTGAAGCTCAGTTATTGTTGAATTTTTCATAAATTTCCCGGAGAAGGTTTTACATTATTTTATCGCTTTCCTGGAAAATTACCAAATTGTGAAACTAAATACGAATTTAACTTTGTAACATTATTACCGCCATTTTGTTGAGACTTTCAAGGGTTCTCAGTTCCCCGGTAAGTATGTTGTTGTAATAAATCAATGTATTATTTGCTGTTACATTAAGATAATTAATTAAATTTTTAAGGCGCATACGATGGTAAATGGTCATTACTTAGGGAAAGGGGGTTTAAGTGATCTGTCGATTACCACGTTTTTATAAATAAAAATATTATTATTAATATTTTTTTCATTATGGCTCATTTAGTAATCAGTGTAGTGGAGAGTGCAGACTCCGCTCGTCCCGACGCGGAATAACTGAAGCAAGCAACGCAGACACACCGAAATAAGTTATCAACACTCTAGCAGCGCGCAATTTGTAATTGTAAATAAGAATAATTCCATACAATGAAGTTACAATTGAAGCTGATTCTACACAAGAGTTACAAGATGGAGCTAAATATTCACCTGCGAATTCCATGTCATAAAAGTGTGCTTATTAATTTAGCTGACTGATGAATTTCATATTTGCTTTCATAGTGGCTTATAGTATGTACTGTAGTAATGTCTAGTTCAGGATATAAATCTCACTCTTAAGATTCAGAAAAACATATTTATCACTTTTTTGGCTCATATATGTGAATTCCTAATTTAATATGACTTAACGTGAAAGCCGTAAAACAATAATAATATAAATCTTAACGCCATTCCCAATACAGGGGTAGACAGAGGTCTAGAAAGTTAAGTACTTTCGACCCACCTACCACCGAAAACAATTTTTTGACTACGTGACAAGTGGAGAACCTGTCACTGACTTTATGTCGGAGCCAACAAAAGAAATCGTATATAAAGTTTTGAAAAATCATTTGGAACGTGCCTGTCGCCCGGGGATCGAACTCGGGTTTCTGGGTTCAAACTCTAATCACCTAATTTGGTTATCGTGACTTTTAATTGAACGAACGAGTTATATGTAAATTTTTAAGGGGAAACGTAACTTTCTCCTCCTAAATTAATTTAGATAGATTACGTCTTACCCATGATAAATATATGGCAAAAGGGGGGCCGTTATTTATGGAGGTTCGAATTACGAGCAGACTTATTGAGTCTACTTTGAGGTGTCTTGATTTTGACAAATGTGAGGATTTCCATTGTTTTCCCTTATATGTGTTTTTTATACGAAACAGTCGAAAAGATTTATTTAATCTTAAAAATAACGCGTTTAGATGAAAGGGAGTTTAATTAGTATGCAATTTACAAAATGCAAATGAAAATAAAGAAATTTAGTCATCAAAAGCAACCGCAAGTTATTAATTATTTAGCGGCAACATTTTAAAATTTTTCACCGAAAATCTTTACCTTGTACTTTACGGCAGACTGTACATACAGAAATGTAGTGTTTTTACTCATTGACAATGGATAATTACGTGTGAAAGAGTATATAATGACTATTTCGTTTTATGATGTGCATAGATAATGCGCAAATAACTGAAATATATATTTGATAATTAATATTTAATTTCGTGTAAAGTACTTTAAACAGATATATTACATTTTATTTTATGTCTCTGAACTTCTAGTCCATATTTAAAACTGACTCCTGACTCCTCTGTGTCCCAATATTTTAAGAAAAGAACGATATTTTTTTTATTCACCTATTAATTTCTAAATAAAAGACACATACGATATAAAGAAAATCATGTCACGCTCATTTCACATTCAAACAGGCTCGGAATAAAATAGACAGTTAAGGTAAATGCCACCTTGTATGAAGGGCGTAGAACGTCCAGTATCTATATTAGATCTTCGATAGTTTTCTACACAAAGGCCATATGTTTCTATACAATTCATTAGAATATTCGCAGAAATTTTTATATCATAATAATTTATACGTGTCAGAGCGAAGCGATTCCTTTTGTTGCTTCATGAATTGGGCATCTCGACCGGGACGGGACGCGACCTTAGACTATACCGGCGTGAAGTTGATGCTCTTTTAAAACTTTATACATAGGGTTTTTATAACATAAAAGAATACACGCCGTTCCTACTCCAGGGGTAGATAGAGGTCTAGACAGTTAAGTCGTTTTGACCCAACTTCCAGCGAAGACATTTTTGGGACAACAGCACAGGTGGTGACCCGACCGCCCAACCACTCGGCTATCATGACTTTTAATTGAACGAACGAGTTATATGTAAATTTTAAGAAACGTAACTTTCTCCTCCTAAATTAATTTAGATAGATTACGTCTTACCATGATAAATATATGGCAAAGGGGCCGTTATTTATGGAGGTTCGAATTACGAGCAGACTTATTGAGTCTACTTTGAGGTGTCTTGATTTTGACAAATGTGAGGATTTCCATTGTTTTCCCTTATATGTGTTTTTATACGAAACAGCCGAAAAGATTTATTTAATCTTAAAAATAACGCGTTTAGATGAAGGGAGTTTAATTAGTATGCAATTTACAAAATGCAAATGAAAATAAAGAAATTTAGTCATCAAAAGCAACCGCAAGTTATTAATTATTTAGCGGCAACATTTAAAATTTTCACCGAAAATCTTTACCTTGTACTTTACGGCAGACTGTACATACAGAAATGTAGTGTTTTTACTCATTGACAATGGATAATTACGTGTGAAAGAGTATATAATGACTATTTCGTTTTATGATGTGCATAGATAATGCGCAAATAACTGAAATATATATTTGATAATTAATATTTAATTTCGTGTAAAGTACTTTAAACAGATATATTACATTTTATTTTATGTCTCTGAACTTCTAGTCCATATTTAAAACTGACTCCTGACTCCTCTGTGTCCCAATATTTCAAGAAAAGAACGATATTTTTTTTATTCACCTATTAATTTCTAAATAAAAGACACATACGATATAAAGAAAATCATGTCACGCTCATTTCACATTCAAACAGGCTCGGAATAAAATAGACAGTTAAGGTAAATGCCACCTTGTATGAAGGGCGTAGAACGTCCAGTATCTATATTAGATCTTCGATAGTTTTCTACACAAAGGCCATATGTTTCTATACAATTCATTAGAATATTCGCAGAAATTTTTATATCATAATAATTTATACGTGTCAGAGCGAAGCGATTCCTTTTGTTGCTTCATGAATTGGGCATCTCGACCGGGACGGGACGCGACCTTAGACTATACCGGCGTGAAGTTGATGCTCTTTTAAAACTTTATACATAGGGTTTTTATAACATAAAAGAATACACGCCGTTCCTACTCCAGGGGTAGATAGAGGTCTAGACAGTTAAGTCGTTTTGACCCAACTTCCAGCGAAGACATTTTTGGGACAACAGCACAGGTGGTGACCCGACCGCCCAACCACTCGGCTATCATGACTTTTTTTTTAAATTCATATATTTTTACACGCATCTCTATGAATATACCAATAAACTTCTGTGCAAAAGTAATACACACTGTGCCGTACACTGATCCGGATTACCCTAAACTGCGCGTATTATCTAGGTGGATGAAGATATTTCGATGTTAAGCATCGAAATATCTTCATCCAATGGTGAGAGAACAAAATGCAGCTTATGGAGGTGGTGCTATGTTGACTTTGGATGGGATATTTAATTATTATTCATACAGGGATCCAATTCACGTACAACATTGGACGTGTTTGATAGCACAACTGTTTGGATGGCGAAAATCACTAGCCTCTATTGATATATATAATAGGTTTTCGCTGTTATAACATGTCAAATTTATTATTTGTGAGTTTACTTCCAAACTAAATAGTATCAAGTTTGTATTTAGAACTTACCCGCAGACAAAACAAATTACGGAACTTAACGTAAATTAATACTGAGAGAAACAATGAAGGCTTATATATACACGATATATAAGATATTTTTAAATACTGCACGGGAACTGTTGTTAAAATTTAATAATTCCTACTACTTTTCATCATTTGCTGAGTTGCTATGGGCGCCTGGATGGAATAACTTAGTTGGGTTGATTTTTAAGAATACAATTCGGATGCACTTCAAACTTAAATTGTGTAATTAAATTTATAATAAATTATTTAAAGTAATAATTATTTTAATATTTTAATTATTGGATAGTTTATGGCAATCTTAATGACAATATTCTAAATTGCTATACACTCTTTCAAGGTCTAAAAATCTGATTTTTTCAGACATTAGACGTATTTGGATAAACTGTATCTAAATACGGCGACATGAAGACGGCGACTGGCACACCACCCGTCATGTTATCCCGAAAATATCTTCGGTGGAAGGTGGGTCTAAGGGACTTAATTGTTTAGACTAGACCTCTTTCTACCCATGTATTGGGAATTACGTGAAGATATTTTTTATATCTAAATACATTATATTGTCTAATACGTTAGAATAATTTTCACAACTTGTAGTTTTCATTTACCAATTTTTTTTTTCAATACTATTTACAGAAGCAAAATTATGTTTAAATTTACAATATTTATTAATTAAAAACTGAAATAATCGTACAGCCCTACTCCTAATTATCCAACGCCACATAGTGCTATATTTTAAGGGTGCCAAGAATGCTGGCTGCATTTCCAAGTTGAATGGTTAGACTTCCCAGTTGAGCGAGAAAAGAATCTGCTCTCTGTCGCTAGCGGCTACTACCAGTCACGGATACAATTCCTTTAGACACTGAGTGTTTGAGCAAAAATAAATATCTTGTGGTAAATGAAAGTTGTTTATAGTTTACCTCATTCCTTCGTATGTACATACACACACATACGTAACGGCTTATAAAAGTCCAGTTCATGATATAATTTAGAGCTCTCCATCAGAAAATTTGCAATAATTGCCATGCTTCCGATTGCCGGATTGGTCACCAGGCTATTGAATTTGTGTGATACATATTATTAGCTACCTTGGCCTTGACAAGGCTTTTCTCTAGTCTTCTCTTATGATACCCGCAGGAACAAAGGGTGTGGTCCACTATAGATGCTTCTATCCGTCACCAGTTTGTTGAATTTCGGTCGGTTATTTTCGACCTGAAGATCCCGTCGTCTGTCAGTAGTCATTGAGATTAGTCACCTGGAATCTGTATATATATTTATTTAAACTCTTTAAAACAATGTCTTCGGGCTATTCCCAATACGAGGATGCACAGAGGTCCCGAAAATTAAATCCTTTCGATCTATCTTTCAACGAATATATACTTTTGGGACAACGTGACATGTTGTGAGCCTGTCGCCGTCCTTATGTCAAAACCAACAATTTAAATTATATATACGTTTTTCAAAATTTCTTTGGTACCAGCGTAACATGGGGATCAAACTCGGGACTCTTGACTTGAAATCCGATAACTCAATCACTCGGCTATCATGACTTTTTTTTAAATTCATATATTTTTACACGCATCTCTATGAATATACCAATAAACTTCTGTGCAAAAGTAATACACACTGTGCCGTACACTGATCCGGATTACCCTAAACTGCGCGTATTATCTAGGTGGATGAAGATATTTCGATGTTAAGCATCGAAATATCTTCATCCAATGGTGAGAGAACAAAATGCAGCTTATGGAGGTGGTGCTATGTTGACTTTGGATGGGATATTTAATTATTATTCATACAGGGATCCAATTCACGTACAACATTGGACGTGTTTGATAGCACAACTGTTTGGATGGCGAAAATCACTAGCCTCTATTGATATATATAATAGGTTTTCGCTGTTATAACATGTCAAATTTATTATTTGTGAGTTTACTTCCAAACTAAATAGTATCAAGTTTGTATTTAGAACTTACCCGCAGACAAAACAAATTACGGAACTTAACGTAAATTAATACTGAGAGAAACAATGAAGGCTTATATATACACGATATATAAGATATTTTTAAATACTGCACGGGAACTGTTGTTAAAATTTAATAATTCCTACTACTTTTCATCATTTGCTGAGTTGCTATGGGCGCCTGGATGGAATAACTTAGTTGGGTTGATTTTTAAGAATACAATTCGGATGCACTTCAAACTTAAATTGTGTAATTAAATTTATAATAAATTATTTAAAGTAATAATTATTTTAATATTTTAATTATTGGATAGTTTATGGCAATCTTAATGACAATATTCTAAATTGCTATACACTCTTTCAAGGTCTAAAAATCTGATTTTTTCAGACATTAGACGTATTTGGATAAACTGTATCTAAATACGGCGACATGAAGACGGCGACTGGCACACCACCCGTCATGTTATCCCGAAAATATCTTCGGTGGAAGGTGGGTCTAAGGGACTTAATTGTTTAGACTAGACCTCTTTCTACCCATGTATTGGGAATTACGTGAAGATATTTTTTATATCTAAATACATTATATTGTCTAATACGTTAGAATAATTTTCACAACTTGTAGTTTTCATTTACCAATTTTTTTTTTCAATACTATTTACAGAAGCAAAATTATGTTTAAATTTACAATATTTATTAATTAAAAACTGAAATAATCGTACAGCCCTACTCCTAATTATCCAACGCCACATAGTGCTATATTTTAAGGGTGCCAAGAATGCTGGCTGCATTTCCAAGTTGAATGGTTAGACTTCCCAGTTGAGCGAGAAAAGAATCTGCTCTCTGTCGCTAGCGGCTACTACCAGTCACGGATACAATTCCTTTAGACACTGAGTGTTTGAGCAAAAATAAATATCTTGTGGTAAATGAAAGTTGTTTATAGTTTACCTCATTCCTTCGTATGTACATACACACACATACGTAACGGCTTATAAAAGTCCAGTTCATGATATAATTTAGAGCTCTCCATCAGAAAATTTGCAATAATTGCCATGCTTCCGATTGCCGGATTGGTCACCAGGCTATTGAATTTGTGTGATACATATTATTAGCTACCTTGGCCTTGACAAGGCTTTTCTCTAGTCTTCTCTTATGATACCCGCAGGAACAAAGGGTGTGGTCCACTATAGATGCTTCTATCCGTCACCAGTTTGTTGAATTTCGGTCGGTTATTTTCGACCTGAAGATCCCGTCGTCTGTCAGTAGTCATTGAGATTAGTCACCTGGAATCTGTATATATATTTATTTAAACTCTTTAAAACAATGTCTTCGGGCTATTCCCAATACGAGGATGCACAGAGGTCCCGAAAATTAAATCCTTTCGATCTATCTTTCAACGAATATATACTTTTGGGACAACGTGACATGTTGTGAGCCTGTCGCCGTCCTTATGTCAAAACCAACAATTTAAATTATATATACGTTTTTCAAAATTTCTTTGGTACCAGCGTAACATGGGGATCAAACTCGGGACTCTTGACTTGAAATCCGATAACTCAATCACTCGGCTATCGTGACTACAAAAAATTTAATTATTTTCTTTAACAAAATGTTAACAATAATTCGATCAACAATATGAAGCTGTGTCTGCTACACAGTAGTTTCTCTGCAAAGTGGATTAACCGCTGATTTGTGACGTCGGGCAGTTTACCCCGATGTGTGGAACTTAGGCGTTAAACTGGATTCAAACACGGCCCCGCGCCGGCCGCGCCGGGTGTGCGCTAATCAACTTAATTGCGGTTTTCGCAACTTGCACCGAACTAAACAGTTGTTGAGAAAATACAACTTTAACAACAGCAATAGCGTACAATTACGACAGAGTAATGTGCCTGAGTGAAAGGTTTTTCTCGACAACGCTACAGCGCATAGATACATTAATAAACAGGGAATTGCAGAACAAATATGTAAACGGTAGCATGAACAGCAGAACTCAATGGTCTTATTTTTATTTTATTTCTATTTCATTTTTTACTGTTTTTTATCAGTTTGTTTTATTTTTTCCCCATTCACCAACTTAAATAAATAAATAAATATCTTCACAACATTCTCAATACAGAGGTAGACAGAGTTCGAGACTATTAAGTCTTTTTGACCCACCTTTCACCATTTTTTGTGAGGTGAAGACATTTTTGTGACAACGTGTCAGATAGTGAGCCCGTCTCCGCCATTTAACCACTAGCCTATCGTGACTTGTTTTAATTTTTTATATTTATACAAACCTTATAAATATTTATGGTTATTTTTGTGCCCCTTCAAATGTGGGTTGAACGTATCTAATTGTATAGACCTCTACCGATATGCTACCTCAGCATTAGAAAATGCGTGTATATAAAACAATTCAAAACACCATAGGTGCTGCTAACAGTCTTACCATGGCTCTATGTTGCCTGATTGGTAAATGCAACTACTTACAGTTCTAAAAAAATGTCTCGATGAATGGTGGATCGAAAGGACTAGTCTGAACCTCTGTCTACCCTAGTATTGGGAATGGCGTGAAGTACTATTTTGATTTATATAGCCAATGAATTATCGTGGTAATATTGAATTGATGTTTTATTTTTTGAGCCAATCGTGTAAAGAGCGAATATTTATTTTACTCCTATTTATTCCTTTTCCCTATTCATTCCAGCTTCTATATTTGGCAACGAATATGTTTGGTAGGTGTGGCATAAATCACAGCATCCGTAAATTACGCTCGGGAAGCAGACGTCCGGTGCCAGTTTTGCTTCTCTCTCTTCTTTTTAGAGAGCCATATATCGCGCAAGAATTTTTCTTTACATTGAACGCGAAAGTATTATTATTATTCTCATTCTTTTTCTTTATCATTCGTTTTGAAATTATAAGGCAACTCATTTAACATATTCAAATGTATTTTATATCTTATTTTTTATCATTCATGTAATGCTGTGTCTCCACAATGGCACATACATCAGTACACCATATACCATTATATCTAAATGTTAAAACACATAGATTTTATATACTGCAGATGTCCATTTTAGATAAATAAACGTTTTTATTTAATATCTTTAAATTATCATTTAAATACATCAAATAAAAACGTTTATTTAACACCTATAGCCAATAGACACCTATAGCTAAATATTTAAGGGTGTAGGCTGTAAGGATGTAGTTGCCAATTGGAGCCCATCATTCGACTAATCAAGACACCTCAATAAGTTCGAGATATCAAAATTGCAGTTCAGTCAGAGTGGCTAACAGGAATTACAGTAATGTTATTATGTAACATTACTAGTATTAATAAATTACGTACGTTTTATGTATGCGATACTGAACGTACCTCTGTAATATAGACATAGGTAGTAATTAGAGTATAACTGCGCCCACCGTATAAACACATGAAATAAAGGTCAGTACGCTGAGGGTGAAAGAAGCACGTGAATCTCTCATCTTTTGTAACCAGCATACGCGCAGATCATAAGCGCGTGGGCGGCGAATTCGTCAGACTTGGACGCACCCGAATGGCTGTCCTTGAATCACACTTCACTTGTGTCCAACTTACACACTAATAAACATTATCTATCAATCACTTATATCAGATCCACTTGCTAAGTGTAGCGATAACGGCCTATTACCCGCAAAGGACTATTACCGGCCACTATGAAAAAAGTATTACTCTATGGTCTAAATCCAGCCGCAGTCGGTTTGCCTACACCATCGATACATATGTCATTTGTCATTCTATCCTATACTACTTCCTGCTAATCTTAAAAGCTTATGTGTTAGGAAGAAGCTAGTTCTAACCGAGCTGTCGCGGTCTAATAATGTAGGTTATGTAGGTTACCAAAAACAAACAAAACAAATAACAGCATCATAGTTCATTGGATATTAAATCATTTTCTTTTATGATTATTTTCATATTTTTCTTAAAAATAACTCAAAAACTCAAAATTCAATAACTCAATTCAAAAACAAAGGGTACTTTAGGTAACATTGTAAGTGATACGCTCTATACTAAATAAAGATGTTTTACGTTGCTCGTTGGCTAAAGACCAAGCGGTGTCCATTCTACAAAGTAATATCTTTTTTCCTAATATCGCGTTTCATTCCTGATGTCTTTTCGCACCGCAACACAATCTTCGCGTAATATATGACTAAAGTCATAAAAGAATAATACAAACATCAATATAGACGCATATTTCCAATACTACGGTTGTTAGAGATCTTTCAACAAGAGGCTCACGTGATGGTAAGTGATTACCGCCGCCCCTGAACACCCGCAATACCAGAGGCATAGCAGATGTGTTGCCGGCTTTAGAGTACCCCCCCCAGAATTGGGGGAGGGGGGTGTGTGGACCTCCGGTAACCTGCACTCATCAGACGAAACGCAGAAGTTTGTTAGACTTCTACTTCACGCCGATATCCTGTGAGGTCGTGGTACTTTCCCGGTCGAGCCGGCCCATTCATGCAACAACAAAAGCTGATGCGTGGCTCTTCCACTGTTAAAACTGTACTGTTACCTTCACGCATTTCTCAATACAGGAGTAGCCAGAGACAATTTAGTCCTTTCCATCCACATTTCATCGGAGCTTATTTTGCAACAACGTAACAGGTGGTCAGCCTGCCGCGGTCTACTACTATTTATCTAAACCCACGATATATGTGGTACATAAGTTTTGAAAAACCCAAATTAGAATGAGCCTAACACCTGGGGATTGAACTCAAGTCTTTCCGAATTCGAATTCGAATTCCGATCACCCAAATATCGTGACATCGTGACTCTCAGATATCGTGACTTTTAATCTATTTATAAATCAAGTTACAATTTTTAGTAACGAATACATTAATATTTACTATAGGTACTTTTATTTCAATAAAAGATACGACATTGCCACAAAAACACGTTTGAGAACAGTATATTCATAATTTACATACATGCGTACATACATAGAGACAACATCACATACATTGCTCTGATCCCAAAGTAAGTTGCTTAAGCATTTTTATGGAATCGGAAATAACAAAGGCACCCCAAAAAATCCAGACCCGAAAAATCATAGAAAAAATGTTGTCAATATTGCCCCGAACGGTAATCAACCCGGGACCTCAGAGCTGGCGACACCGTGAAAACCACTTCTTATGCCATTCGACGACGGAGGTTGTCAATCAGTATTTATGAGATTAAACTTATGTAGATATTTGAGTTAGCTGACGTAGAGTACTTTTGCTACTCTATAGCCAAAAAATATTTCCAAGCTAAAAACGAGAGTTTTTATCTTGGAAATATTTCTTCAGGATATGAAAATATTATTTTTATTATTTTTGTAACAGCCTTTACTTGGCCACCTGCCAGCGGGTGAATATATTTCTTTAGTTAAATCAGTTTCACTGTAACCAATAAATAGTCGTAAATATTCGCGAGCAATTTCATGCACACAGCATTTAATTTTAGTCTTTTTAAAGGTTATTTTTTCAAACTATATACAAACTTACATACAATATACCTTAGTGATTTACATAACGGCCTGTCAAAGTCCACAGCAGGAAATTGGCCTCTCCCGTAAGGAGGATTAAACACCGAAGAGATTAAGCCCAGAGTTAAATCCCCATGCTCGTACCAAAGGGATTTTTCAATATCTTATGAACGATAATTGCCTGGGAAATAAAGTTGGCGACAGGCTGACCATCTGTTACATTGTCACCAAAAATGTCTTCGTAGAAAGGTGGGTCGAAAATACTTGATTATAAAGACCCTATTCACTCCGGTATTGGAAAGGCATAAAGTTATTTTTTTTTAATATTGTCTATCATTAGCATGTCGATGACGTAATTTTGAAGTTTTAATTTATATTTATCTATTATTTTTTGTAAAATAAGAATTACAAAGCGCCTATCTATCATTGAGGTATTCTCTGCCGGTTAACTCTGGTCGAAGAAAAGAAACACGATGTAATTTCCGTACAAGTAGACTAAAAATAGAATATAAATAAACATAAATAAATGCAATGAAATGCATACACTCTATCCATTTGAAAATCTCCTAACCAACCTAAAAAACTTTTCAGTTTATAATGAAACTTTATAATGAATTCCACTGTATGCACTATGAAATATAAATACAATTAAATAACTTTGCGGGAACGTGAGAACCCTCAAAGTTGTCACTCCTTAGCGAACACTTGGTTTGGCGAGACGGTTGTGGAAAGTTTTGCAACTTTAAAGTAAAGTTTGAGATCTGAGGTTTATCTTAACGACACTTTCTTTTCATTTCGTAGAAAATTCTTACTTCTGCAAGTTTCACAAGTGGAAGAGTATAAACTATAAATAAGGTCACAATTTCTTTAACAGACTGTATTGTATGTTTGTATTACGTGCTTCGTTGATGTAAGCACGTTGAGCGAATGAGTGATGACCGAATAATGTACAAAATATGTAGCGCAAAAGTTAACATTAAAAGAGTTCGAAAAAGATCGAGACTTTCAAAGAACATGTGAGCAAAATGCACGAGGAAGGGAGGATCAAAAACACTCGGGTACCTAGGCGAACGTATAAACGACAAACCGATGAATTTGTCAGAAACAAAAGAGTTATGTATTGAAAGGATAGTCACATTAGGTGATATATTTTTTCTGGCTACGCCGTCAGGGACTTGCGTGAAGGTAAGTATTCACGCATTTCCCAATGCAGGGATAGCCAGGGGTCTAGATAGTTTAGTCCTTTCAACCCACATATCACATTTCGATTTGTATTAATACGAGCAAGAAGAGGGCTATTGGCTACTTTTTACTTTGAGCTATAGAAAGATCCCACGGGAATTAAGAGACTAGTACATAAGGTCCGAAAAAACACCTATGTTTGACCCTTCCCCCAGGGGATTGAAATGAGGTCTTCTAAACTACTACACAGATCGGAAGGCCAGCTACATGGATCACATCTCGATAAACCAATGTGTAGTGAACCTTTGAAACTTACTATTATAATATTTGTACTCATGTCATAGATGTTTCTACGTATATTTGAATATTTAACTTAATAAATATATAACAATAAAATAATAAAGTACCGTGAGCTTTGATACTAAGACGGCAATGAGCTCACCATCTGTTGCATTTTCCACAAATAAGCTTTTATGAAATATGGGTCTAAAGGACTTCATTGTGGCTAGAATTCTGCCTTCTCAGGTATAAGAAATTATATAGATTTATACATTTATTTTCATTTATTACAGCTCCATACATTAATCCACTTACTGTAAATTGGACTAAAGATTTCATAACGAAGCTTTAGGTCCACAATAGTAAAATGATTTCTCGGGTCGTTGACAAATTACAAACACAAACATCACGCCTTTTTCCAACAGCGGAAGTCAGACGCCTATCCTACCACTAACTACGATCCAGGCATACCTTTCTCATTTAATTTCTCTTGCTCCATGCACTTCCAATACCTATATTTATTGTAGAAGTGATCCTGTGGTAATTTATAAGTAATAGACTGATGAAGTCGCTGGCTGAACTAGTTAGAAATTAATTTTTTCAAATTATCAAAGCCGGTCATGTACCGGCTTTGTTTTTGACAAGACAAGATTTGTTTACGATGAAAAAAGGATACAATTCTACTGTAGGACATAGGCCTTTTTTATTAAGATTTGGCATAATCACCACGAATTGGTGGCATGTATTACGATACATTGAAATTCTTCTGTACATCATCGGAGTATCATTTTGCTTAATAGTCTAATACTTTTCGAGATATGAGAAGCTTTAGCCGAATGGTTGGGTGGTCGGAATTTCGAGTCAAGAGACCCGAGTTCGATCCTCAAGTGGCCGTACCAATGGGTTTTTCTAAAAAAACTTTTGTAAGAATTTTCACTCAAGACTGATTCAAAAAATCAATCTGATTAAGGCAGCCGCCGATATTGACATGGATCTCGTTCGTGCTGCGATAGACGACTGGCCGCACAGATTGAAGGCCTGTATTCAAAATCACGGAGGTCATTTTGAATTAACTTTAGTGTCAAAAGAATATATGTTTTGTTAAGTTCATTTTGGTTAATTATTTTAGGTTAAACATATGACAGATTGACCTGATGACCTGACTAGGTATAATTCTAATTCAATAAACTTTTTTGTAGCCAGCATTCTAAAAGAAAAGTTTTTACTGTGTGACAATACTCATGACATGACTGTGTATATATTTTCTATTTCGTTTTTAGCGGGAATGATTATTTTCCAACACATAAATTAATTGATATTCTAACGCAAACCTCATACATCATTTCGAACTAGCTGTAATGTAATCGTATTTATTAAAAATACATTTTTTTTTGAAAATATTTTACCATTCCAAACATAGCTTTAAAGATTCCACGGACGCAAAATTTTCACACGGACGGGATTAAGACCCGTAAATTCCTAGTTTGAATCCCGCCCGTTTCAGTTGAATTTTTCAACTTTTATCCCTTAAATTTAATAACGAAAAGCTTAGCGTAACTTACATGCTTTAAAATCAATAAAAAAAATGCATAAAGCTTATGCTTGTTTATTTCATCGTACTTCCTATTATTGACGCGTGCTATCCCGATCTGACCCAAAATCTTATCAATAAATTGGAGCTCCTTCTTAAGAGTTGTATGAGATATTTCTTCGGTCTACGAAAGTATGATCATATTCCACGGCGTATTACTGTATTTTTTAGCTTCTCTTTTACTGTTCAGTCCACGCTCCTCGGAACGCTCTTCCTCATGATGTCAAGAAAGCTCCGATTAACTTTTTTTTATAAAATTATTCGAGAGTATCTTCACTAATACATAAATTATATTTTTATAATTCTACACTCAAAGATAATTTGAATAAAAATTATTCATTTATCTCAAGTTAAATCACATTCGAAACAGCAAACATTTTCCGTTTTGTTTGTTTTGTGTGTTTTAGAATCATAAATAGAAGCGAACGCGTGCCGAGCGGACTCGTGCGGACAAGCTCGAAGTGTCAGCGAATTGGAGACTGTGTAATATGGGCGTGAACTGGCTGCGTTACAATATACTTGTTTAGTTCAAAACATTCATAAAGCGTTCGGTTACAATTGTATTTAAGTTCTAGAAATTACTAGAATTGACGAGGGCTATTTGTTTGAAGAGCTCCGAAAACGAATGGTGTCACGGTCGAGTCACTACAGAAAACACTTTTTTCGGGTCTGGATGTTTGTGGTACCATAGTTGTTTTTGATGTATGCGTTGTTGCCCTTATATATCTGTGTATGAAAAAAAGAAGAAAAAAAAAGAAGAAATGAAGTGTAGGCTCTTTTCTTTGAGGTCCCTAAATCGTATCGGTCCGGAAGAACCGCCGACGGCAGCCCATTCTATAACGTGCAAGTGCGTGGCAGAAAATTCCATGAAAAACGCACTTTGGTGGAATACCAAGCATCAAGATGGTGTTCATTGGATGGAATTTTTAACTATGCCGTAAGGTACGATGGTGAAATTCAGCGGCTGGGATTAAACACCGCGAGACCGAGGAGGACATTCGTCCTAAAACTCAGAGTGCCGCAGAGTTTTCCTACTAAAACAGTTTGACGATCTCCTTGAACTTATGGCGTAGACACCGGTTTTTTTCTGGTTGCCAGCTCTGAGCTCTCTTTTTCGATTCCCGTTCGTGTCAATGTAAATAACACCTTTTCCTATTTTTTTTGGATCTGGTTGCTTGTTGTAGCTTCGCAGTTTATGATTCCATAATACAAGTGTTTAAGCAGCTTCTTTTGGGACCAGAGCAATGTATGTGATGATGTGTGTACCTCTCTATGTATGTTTTTTATTTAGTTTCATATTATTAAGTCAACACCAACTATAATAACAAAATGCACGTGCACGTGCAAAGCAAACTTTACAGCGCGAATTTTGATTTATGTGAACTGCGCCTGCGGAGCGAGTGTAAAGACCGTTAAAACTTTCTGGACCATTTGCCGATTTCCACTGCGATGTCTTTGCGAGATTAATGGGTATGTGTTGCTCTGCTCTGTTAAGTTGGAATCTCTGTTAACACACAAACTTTACTTATATAATAAACAAAGACATAAATTGACAACTTCGTATCTACGGCGTATGAATATACAAGCAAAAAACTTCAAAACCCAGGAAAAATATGTCTTCATGCCATTCCCAATACTGGGCTGGACAGAGATAAAAACGATTAACTCCTTTCGAACCACCTTCCGCCTAGGTCATTTTTGGGACAACGTGACAGGTAGTAGACTGCCGCCGACTTTATGTCCAACAATTTAAATCGTACATAAATTTTTGAAAGAACCCGAGAAAGGGCTCGGGCCTACCACCACCACCACCACCACCACGGAATTCGAGTCAAGAGTCCTCTAGATATAGATACAATTAGTGAAGCGGATCATGTGCTGCAAGAAAAGTGTAGCTATCCACCAGGTCAGGTGTGCCAGACCTGGGAAAGACGTCTCCGTCGATCGATAAGAGTATATACGAATAGCCACGAGCAGAAAGAACTTTGATGGTGCGATGTAATTAGTCCTTTCGACCCACGCGGGGAAAACGCCAGCATCGACTCCAGTTCCGATCTATCGCCACACGGCTATAGCGACGTAAAAGTTTTTTAAAATTATGAAACATCATCTCAACAGAAGACAATCTAATGATGCTAAAGTGGGTAAGTTATGTAATAAATTTAACCTTATTTTCAATCTCTGAGCTGTTAACGAAAGAGTTAAATGTTACAGCTTCCGTCTTCACGCTCGGGCACGGTTTTATTTCTCCATAAAATTCCATAACTTCAGTAACGTGGTCATATTTCAGAGTGTAAATATTCCATTACTCACATTCAGTGAGTGAGAATTACTAAGGTCTCGCCTTTTATAACAAATTTTGAGGTAAAGCTGCAAACTGCCTAGTAATTTACCTGACGTAATAGCATTAACAATTCGGTAGACCCTGGCGAAAGGCTAGCTGGAGGTTGCTAGATCCCGCTCTGGAAAAGTATGTTAATATGAATGTATGTATATACGTAATTTTTTATATGTTCATGCCATTCCTAATACTGTGGTAAACAGGGGTCTAGATAATTAAGTCATTCCGACCCACCTTCCACCGAATACGTTTCTTGAAAATACCATTGGCTACCGACAGATGGCGCAATGGCCATCTCGAAAAATACCAAACTATAATTTGGCAGACTGGTGACGGACAACAGCGTCTAAGCTGTCAAATACTGCGATCGTTAACCCCCTTGCCCACACTCTTGTCCACGCCCAGCCTGGCTACTATGGCTATATAAATACTCCCTTGCGGGAGAGGCCTGCACTCTGAAGTGGAGTCTCACAGGCCATTTTGAAAATAACAACACTACGCCATTTTTTATATAACATCACTATGTTATTTCCATTAGGTTTTTCAAAAGCTTATGTACGAATTATACCGTTGACTTGGACATAAAGACGTTGTCCCCAAAATATCTTGGGTGGAAAGTGGGTCAAAGAGACTTAATTGTCCAGACTATACCTCTGTCTACCCCTGTATTGGAAATTGCGTGAAGATATTTATTAATATTATTTGTGCCATTATTTATACTCCATTTACTTATAATTAAGACTGTGATTGTGTAGTTTTAGACCTTTAAGTTTTCTTATTGTTAAATAAAATAAACCTTTACAACACTCTTACCAAATGAGTCACGGTGTTTTACCTGCAGCAGTTGTAGTTTTATATATTAGGAGCGTTATGCAAAATTTTAAAACCACTCAACCTTATAAAATCTTTATATAGCGTTATTCTTTACGCACTGTTCTAAAAAGGATAAGGAGTTATTTATCACAGGCACGATTTAGCACCTCGACACCATTCAAAAAACTATTTATCAGTGACACAACTCAGTTTCAGATTTATACGTGGAGCTAAACACCGATTTTCCTGGCGTACAGACTTTCATTGACCAGGGCAGGTCAAATTCTAGGCATAGATACCCTAGATCTATGCCTAGAATTTAGACATATAAATGGAGCTTTGTAACAGTGGTAGAGCCACGCATCAGCTTTTGTTGTTGCATGAATGGGTCGGCACGATCGGGGAAGTACCACGACCTCACAGAATACCGGCGTGAAGTAGAAGTCTAACAAACTTCTGCGTTTCGTCTGGTGAGTGCAGGCAACCGGTGGCCCACACCCCTCCCCCAATGTTGGGGGAAGGGGCACTCTAAGGGAGGCAACGCATCTGCTAAGCCTCTGGTATTGCGGTTGTTCATGGGCGGCGGTAATCACTTACCATCACGTGAGCCACCGGCTCGTTTGCCTCCCTTGTCTATAAAAAAGCTACTATGTCAAGATAACCGAGTGGTTGGTTGATCGGAGTTTAAGAGACCCAAATTAAATCCCCAGGTGACAGGCTCGTACCAATGTTTTCAAAACTTATGTACGAATTATACCGTTGACTTGAACATAAAGACGTTGACCCCAAAATATCTTGGGTGGAAAGTGGGTCAAAGGGACTTAATTGTCCATACTAGACCTCTGTCTACCCCTGTATTGGAAATGGCGTGAAGATATTTATTAATATTATTTGTGCCATTATTTATACTCCATTTACTTATAATTAAGACTGTGATTGTTTAGTTTTAGACCTTTAAGTTTCTTATTGTTAAATAAAATTAACCTTTACAACACTCTTACCAAATGAGTCACGGTGTTTTACCTGCAGCAGTTGTAGTTTTATATATTAGGAGCGTTATGCAAAATTTTAAAACCACTCAACCTTATAAAATCTTTATATAGCGTTATTCTTTACGCACTGTTCTAAAAAGGATAAGGAGTTATTTATCACAGGCACGATTTAGCACCTCGACACCATTCAAAAAGCTATTGCAGTGACACAACTCAGTTTCAGATTTATACGTGGAGCTAAACGCCGATTTTCCTGGCGTACAGACTTTCATTGACCAGGGCAGGTCAAATTCTAGGCATAGATACCTAGATCTATGCCTAGAATTTAGACATATAAATGGAGCTTTGTAACAGTGGTAGAGCCACGCATCAGCTTTTGTTGTTGCATGAATGGGTCGGCTCGATCGAAGTACCGACCTCACAGAATACCGGCGTGAAGTAGAAGTCTAACAAACTTCTGCGTTTCGTCTGGTGAGTGCAGGCAACCGGTGGCCCACACCCCTCCCCAATGTTGGGGAAGGGCACTCTAAGGGAGGCAACGCATCTGCTAAGCCTCTGGTATTGCGGTTGTTCATGGGCGGCGGTAATCACTTACCATCACGTGAGCCACCGGCTCGTTTGCCTCCCTTGTCTATAAAAAAGCTACTATGTCAAGATAACCGAGTGGTTGGTTGATCGGAGTTTAAGAGACCCAAATTAAATCCCCAGGTGACAGGCTCGTACCAATGTTTTCAAAACTTATGTACGATATATCGCTGGTTTGCTCATAAACAGGGCGACTGCCTTACCACCGGTCACGTTGTCCCAAAACAAGTCTTCGGTAAAAGGTGGGTCGAAAGGACTTTTGAAACTACGGCGTCGGTTTTCTTTTAATTTATTTGTCGATGAAAATATGAAACAGGTCCGCGATTCAGTCAGTGTGAGCCGCGCTCGCGTCGCTTTCAGCAAACGAGGCCGCATTGTTCACTCGAGGCCTCACATATTGCACCTCGTATATTCCGCCTCGCGGGTATTATGCTTGACGTACGAGGTTCTAATAAATGGACGTTCATTCAAATTCCGCAATTTAACCCAATGCATGGTACGGTTTAAACCTGCAAATTCTAAATTGGGCATTGTGATGACCCACGGTGGAAAGTGCGCAATAATTTATTCCAAGTGGCAACACCGAACGTGTCTGTTCAAATAGGGTAAGGAAATATTTTTATGGGAAAGGAGACGAAATTTGTTCACCTGCCGTCTACACGGATGTTTATACACAAATGAGAAGAGCTGCAGATGTGTTTCTAACAGGAAGCAATTAAGTAGAGGCAGGAAGAGGGAGAGGAGAGAGAAAAAGAGTGGCACTTAGTTTAGTCACACACTTTAGTCACACAAAAGCTGTGCCCGCGGGCCGCGCACATATAAAATTATAGTTCGGAGACACTTTCACGTATCCGATATGGTACTTCCTGCAGTGTTTACGGCAGCGCCTGTTGTGTTGTTGTCGTACAGTTAGCTCATTATGTTTACTGTGAAGTATAAAATGTTTTTTATATGTTTACGCATTTACCCAATAGGTCGGCCATCAGGACGTCAATTACATCAATAGAGATATACATTTTATTTATTTATAAGTAAATCCTTAGAGAAGCTTGTGACCGAGGCCCTATCTGAGAGAAGCAAAGGGTGACAACCCGATAGCCTAGATAGTTGGTAGTGACCCTGCCCTCAAAGCTTCGGGTTGTCGGTTCAATACCTGCTAGGGGCAAACATTGATGTAATGAATATGAATGTTTGTGATCAAATCACGGATGGTTATTCGTGTATATGTGTATTATATATGAAAATATAAAAAAGCGACGATAGCGGAGTGGTTGGGTGATCGGAGTTCGA
The DNA here is from genome assembly GCA_029286605.1 of Sericinus montela. NCBI lineage: Eukaryota > Metazoa > Arthropoda > Insecta > Lepidoptera > Papilionidae > Sericinus > Sericinus montela. The sequence continues at coordinate 5,181,620 of JAGSMR010000025.1, forward strand.
GTGAAGAAACCCGAGTTTGATCATCGGATGACAAGCTCGATCCCATGGTATTTTCAAAACTTATGAACAGTTTACATCGACTGGACATAAAGACGTCGACAGGGTCACCTGTTGCGTTGTCCTAAAAATGTCTTCGATGGAAGGTGGTTTGAAAGGATTTAATTGATTTGACCTCCGGTATTAGGAATGTCGGAAAGATATTTATAAATATACATATATATGTATGTGTAGTGTGTACCGCTAGTTAGTACTGGCTAGCTAGCTAGTAGTAGTAGCACCTTAGCAAGTACGCTAAGAGAGCGATGGGCTCATCACCTGTCACGTTGTTTACAAGCTTCGGTGAAAAGCAGTTCCAATGGACTTTATTATCTCGATCCCTACTTACTCAAATGTAGAAAATAGCACGAATATAAAAAGACAAGAGGAGCTTACGTTTAAATTTTAAGAATAATACAGGCTTTGGATGTATTGCGAGGCAGATTTCTGCCAAAAAGGAGCTTACGCTGTGTTATATATCCATTGAACAAACAGAGCTTTTGGCAAACCCAACAGGAAAGTGGCCTAAGCGGTTATTACTGTTTCATCCAAATCTTTTAACAAAACTTATTTAGAATTGATAACCTTACACATACTTAAAATAGATATTTATAATGTCGGTCCTAATAATTAAAGACACAGAGCATATTTAAATACTACTGATCAACTAGATCAATTGCCCTATAGTCTAGTTGGACAGACAAACCAAAGCAATTTTATTGGGGAAACGCTTACTAGTGACATATTATAAATCGTACTTTCTACTCTACTTACTTACACAGTTACAACGAATCTTGTCTCGAAATAGATAAAGTCCTCCAGGTCTCAGAGCCTACCAAATAAAAATACTTTACTAAATTTGGTAATATGTACGTTTGTTACATTTCTTTTCGTATCTAACACAAACTGGGTTAACTTCACTTTTAAATGGCAAAATGTTTCTGATATTTTATCTCGATTGGCCTAGACTCAGTTTTGAACACCGTTGAGATATTTTTTTTCTTAAAAGGAAGAATACTGACAAGGTCCAATAACATTACTAGTATTCTTATTAACCACTCCAACTAAGCTGCAATGCTTGTGTCTAAAGTGGTTTACGACAAAAGGCGAACCTGCGACGTTGTTTCGTAGCATTGCTGGAAAATAAACAAAAAGTCATGAGTGCGACGATCGTCTAACAATTTGACTCACCGGAACAAAATGAATATTCATTCTAATAACGAGCAGCGAATAAAATTTATTAAATTGTCAATATTACAAACAAATGCAAAGCGGAAAAATAAAATCACTAACAAAGCACCGGTGACGACGTGGGCGGATGCCCCTTCAGAAATTGATTTACATTTTGTCACCTTTAAATTTTGCTTACGACAGGTATTGTTAAAAGTATTCAATGAAAACACTTTAGTGATCTCAATTTATTAAATTGTCAATATTACAAACAAATGCAAAGCGGAAAAATAAAATCACTAACAAAGCACCGGTGACGACGTGGGCGGATGCCCCTTCAGAAATTGATTTACATTTTGTCACCTTTAAATTTTGCTTACGACAGGTATTGTTAAAAGTATTCAATGAAAACACTTTAGTGATCTCAATTTATTAAATTGTCAATATTACAAACAAATGCAAAGCGGAAAAATAAAATCACTAACAAAGCACCGGTGACGACGTGGGCGGATGCCCCTTCAGAAATTGATTTACATTTTGTCACCTTTAAATTTTGCTTACGACAGGTATTGTTAAAAGTATTCAATGAAAACACTTTAGTGATCTCAATTTATTAAATTGTCAATATTACAAACAAATGCAAAGCGGAAAAATAAAATCACTAACAAAGCACCGGTGACGACGTGGGCGGATGCCCCTTCAGAAATTGATTTACATTTTGTCACCTTTAAATTTTGCTTACGACAGGTATTGTTAAAAGTATTCAATGAAAACACTTTAGTGATCTCAATTTATTAAATTGTCAATATTACAAACAAATGCAAAGCGGAAAAATAAAATCACTAACAAAGCACCGGTGACGACGTGGGCGGATGCCCCTTCAGAAATTGATTTACATTTTGTCACCTTTAAATTTTGCTTACGACAGGTATTGTTAAAAGTATTCAATGAAAACACTTTAGTGATCTCAATTTATTAAATTGTCAATATTACAAACAAATGCAAAGCGGAAAAATAAAATCACTAACAAAGCACCGGTGACGACGTGGGCGGATGCCCCTTCAGAAATTGATTTACATTTTGTCACCTTTAAATTTTGCTTACGACAGGTATTGTTAAAAGTATTCAATGAAAACACTTTAGTGATCTCAATTTATTAAATTGTCAATATTACAAACAAATGCAAAGCGGAAAAATAAAATCACTAACAAAGCACCGGTGACGACGTGGGCGGATGCCCCTTCAGAAATTGATTTACATTTTGTCACCTTTAAATTTTGCTTACGACAGGTATTGTTAAAAGTATTCAATGAAAACACTTTAGTGATCTCAATTTATTAAATTGTCAATATTACAAACAAATGCAAAGCGGAAAAATAAAATCACTAACAAAGCACCGGTGACGACGTGGGCGGATGCCCCTTCAGAAATTGATTTACATTTTGTCACCTTTAAATTTTGCTTACGACAGGTATTGTTAAAAGTATTCAATGAAAACACTTTAGTGATCTCAATTTATTAAATTGTCAATATTACAAACAAATGCAAAGCGGAAAAATAAAATCACTAACAAAGCACCGGTGACGACGTGGGCGGATGCCCCTTCAGAAATTGATTTACATTTTGTCACCTTTAAATTTTGCTTACGACAGGTATTGTTAAAAGTATTCAATGAAAACACTTTAGTGATCTCAATTTATTAAATTGTCAATATTACAAACAAATGCAAAGCGGAAAAATAAAATCACTAACAAAGCACCGGTGACGACGTGGGCGGATGCCCCTTCAGAAATTGATTTACATTTTGTCACCTTTAAATTTTGCTTACGACAGGTATTGTTAAAAGTATTCAATGAAAACACTTTAGTGATCTCAATTTATTAAATTGTCAATATTACAAACAAATGCAAAGCGGAAAAATAAAATCACTAACAAAGCACCGGTGACGACGTGGGCGGATGCCCCTTCAGAAATTGATTTACATTTTGTCACCTTTAAATTTTGCTTACGACAGGTATTGTTAAAAGTATTCAATGAAAACACTTTACATCGACTGGACATAAAGACGTCGACAGGGTCACCTGTTGCGTTGTCCTAAAATGTCTTCGATGGAAGGTGGTTTGAAAGGATTTAATTGATTTGACCTCCGGTATTAGGAATGTCGGAAAGATATTTTTAAATATACATATATATGTATGTGTAGTGTGTACCGCTAGTTAGTACTGGCTAGCTAGCTAGTAGTAGTAGCTACTTAGCAAGTACACTAAGAGAGCGATGGGCTCACCACCTGTCACGTTGTTCACAAGCTTCGGTGAAAAGCAGTTCCAATGGACTTTATTATCTCGGTCCCTACTTACTCAAATGTAGAAAATAGCACGAATATAAAAAGACAAGAGGAGCTTACGTTTAAATTTTAAGAATAATACAGGCTTTGAATGTATTGGGAGGCAGTTTTCTGCCAAAAAGGAGCTTACGCTGTGTTATATATCCATTGAGCAAACAGAGCTTTTGGCAAACCCAGCAGGAAAGGGTTATTACTGGTTCATCCAAATCTTTCAACAAAACTTATTTAGAATTGATAACCTTACACATACTTAAAATAGATATTTATAATGTCGGTCCTAATAATTAAAGACACAGAGCATATTTAAATACTACTGATCAACTAAATCAATTGCCCTATAGTCTAGTTGGACAGACAAACCAAAGCAATTCTATTCGGGAAACGCTTACTAGTGACATATTATAAATCGTACTTTCTACTCTACTTACTTACACAGTTACAACGAATCTTGTCTTAAAATAGATAAAGTCCTCCAGGTCTCAGAGCCTACCAAATAAAATACTTTACTAAATGTTGTAATATGTACGTTTGTTACATTTCTTTTCGTATCTAACACAAACTGGGTTAACTTCACTTTTAAATGGCAAAATGTTTCTGATATTTTATCTCGATTGGCCTAGACTCAGTTTTGAACACCGTTGAGATATTTTTTTTAAAGGAAGAATACTGACAAGGTCCAATAACATTACTAGTATTCTTATTAACCACTCCAACTAAGCTGCAATGCTTGTGTCTAAAGTGGTTTACGACAAAAGGCGAATGGCGGTTCAGACCTGCGACGTTGTTTTGTAGCATTGCTGGAAAATAAACAAAAAGTCATGAGTGCGACGATCCTCTAACAATTTGACTCACCGGAACAAAATGAATATTCATTCTAATAACGAGCAGCGAATAAAATTTATTAAATTGTCAATATTACAAACAAATGCAAAGCGGAAAAATAAAATCACTAACAAAGCACCGGTGACGACGTGGGCGGATGCCCCTTCAGAAATTGATTTACATTTTGTCACCTTTAAATTTTGCTTACGACAGGTATTGTTAAAAGTATTCAATGAAAACACTTTAGTGATCTCAATTTATTAAATTTCTTAATTTTGTCAGCAGCTTAATAGCGAGTCCTTAACAGGAACACAAATAATGTTATTCGGAATTGCTAGTATTCTTTAAAAAATCAACTGTTACTCTTGTCCGCACTTTTTTGCATTAGAATATATCCAAATCTATTGCATAGATAGATGGATGTCGAACACGTTACAACTTGATATTTTGCTTATTTTAAAGCTGGTAGACACCTCTAATTAAGAGTCGTCTGATTCAGTACCAACCACACTTACCTATTTCGATGGAAAAATAACAACTGATGGGTTCCGATTTTAAAGACATAGAGAGCCAGTTTTAATTACGGTAAATATGGCATTTTGACTGAGTCTTGGGCGGATACAACGCCTCGATAAACTTTTTGCTCGCTCTACATACCGTATGGAAATAACCTTTAACTTCTCGAAGGTAATTTTTACTTCTTCCGCCATTTCACTTAAACGAATAACACAGCATTTTTTACTTATACGAATAACTTACAAGATATAACCGACTATAATAAAGCGCGTCGCATCGACATATTGAAAATAAGTGCATGTAGGCGGCTTTGATGTTTGTAATGAATAATCTATTTGTCTAATCAAAGTTTACTATTTATCTTACTTATAAGATTAAATATGTTACTTTTATAATGTAGACAAAATTTTCTCTTATGCAATTTTATTGATTTTTAAAGCATTAAAGATTTATGCAGAACATTTATGTGATTATATTAAAGAAAAATTTTCTCGAAGATCACATCTCGAAGACAACGTGTGTGAAGCAACGGGTCAGGTGGTGCCGCCTGCCACCTGACCCGGTGTATATATATATATATATATGTATATATATATATATATATATATATATATATATATATATATATATATATATATATATATATATATATATATATATATATATATATATATATATATATATATATCCGTTAACCACTGCATTGGGAATGGCGTGAAGATATTTTGTAAGTTAAATAATGTACAGAGAAAATTTTTCTTTAATTTAATCACATAAATGTTCTGCATAAATCTTTAATGCTTTAAAAATCAATAAAATTGCATAAGAGAAAATTTTGTCTAAATTAAATAAGTAACATATTTAATCTAATAAGTAATATAAATAGTAAACTTCGATTAGACAAATAGATTATTCATTACAAACATCAAAGCCGCCTACATGCACCTATCTTCAATATGTCGATACGACGCGCTTTATTAATCTCTTCCCCTCTACCTCTACCCCTACCCCTGTTTTGGGAATTGCGTGAACATATATGAATATATTTCCTCATCTTCTTCTTTACAGCCTATCAAGAGTCCTTAGTTGAACATAGGCCTCCCCTAAAACTTTCCAAAGTTAACGGTCCCCAGCCACCTTCATCCATCGACTTCCCGCAATATCTTGCAAGTCGTCGGTCCATCTCGTGGGGGGTCGTCCAACACTGCATTTGTCTGTACGAGGTTGCCACTCGAGAACCTTTCTTCCCCAACGGTTGTCAGTTCTACGATCTATGTGGCCGACCCATTGCCACTTCAACGTGCTGATCATAACGGCAATGTCGGTTACTCTGGTTCTGCTGCGGATGTCTTCATTACTCTATCACGCAGAGAAACGCCGAGCGTAGCCCTTTCCATAGCACGCTGTGCAACTTTGAGCTTCCTCATACGGCCTGCAGTGAAAGACTACGTCTCAGATCCATATGTCATCACTGGCAACAGGCACTGGTTGTAAAATTTGGTCTTTAGATTTTAAGGTATTTTAGACGAGAAGATGAGGCGTAGTTTCCCGAACGTTCCCAGCCGAGTTGGATTCTTCGATTGACCTCTCGATCAAAGTTGGACACTTACCTAGTCTGACAATGTGTCCCAGGTATACGTATTCGTCAACGACTTCGAGTGCAGTGTGCCTAACGATAACCGGCATTGGTCTGACATCGGCCGACGCATTAGACATGATTTTCGTCTTTTCCATGTTCATCTTGAGACCAAGTTGTTGAGGAACAATATTATAAATGTATATGTATAAGTAATTGCGAAAAGTACCGACAATTATAAATTATAATTTACTGCCATATATACGCCACACGTCTACGTCTACGTGTATACTCTTTATATGAATATAACGTCCGTGATTCCTGTACAAACATTTATATATATATCACACAAATATTTGCCTTAAGCGGGATTCGAAGCCGTATGCATTTGTTATACTACACTGTCGGGTCATCACAGAAAATAAAAAAAAAATGGTTTAAAAATAAACGAATAAAAACTAATATTTCATAAAGACAGTGATATTAATACTGAGGATTTCAAATTCTAATGAAATTTTAAACGGTTTCACTCTTTGGGTATATTTTAAGGTATATTTTTAGAGGATACTAGCAAAGAATAATATCCACACTAACAGTAAATAATATGAAAATAAATAAATAAAAGATGGACGCTCTGCAGCTCTCGAGCTCACGTTCCGCGGTTACATTTCAATGCGCTTGCAGCAATTCCCACTTTGTTCAATGATAATGCTGAATTATTAGACAAGAAGCGGCTGTGGTTTGTGTTTATGTTTGCAGAATAATAATAAAATAAAAATATTCCCTTTTCTCTCCGTCATACCACAAATCAAGACCATCTAGGGAGGCGAGAGACCAAATGGGAGTTGGAATGTGGAGACAAGGAAAGGTGGGATTGGATGTACAAACTTTCTAGGGACTTTGTATGGTTGTTGAATTCCTTTTTAAATGAATCAAACTGTACTATCGGCCAACACAACTTTCAAGCATTTCCCAGTTTTGGGGTAGACAGAGGTTAAGACAATATAGTCCTTTTCGGCACACTTTTCACTGAATATTATGGACAACGTGATAAAATTAATATATAATATTTATTTTAGATACATAGACAAATATTTGGGTAAACATCCATAATTATAATATAAATATATACATTCATCGCACAAATGTTTACCCCTAGCGGATTCCAGTCTCCAACCATAAGTTTCGAAGTATGGGTCACAACCAAGCTGTCGAGTCTTCCATTCGATTTATATTTTCCTGTATGAAGCGTTTATTTTATGGGCAAAGTGGTTAATTACAATATTTTATGGCACAGAATAAAAAAATCCGAAAATCATGCGCACAAATCAGAATTCATCAATTGTCTCGCGTGTAACAAACACACACGTTGCTTTGTTTCTGTATTTCACTCACGTTTTTCATTACGCGCGCCGTGAACGAGAGACATGTGACAAACTCGTCTAAAAACTTCATAACTTGTCGCAGTTTTGAGCATCAGAAACTCTAAGTATAAACAAAGTGATATCCAGCGTTTAATAACGCTACAACCAGACAATAATAAATTAGACACGTTATCTTCTTTTTGACGGGCTCTGTTGACGAGAGGCGTACAAAGTTTTTATAATGTCGCTAGCTACCACGTTCTACATTATGTCGAGTATAAAGTTAAAAGTTCAGTTAAAAGTCACGATCGCCGAGTGGTTGGGTGGTCGGAATTTCGAGTCAAGAGACCCGAGTTCGATCCCCAGGTGGCAAGCTCGTACCAATGGGTTTTAAACCCTATGTACGAATTACATCGTTGGCTTGGACAGAAAGACGGCGACGGGCTCATCACCTGTCACGTTGTCCCGAAAATATCTTCGGTGGAAGGTGGGTCGAAGGGACTTAAATGTCTAGACTAGACCTCTGCCTACCCCTGTATTGGGAATTGCGTGAAAATATTTTTTGTCTCGAGTATGGGTGTTTGTGGTACATTTGTAATTTCCAATTCAATAACACGAGTTGTTTTGATATGTTTATTGTTTTGTGAGACAAGATAGATAAGATCTTTTTTAAATCTTTGCAGGTGACAGTAGTCACCTGCAAAGATTTAAATAAGTCTTGTAACGTAGTCTTATATTGTTTACAATGATTGACAGTAAACCAGTCCTACTTTTTTAGTGAAAAGTGTGATGTCTTATTTCAAGTGTGGGCGAGTCGACACGAGTGCTTTAGCTGTTTGGAAGTTATGTCGTATATGTGACGCTGTCCCTATCTATTTATTATTATTAATCTCCCAAAAAAAAAACACACAGTAGTAGAGTGGTTAGGTGACCGGAAATACATACATAATCACTGGAAAGACGCAATGGTTGTAAACTTTACTATTCAGATTTTGAGGTGTATTAGACGAGAAGCAATAACAATGTTTATTCTGTTCAGTATCAGTTAAGGGCTCTAAACTCGCTTGAATATTAAACTGACGTTCTCTATGTAAAACGTAATGAATTATTGAATAGGATTAATTTGGATCAGTTGGATATTGAGTGAGTGAGGATTTAAAATTTGTTTTAAAATGAAACTAACTAACCTTTATTCAAATTTAATGTATTAGTTTGCTACGATCCTACATTATATATTCATGGATTTTTGTGTAATTATAAGTAATATTCTATCAATGGTAAATTACGTTTATAAAAAATATCAAGACAAGTACAAATTTTCACAAATATTTTGAAAACCGAGTGAATATTGAAAAAAACACGTGTGCAGTTCGTAAGCAATGTGCAGTGTACATGTTATCACATTCCCTCGCCGTCTAAATGAGAAAGGTGTATGTGGTTGTCTTTTATTACATCTCAAAGTTAAATATAAAAATAAGTTATACTCTTAATGATGGTATCTCTTCTGATAGCCTCAGTGACTTATTTATTATGTTTTATAGCATCATTCAGAATCGTAATCATCATCGTCGATCTCAATACAACCTGAACCAGCACTATAATTTAAAACAAGAATTCAAGTCTCTCTGTAACATGGACGTTTGGTAACGGTGTAAGAATATTACCACCCCCTTTCTTCCCGTGGGTTTCGTAAGAGGCGACTAAAGGAAACCGCCTTGAATCGTAGTGGCAACCGAAAGATGGCGGAATAACCATCTCTAAAAATGTCAGACCAAAATAATCAGACCGAAGATAGGCAGCAGCGTCTGAGGTGCGATTGGTCTGGTCCTGCGATCGCTAATCCGCCTGCCAAGCGTGGCGATTATGGCAAATCTTCCCCATGAGAGGACCCATGGGACTTTAACAGGCCATATTGTATGTGTATGTAATGTAACATATCATTTATTTTTATATCCCGTATTGTTCTAAACAATTTTATATTTACATCTCCAAGAGGAAGAAATGGGTTCAAGCAATTCCAGACACAGGTGGTGTCCAGACTGTCACTGTCTTTATGTCTAAGCTATCGTTAGAAATGGTGCAAAAGATTTTAAAAACACATACTTTTTTTTATAGAAAAGGGAGGCAAACGAGCAGGTGGCACACGTGATGGTAAGTGATTACCGCCGCCCATGAACACCCTCAATACCAGAGACGTAGCAGACGCGTTGCCAGCCATAGAGTGCCCCCCTCCCCCAGAATTGGGGAACGGGGGTGTGTGGGCCTCCGGTTACCTGCACTGACCAGACGAAACGAAGAAGTTAGTTAGACTTCTACTTCACGCCGGTATTCTGTGAGGTCGTGGTACTTCCCCGGTCGAGCCGGCCCATTAATGCAACAACAAAAGCTAATGCGTGGCTCTACCACTGCTAAATGAACCTACCACCTGGGGATCGTACTTGGACATCGTGACTCGAAAAGCGATCACACAACCACTCGGCTATCGACAAAAAAACTGCGATGAAACTTACACCAAATCTAAGGTTGATGTTATTCAAAAAGTTATATCAACATCGATACGAAAAAGTACCATAATAATACATACATACATACATACTTATAATCACGCCTCTTTCCCGTAGGGGTAGGCAGATACCACTTCTTTCCACTTGCTACGATCCTTACATACTTGTTTCGCTTCGTCCAATTTCATTATTCCCTTCATACATTCTCTTCGATTCAGGGTACTCTTGACCTGGCCTTTTTTCAGGACGTCCCTGATTTGGTCTCGAAACGTCCACCTAGGTCTTCCCCTTCTTACACTTCCATTCACACTCGCCTTATATGCTTTTTTCGTCAATAGTTCTTCATTCATTCTCTCGACATGGCCAAACCATCTCAGCATACCTTTCTCAATTTTAGTCACTACATCTTCTTTCAGACCACAACGTTTCGTTATTTCATCGTTCCTTATTCTGTCGCTGAGTTTAACTCCAAACATACTTCTTAATGCTCTCATCTCAACTGCATTTACTCTGCTTTCATGTTTCTTCTGCTATACCCAACTTTCACTTCCGTACATGAGTGTCGGAACCAAAACTCCCCTATGCATAGCCAAACGAGCCTTGTTAAACACCATCCGACTGCTCATAAAGGAGTGCAAAGCTCCATTCACCATGATTCCTGCATTTACTCTTCTTTCAATATCACTCTCACACTTTCCGTCTCTTGTGAACTTTGAACCCAGATACACAAACTCATTCACCTGTTCAATTTGTTCATCTCCAATCATTATATTGCAGTCTGTCATGACCTCATCTCTTTCAAACACCATCACTTTCGTCTTCTTTACATTTATCTTCATCCCCTTTTTAACAAAAGCTCCACTCATAGTAGTTACCATCTCTTGCAACTCCTCGGCTGAAGACGCAAGTAATACTTGATCATCAGCACAGAGAAAACATTTGACGAGTAACTCATTCATTCTCAACCCTCTTTCATTCTCTTTTAGATCTGTCTAGAAATTGTCCATGAACAGATTAGACAGCCACGGTGACGCTACACATCCCTGTCTAACACCTTTTTCGATATTAAATATTCAATGTATGCCCCGTTTATCCTTACACAAGCACAGGAATCCCAATAAAGAGATGCAATGCTCGTATGAGGATACTGCTGACACCTTTCACGGACAATGCTGACCACAATTCATTCCTCACCACTCGTATCATAGACCTTTTCTAGATCCACAAACGTGCAATAGACCTTCTGGTTTTAAGCCAGACACTTTTCGGCTATGTACCGCAAGGAAAAGACCTGATCCGTACACCCCATTCCCTTTCTAAATCCCGCTGTGAATCCCATACTTTTTCGTCTGTTTCATTCACAACCCTTTCAATCAACACTTTCGCATACAATTTACCGACGACGCTGAGAAGGCTTATACCGCGGTAATTTACGCAGTCCTGCCGTGACCCTTTTCCCTTATATAATGGCACGATTACGGCTTTGCACCAGTCTCCCGGTACTTGCCCATTTCGCCAGCACAAATTGAAAAGGCGTTACAGCTGACTAGCCACTAAGCCTTGTCCAGTCCTCAGCATCTCGACAGTACTCCTATCATATCCGGCAGCCTTACCTAATCTCATACTTTTCAATGCTTTTACTATTTCATCCACGCTTGTCTCACTTTCATCAACATTCATATTAACCATGGAAGGTGCCGTGTGTTGTACCTGCACTTCCTCTCTTTCAAATAAACATTCAAAATAATCTTTCCATCTCTTTAACACATATTCTTCTCCTTTTATAATGCTCCCATCTTGACTCCTGATTGTATTCAGCTCCGAGGTAGAGGTTTTTCCTCTGGCTGTATTGACGGATTTCCAGAAAAACTTGATGTTTGACTGGATATCTTCAGTGAGCCTCCTATCAAAATCAGCCTTTTGTTCTTCTTTCTTTCTAGTCACAACATCTTTCGCAGCTGATTTGAATCTTTCATACTTGTTTCTCGCTTCCTTTATCTCGTTATTCGTCGCCTTTTGAAGTTTTTGGTTAGCTTTTGTTGCTAACCAATCCAACCACGCTTTCTTCTTTTCTTGCACAGCCTTTCTTTTCTTATCCTTCATCTTTATCCATCCACACATTATACTTCTTTCTTCCTTTCCTTCGTTTAGCTACTCCGCATACCTCAACAGCAACATTCACGACTCCTTTCTTAAATGTCTCCCACAAATCTTCAATCACACATATCTCTTCTATGCCTTTAAAACTTTCTATCAGTTTCTCTACATACTCGTCTTTCTTATCTTTTTCTTGGAGATTTTCCACTTTTATTCCGTCCAAAACACTCGTAGGCTCAGCTCCTCGGTGTCGCCATCGTTTAAAGACGCCATGTATTCGGGCTATGACCAGGAAGAGATCTGTGTCAAGGCCTACACCGCGGTATGCTCATGTGTCTAGCAGGTTCTTCCTCAATCTTTCATCCACAATAACAAAATCAATCATACTTCTAGACTCATCCTCAATTCTTGTATACAAATGGATCTTTTTGTGATCAAACATTGTATTGGCCACGCACAGATTCCATTCCAAGCATACTTCAAGTAGGCTTCTCCCATTTTCGTTCACTCTCTCGTCCCCAAATGTACCCAGTACTCCTTCATACCCATCACGCTTTACTCCAACCCACCCATTAAAGTCCCCTAACATCACGATCCGTTCATTTTCTCCGCATTTATTCAAGACCTCTCTCATGCCATCCCAAAATTCCTCTCTCTCTTGTTGGGCTTTTTATGACCCACCTCCGCGCAGATCCGTCGGTGCATAGACCCCAAGGATAAACAAGCGGGTGAGTCCAACTTTTAACCTAACCCAGAGGAGAGTCCAACTTTTAACCAGGAGGAGGTGTCTTGGTTTCGTTCACGCACAGGATATCTATATGTCGGCGTAGGGTAGGTCACATGAGGCAACTCGTTGTTAAATCCGTCTTGAGCCATATCAGAAAATTGATCTAAAGGTAAATGAAACGCAGTAAATTCGATACAGCTAGCTGACCGTTCACACTGCCGTCCGTTTTGTAAGTGAATCCTCGAGAATATTTTGAAAACACTTTATATCAGAAGTCAAATGATATTGACAACACATAGTAGTCAAATCCGCTCTGTCACTTCCTGTGTCGACCCCACTCAAGCGCACTACTTGCACGTTTCCGAAGACTTTTAATAGATGACCACCAGTACGGCTTCGGTCGGGGTTGCTCAGCTGGTGATATTCTTGTGTACCTCACTTATCGATGGGCGGAGGCAGTAGAGAGCAAGGGGGAGGCCCTAGCAGTTTGGACATAGCGAAAGCCTTTGATCGGGAGTGGCACAAAGCGCTTCTCTCGAAGCTTCCATCATATGGGCTTCCTGAGAAATATTGCGATTGGGTCACTAGTTTTCTCACAGACAGGAGCATCAAGGTCGTAGTTGACGGTGCATGCTCGAACTCTAAGTCTGTGAACGCTGGTGTCCCACAAGGCTGTGTGCTATCGCCAACCCTGTTTCTTCTGCATATCAATGATTTGTTACAAATTATTAATATTCATTGCTATGCAGGCGACAATACTGGTGATGCCCTATACACCGGCGGTGCCAATATTACTCGGGAACACGTCGACGAGTACCGGAACAAACTTGTGTCTGAAATCGAGATTTGGTTAGACAAAGTCTCGGATTGGGGCCGACTAAATTTAGTCCAGTTCAACCCTAAAACGACACAAGTTTGCGAGTTTACCGCTAAAAGGAAACACTTCGTCGTGTCACCTCATTTTGAGAGCTCTCCCCTAGTTGCCTCAGCCAGTATCGGAATCCTTGGCGTCGACATATCGAGCGACGTTCAGTTTCGCGGTCACTTGGAAGGGAAGGCCAAATTGGCCTCTAAGAAGCTTAGCGTGCTCAGTAGAGCACGACAGTAATTCATGCCGGCCCACCGCCTGCAACTTTATAAGGCGCAGGTTCGGCCGCACATGGAGTACTGTTCGCATCTCTGGGCGGGGACACCCCAGTGTCAGGTCCTTCCATTTGCGCGTATCCAACGAAGAGCGGCACGAATCGTCGACGACCATGTTCTATCTGATAGGCTAGATCCCTGGCATTGCGAAGAGATGTTGCATCTCTTCGCATTTTTACAACATTTACTACGGAGAGTGCTCTGAGGAATTTTTCGGATTAGTCCCAGTCGCTGAATTTCACCATCGAACCTTACGGCATAGTCAAAAATTCCCTCAACACCATCTTGATGCTTGGCATTCCACCACAGTGCGTTTTTCGCGGAATTTTCTGCCACACACTTGCATTTTATGGAATATGCTGCTGTCAGCGGTTTTTCCGGACTGATACGACTTAGGGACCTTCAAGAAAGAGCCTATACCTTTCTAAAAGGCAGGCAACGCATCTGCTATACCTCTGGTATTGCGGATGTTCATGGGCAGCTGTAATCACTTACCATCACGTGAGCCACCTGCTCGTTTGCCTTCCTTCCCTATAAAAAAAGTACAAGTATGATTTAACATAATCGCGATGCTCTGCAGATAGGTTTACTACTGCTGCTATCTTAACATAGTTACCAATATAAGGGTGAACAGAGAGTCTACACAATTCAGTCTTTCGCACGACGCAAATTTCATTAAAGCCTATTTTGAGACAACGTGACAGGTAGTGAGCCTGTCGCCGTTTTATGTCTCCAAACGAACAATAAAATAGTAAATTAGTTTTGAAAAGCTCATTGGTTCGAGCTGCCCTCCTGGGATCGCATTCAAGTCTCTTGCAACGAACTTTGATCATTCAAGCACTCGGCTATAGTTACACATTTCATGTGCATGCACAAACCTCTTCAGTATAGAATGCACAGACCTGTCAAAAA
The DNA here is from genome assembly GCA_029286605.1 of Sericinus montela. Classification (NCBI taxonomy): domain Eukaryota; kingdom Metazoa; phylum Arthropoda; class Insecta; order Lepidoptera; family Papilionidae; genus Sericinus; species Sericinus montela. The sequence goes on from JAGSMR010000025.1 coordinate 5,196,831, forward strand.
TCAAGTCAATCCATTGAATACTTTTTGTGTTTTACGGCCACAAACATACAGGTGCAGTATTTTTTATGGATTGAAATTATTATGTATTAACATAGCGTGATGTAAACTCAGCTATCATAAAAAGTCACGATAGCCGAGCGGTTGGGAGATCGGAATTCTAGTCAGGAGACCCGAGATCGATTCTTTGATGGTTTTTCTATTTTAAAATCTACGTACGATTTTTTTTTATTGCTTAGACATGAAGATGGCAATAAGCTCACCACCTTTCATATTGACCCAACAAATTTATTCGGTGAAAGGTGGATCTTACTTCTTCTTAGGTGTCTGGACCTAACCAGTCTACATCGGTATTGGGAATGGCATTAAGATATTTTTATAATAGCGTTGGGGTAAAGGCGTAAAAATGTTGCCACTTGTTTCTTCCCGTGTGCCTCCTTACCATACCATTATTCATACCGGTGATGGGCAGCAACGTAAAAAGTGTAAGGTATTGCCAATCCGTTTACCAAGTGTGGTCAATATAGCAAATTATCCTATCAGGGAAGAGTTATATGTAAGCCTAGGTTACGTAAGTGGCAACTACTTCTATTCACTTCTAATCCATAACAAAGTCCGTTGGAGATCCAATAACTGATTACAGATATGCATGAGTGCTCCCCAACGTTTTATTTAAGTTTTAAACGGCAGTGGTCTAAAAAATGATGTCCGTATCACTTTTCCCCAAAGATCATTTAGGACAACGTAATAGGAGGTGATCCTATCGCTGTCTTAATGCGCAAGCCAACGATACAATATATTTTACATAAATACGTTCTTACTCGTACATAGAGAAATTTGATAAATACATATAAACGACCATGAATCGAGTAAAGTTGATCGGTCTTTAGCTCCTTTTACGTAAAACAACTCAATGGCTCAAACGGATCGCTCGTTAAATAACTATTAAAGCGCATTTAGAACTACTCTTTGGTTTGAATGGGATATTTTTCAAATCCCCATCCATTTTATAAAGAACTTCGACACATCATTTGATATACGTAATTCTTATATCAACGTAATCTTCATACAGGGTAACGGTGATAGGCTCACCACCTGTCTCGTTGTCCCAAATATTCTTCGGTTGTGGCCTCAGAGCCGATGACACCACGAAAACCAGCACTCGTCGAGTTCGTCAGAGTAAAAGATATAGTTATAGACTTTTAAAACAGTCGCTGTTAAAAGTGTAAAAACTAATCAGTTACAATTGACGTAAAAGTTAACTCTCTAGTAATACATATTACACATTTAGTATAGGATATAGGTAGGTATAGGATTAATCCCACATTTGTCGGCGGCCACTTTCACATGTTTTGTAGAACAGAGCAATTAAAGCTGCTACAAACAGACCCCGCTCCCCCGGTGCGGCACATTTACTTAATTGCGGTTTATGCAACTTGATACTGAACTCAATTAAGGGAATAAAACATTTATTTTTTTTTCTTTATATATTTTTTCTTTACAGAAAAAATTATATATATTTACAATACTTATTAACTAAAAACTACATTTATTTGTATAAAAAAAACATTTTGTTTTATTTCTTTGTACCATCTGTGCCTATTGCCTTCCTACAGTAATGTACAGGTGGTCATCGCACCTTTTTGGCGGTCGTTCTAAATTACGTGCGTTATACGAAATTGCCACTGGAGATCCTTCAATTCTGAGAGTTACGTGACCGACCAATTGTCACTTCTATTTACTGTTCCATTTGGCTATTTATTGGAACTAGGGTATAGTTATGCGGCGGAAATCTTTGTAATAAAATAAAAATGTCGTCACACAATTCCAAATACTGCAGTTAACAGAGGTTCAGAGAATTAAGTCCTTTCGACCCACCTTCCACCGAATACATTTTTTGGGACAACGTGATAGGTAGTGAGCTTGTCGCCGTCTTTATAAATTGCATATGGGTCTTTATAAAAGCTACATAAATTACACTTAAGTTTTGAAAACTTATTGGTATGCGCTTACCACCTGACGATCGAACTCGGGTCTCTTTACTCGATTTCCGATCACCCAACCACTCGGCTATCGTGACTTATACTACATGTAGTGCATAATTTACTGAATGTAAAGTAGTATTTATGTAAAAAAAATAGTATTAATATTTAAATAATAGTTTAAATACCTACTTACAAACTGGTAAAAGCGATGTAGAAACAAGTCCCTGAATATATTTCCGGAGACGCAGCCGCCGGCTAGACGTCACTCGCTTGGCGTGACGTCTCTCGCCCAGATGAACTTCGTTATAACGTCGCGTTATGATTTATATGTCCCATTTCCAAGATTTATTTATTATTATACTAATTAAATTACACGTATATTAATATAATGATATATTATGAAAGGTTATAATCCCAGAGAGAATTCTATTCAATTTATGAAAATAAGAAGTGAATAAAAATACAAATACTATATTTTGCCCGTGACTCCCTACGCTTTCGATTGGTGTTCAGAATGGCTTATAATAAACTATTGTATATTATATTTTGTAAACTGTTCTAATCAACAAGCCGGTAAAAAACAGACTCGATTTAGAGTAACTTTCGCTTTTATAATATTATAAGAGACTTTGATTACTTTTAAAAAACAAAGACTTTTTAGAAACAAATGGTGTGTTATCGAAGTATGAATATAACGCTCTCTTTTCGGAATTGTCGTAAGAAGCAAATAAGAGAAATTTTTATTGTAACATCTATCAATAGCAAGAATGTAATACGGCAGAAAAACCATTTCGAAAAATACCAGGCCACCTGTTACAGCGCCAGCAGAGTCTAAGAGAGCCTCTGTCTATCTACTAAGCATTCATAATAAATTAAATAATGGCCAAACATTCATTGTAGGTCTATATCCTGCTGTGAACTTTCACAAGCCTTTCAGTATGTAAATTACTAAGCAAGAATTTATCCTTCTTTCTTATACTTCTATAAAAGTGCCCTAATTTACATAGACTTCCAATAAAAGGGGAACAATTTGTTTTAATTATTGTCCCATTGTAAAAAAATAAAAATGTAAAACTTAAAACAGTTAATTAACAAGCTCGACGGTGACATGAAATATCGAGAGGGATCTGCATGTCTCAGAAATTATTATTTTAAACATGGAGGTGCCTGGGGACCGATCTTTGTGGAAGTCTCTGTGGAAGGCCTATGTTCAGCAGTGGACTCAAGATAGGTTTCCACTAAAGTCGACTGAAAACCAGCGCTACAGTATTATTCAACTGCGGCATCAAGATGAGTCGTTCCCACGACTCGTGTCAATATAACAAACAGCTGTTTTTTTTTCTCTAGTTTCTTTTTAATATTTTTTTGAGTATTGCAAGTATTATAAGAAATGTTTTTTTTTTTAAAAAACGCAATAAATAAAATTAAAAATATCGATTTCAGACAACGCCTCCCGGGGGACATTGCGTTTCAGACGCACCGGCACATTACAAGGAAAGGACCAGTAATTTGCACCGAAACGAGCCCCGCTAACAATACTGGCGATGAGAGACAACAACAACCCGAGACTCGAGAACAAGAATGACGAAATTGGTATTAAAATATGTTTCTTGAGATATGCGTAAGTTGTACGTTTGATGTATTGTACACAGAAAGAAATAAATAAATAAAATATTAAATTAAACTTACACGGGCGGGATTCGAACCCGCGACTTCTGCCGAACCATGGCAACGCTCTTACCCCTGAGCCATCGTGTTTTACACGCATTAGTTGACATTTTAAATCTCTATTCTCTTTCTTTATTTATGCCTGTTATTGGCATCGGCACCATCTACTATCCTTTTACTGTGACTTTTCAGTTAGGAATTATCAATAAGATAAGGCCACTTATTTTTATTCCGAAATTTTTTTATTGATATTTAAAGCATATAAGTTATGCTGAACTTTATGTTATTAAATTAAACAGAAAAAAAATTAATAACATAAACTTCAACACAACTTATATGCTTTAAATTCAATAAAATATGATTATTGTTACCAACAAAAATTAAATTAATGTAAAAATAATTAAAACACACTTAAGACTACAAACAATAAACAATGTTAACATTTGAAATAAAGTTAAAACATTTTATTAATACAGGTGGATCTTTCTATGTCCTGTCCCATTTATTTTTAATTCCCATTATTTAAATTGTAGTCTATCCCATAGCAAACATGGCAGTGACCCCGCTTTTAAAACTAAAGGTTCTTGGTTCGAATCCAGCCCTAGCGGGTTTTCATATCTTTAGATATCGTTGGCTTGGATATAACGACGGCGATAGGTTGACCACCTGTCACGTTGTCACAAAATGTCTACGTGGAAGGTGGATCGAAAGACTTAATTATTTAGACTTCTGTCTACCCTATCATTGGATATAATACGAGGATATATTATTGCTTTACATTTTTAAGCATACATTCATACATTCACTTCTTGCAAATCAATTTCGCGTCATGCTATTTTACCACAAGGCAACTATCGCAAGTTTAAGTTTACTTCCCCGGACGAGCCGGCCCATTCATGCAACAACAAAAGCTGATACGTGGCTCTACCACTGTAAAAACGAGCCTACACCTCGAACTCGGGTTGCTAAAGTTGAATTTTGATCGCCTAACCATTCAGCTATCGAGACTACGTCATTTCAAATAGGTAAGAAATTATAATCATTTCATAATTATACTGTGAATAATGCGTTTATAGATTTATCTATCTATCTATCTATCTATCTACACGCACAATCCCTGACGGGGTAGCCAGAGAGAACAGATCGCCAAGTGTCACGATCCCTACATATTCTTTCGCTTCTTTCAGATTTATCATCTTCTTCATACATGCACGTATCCGAGTACTCTTGACCCCTCTTCGAGCAATTTGCTCACATGGTCTTCGAAAGTTAGTCTCGGTCTACCTCGACACCTTTTAATATTAACTTTCGCGCAATATATTTTCTTAACCATTCGGTCTTCACTCATTCGCTCAACGTGCCCAAACCATCGAAGCACGCCCTTATCTATTTTTGAGACAAGGTCATCTTTCAAACCTGCGAATCTCTTCGTTTCGCTTTCGATCGGCCATGGTAAGGCCGCACATTTTACGAAGAGTTCGCATCTCCACTGCATTCAACCTGCTTTTATGCTTCTTCTGGCATACCCAGGTTTCGCTGCCATATAACAAAGTCGGTACCAACACTGCGTTATGTATTGCAAGGCGTGCACTTTTCACAACGCCTTGCCTTTTGATTAACGCAATCAGGGCACAATTTACTTTGTTCCCGGCAGCGAAACGCCTGTCCACATCTAAATCACATCTTCCATCCCGGCTAAACGCACTCCCCAAGCCTTTATAGATGACTATCCAATCGGAGACATCGTGTTTGTTTACGGCTCGGTGAGCAAAAGCCTACAATCCTGCCTTCAAGCCCGGTTGCTCGACGCGATCGATTTAATCGCGGCAATAATTAAACGAATTTAGTTCCAAATCTTTATTTGATTTGTTTGTCTCTTTCGAGCTACCGAATAGATAATTAAATTATTTGTCTTTTGTTATGAGAAATTGTTGATGTAATTAATTGCCTTTCCTTGATCCCCTGTAAGAAGTTACCTGCAAAATTAGAGCCTCTTTAAAAGGCGGATTCAACAGAGTCACCACACGTAACAAGAAGGTTAAAGATTGCTATACTTAACAGAAAGCATCGCATGTCAGACACGCCGCATGTTGATAACGTCAACAGTTTGTCAACTTTTACCGCGTCGATTATCCCGTCATTAAACCCAACTTCATCCGTCTGTGTTAACCTCAGTACGCCAGCCATGCTGTTTAATTATCTTACCGACGCAACTAAATCAATTTCTATGCTATTCCTAAGCTTAACTAAGCTGAGCTTCTTTTTTTCTCTTAGTGTTACCATTGCCACTCCCCTCATATTATATATTTATATATTTATTATGTTCCGGTTATAGCTAACCTTCTAAGTAGTGGTCTTAGTATACATCACAAGGCCGGAAGTTCGTTACGATTTTGTAAAAAAGTTAATAGATAAAGAATAAATAAATAGAATAACAGCAAAAGGATATTGTGTTCTCCATGATGGCTTAATAATATGCCACCTTCTAGGTTCTTGTGGTTGTCGAGAAACAACTAAGAGAAAAGCTTTGACAATATCAATGGCTACCGACAGATGGCGGGATAACCACCTCGGAAATAAACCAGAACAAACAAATCAGACCGGTGATGGGCAGCAGCGTTTAAGGTGCAAGAAATGTCTGCGTGTGCACGTGTGTGTGCGCAGGGATGTCTGGTGCGACAATCGCCGATCCGCTTACCGAGCGCGGCGGTTATGGCAAAACTTCCCACGGGAAAGGCCTATGTCCAGCGATGTACTATCACGGGCCGTTATGTACGTAAAAATAAAATGTCTTCATACCATATCAAATGCCGGGGTAGAAAGAGGTCTGGACATAGATAGAGACAACACATATACTGTTCTGATCCTAAAATAAAGCAGCTTAAGCATTTGTAATATGAAATCAGAAAAAGATATGAATTGCGTAAGCTTTGAATCGCATAAGTTTTGAAAATGTAACCACCTGAGGATCGAACTTGAATCTCTTGAAACGAAAACTGATCACCCAGCCACTCGGCATCCAGTGTTATAGACGTAAGTAATGATATTAAGTTAAACAAATGAGTATATGATTTTTGTATGGAGTGTTAGAATCACTTATGTCCTGCTGCGTAATTCACGTAAGATTAAATCGAAACGTTTATACAGACGCCGACGTCGGCGTATTCAATATCAGTTTTGGTTCTCATGAGTTTTAGATGAAAATTGTTATCAAAAGGAACCACGAGCCTGATTTAGTTCTTGATTGATGTACCAGGAGGATCAGTGCTTATAAAGTAGAATCTATTGTATCCATAAAAGCTATTTTGTATATACAACCTATTTTTAGGTCAGAATGATTATTATACTACCATTTTATTCTTCTATTGATTCATGCAGCTCATATAGCTTACAGAACAACTTAAAGAAATTAATTACTGAAGTAAAAATAAATAAAATAAATATCTTCACACAATTAAACACCCCAATACAGGGATTTGACCCACCTTCTACCGAAATTTTTTTCGGGACAACATAACAGGTGATGAGCCCGTCACCGTCTTTTTGTTCAAGCCAATTATGTATTTCGTACATAAGTTTTTGAAAAACCCGTAGGTACGAACTTCTACTTGGGGATCGAACTCGGGTCTCTTGACTCGAATTCCGACCACCCAACCACTCGACTATCGTGACTTACTGAAGTAATATAATAATTATAAAAAAAGTCAAAAAACAGGATAAATACGAAGTTTTTTCTCGTTTAAAAGATCTCTATTTCTTATTATATCTCAATGTGTGTTGCTTGCCATTACTTCGAGACTCATACAGGCAAAAAGGTTTATTTGATAAGCATGTCTTAGAAAAAATTACACCATGTATGTTTGGGAATTCGTATTGACAATGAGTGAATTCTTATAGAAAATTGGACCCGACAACATGGTGGAACGTATTAATTGAAATGTGGGTCGAAAGGACGTAATTATCTAGACCTTTCTCTGCGCCGGTACTGGAGGAACTTTTATATTTAATAAACTCAATAAAAATTAGATACGAAATTAAACTGAATTGGTATTACATTTACATTTATAAACCAAACCTATCCAAACGTCGTCCAGTGGATTCTCGCAGCTCTTACGAGTGTGACGTGCGCGCGGCTGAGCGGGACAGCGAGGAGAGATTTATGGCTACTTTGATTAATGAAATAATCCACAACAAGAATAATTTTGGCCACGAGTTGTAAGAATTAATAATGCAATAACATTTTTGCTTCACAAATATTAAATAACTGGTTCATTCCATGTAAGACATTTTTTGGGATAACGTTACAGGTGCTGAGCCTATCGCCGTCTTAATGTTCAAGCCAACGACATAAATTGTACTTCAGTTTGTGAAAAAAAAAACATTAGTGCCTGCCTGCCATCTGGGATCGAACTAGGGTCTCTTAACTCGAATTCCGATCACATAACCACTCGGCTATCGTGAATTCTCGGCTACGTATTTATGTATTGACAATTCACTACCAAAAGCATTTCGTATTAAATCTGTATACGAACCAAATGTTAGTACGGCTCAGCTCGCTGCGGAGCCGCCGGTGGTCGAGCAATACATCAATTAAATGTTTGCTCTGTCAAACTGTAGAGCTTGCTGTTGACTTGATTGCAAACAGAAACTGTAGATCTGTGTCATTTACGTAATGTTCCGACTGACTGTTCTCTGTGCGAATTCTGACAGTTTTGACGGTTTATTGAACCTAATGGAACACAGCAAGCGAGTACTAGGATATCGATTACAAAATTTAATATTTAGATGAATATTAAAAAATATATTAATATTCATCTAAATCTTTTAAAAATCCCATAGGCACGGGCCTGCCACTTGGGGTTCGAACTCGGGTGTCCCGACTCGAATTCCGATCACCCAACCATTCGGCTATCGTGACTATTTTTTTAATTAACAACTTCATTATTTTTTAAAATGTAAAGATCTTTGTCAATACTTATGAGCTGTTCGTGCCGAGTAAATGATCGATTCTATTCTATTTCTATTTTTAAACACCTAGTATAATCGCAACATCTCGATTTCTAATCTGCTCCGGAATATTTGTATTAAAGTCAATCAACAACCGAAGTTTCCCTTTCATTAAGCTTATTCATAATACAAAGGCTTTAATTAGACTTACTTATATTGAAATGGGACAGGACTGTGAGTTTAAATAGTGATATCGTTGTTAATAGCACAATAACCTTAGCTTGCTTGTGATGTTGATGACCTCCTTGGACTAGTATCGTACATACAGGTTTTTATGGTGTCGCCAGCACAAAGGTTCCGGGTTCTATTACTGGAAGGGTCAACGTAGAAAACCACTTTCTGTACATTGTCTCGGGTTTCCGATTCCATATCACATGTGCTACTTACTTTTGGGATTAGAGCAATGTATGTGATGTTGTACCTCTCTATGTATGTATTTACTGTTTGTTTAAAAAGTGTTAACACATACGGTATTTATGTGTTAATAATAATGCATCATACTTGACGGGTTAGCGATAGAACAAGATCGCTTATTGGCGCTATTCTTACATACCTCTTTCACTTCTATTAATTTTTTTTATATTTTTCGCTTAATCGCCACTCTTGGCAAGCGTATTGGCGATCACAGTAACAGACACATTGCGCCTGCGCTGCTGTTGCCCGCTATCGACAACTTGTCCTTAAAAAATACTATGAACGGGTACCTTCACGCATCTTCTCTGATGGATCAGATTTGTTTAAAAATAATTATCTTGTCAAAGATTAAGGATCTTTACAAGTGCATTACTTAATGAGCTAATGTGACATTGCATTTTAATTTAAGAGACGCATTATGTTTAAATTTCACTTAGTAATTACTTAAGGACCTGCGTGGATATAACTTCCGATGCCTTGAAAATGCAACCACGTCCCTTAGTTGTATCTTACGACATGCACGGGAAGAAAGGAAGTAGGTTAGTCCTCCCCCGTTACCACAATGAAACAGCCGTTATGTATGTATGCTCATATAGTAGCAACCAAAGATTATTCAAATGTAAATCTATATTTTTCTTCGAGCAATCTTCTTTTTTTAATTATTTTGTTTATTTTCTTATTACAGTAAATAAATTAATAAATTTTCACGCAATTCCTAATACAGGGCTAGACAGAGATCTAGTTTAGACAATTAAGTCCCTTCGACCCTCCTTCCACCGAAGATATTTTCGGGACAACATGACAGGTGGCAAGCCCGTCGCCGTTTTTATTTCCAAGCTAAAGATATACTACAGTATTTTAAAAATTAATAAAACTTTGAAACTAAAGAGGTATTACAACAGTTTTTCCGGTAGCATCATTTAAAGGACAAGATAATAACCAGATAATGTACTTGCTTTTGTTTTTTGAAAACGGAAAGGAATTATATTCGAAATCCTTTCAAGTATTTTGTTTTAATTTCTCTTACGAAGAGAGAAAACTTTAGAGGATAAAATATGATAGATATTCGGAGTTATTTTTGTTTCACTGAAAGGTAGCTTGGCTGCACTTTCATGTGTCTTTTATATTTGCCTGGCGTGTGTACGCTTTTCAGGAGGCGATGACTGGTGATGACAGAGTTCGTCATAGATTAGGATATTTTAAGATTGTACCTGAAACCCCATCCTAGCGCGAATATTCACAAGGCCACAGTCACGACAAAGCGAAAAGTCATTTAAAGTACAAATGGTACAACTTGCATTATCTACCTATAGGTAAGTCTGCTGGAGAACGGCTTCGTATATAATTGCAACGCATAATTGCATTGCCATAATTCCACGTCTCGTATCGTCATCATTATAGCGGCTTGAAAAGGTCCACTGCAGTACACAGGGCTCTCCCTACGAGAGTATTTATATACACAGACCGCGGTTACGCTACGAATATGCCCCCTCTTATCTTCTGATGGTTTTTGTAAGAGGCGACTATGAAATATAGCCCTTGATTATCGTAATGGCTACCGGCAGAGACGAGTTAACCCCCTCGTAATATGCAGACAAAAATTAAACAACTTGATATAAAAAAGGCACGATAGCTGAGTGACAGGGTGTTCGTAATTCGAGTCCAAGAGACCCGAGTTCAATATCCAGGGTCCTCTATAAACTTGGATCTCTTGACTCGAAATTCCGACTACCCAACCATTCGGCTATCGTGACTTAAAAAAATGCAAAAATTTAATGAAACTACTTAATTGTCTAGACCTCTGTTTACTCCTGTTTTGGGAATGGTGTGAAGATATTAGGTCCATATCCTACGGCAGATATTTATTTATATTACATATAAATATAAATGAAAATTCTATAAGCAGGTTACTTTATATCCATTTTCGTATCAACGCATCCAAGATAGGAAAAAGAAAGGTGTTTGTAAATATGCACATAAATTTATAAAAGAAATTCTGCGATACCATTTTCACCAAACAAATGTCATCTCTTGCTGTTTGGCTGTCCGCCAAGCGATTGCCGTATATATTGCTTCGCTGTAATATGATGGTCTTAATGTCAATAAATCTTCTCAACGTCTTATAATAATAGAGTATAAGCAATTCGACAGAGAGAAGAGAATAAGAGATTTAGTCACGATAGCGGAGTTGTTGGGTGGTCGGAATTTCGAGTCGAGAGACCCGAGATCGATCCCCAGGTGGCAGTACCAATGAGTTTTTCAAAAACTTATGTACGAATTTCATCGTTGGCTTGGACATAAACACGGCGACGGGGTCACCACCTCTCACGTTGTCCCGAAAATATCTTCGGTGGAAGGTGGGTCAAAGAGACTTAATTGTCTAGACTTGACCTCTGTCTATCCCTGTATTGAGAATCGCGTGAAGAAGAGAATAAGGAAATGAAGGAAGTCTCATACGAATTAGTTGTTATGTGAACTAGTATGGTATGACAACATTTTATATAGATTACATAAACATTTTTTTTCTTAGAATTTTTTTCGCATTTTCAGATACAAGGGTAGCCAGAGATCGAGACAATTTAATCGTTTCAATCTGCATTTCACCGTAGCTTATTTTGGAACAACGTGTTAGGTTGTGAGCATGTTGCGCTGTGTAGATACATCAGTTTTGAAAATCTCATTGGTACGAGCCTATCCTGGAATCGACTCGGGTCTGGACGCCACGCAGGTTTGGTAACTTCTATTTAATATATAAGTTATTACGTAAACATTAATTATTCTTTGGCGTGACATCCATAGAAGATCCATAGCTATAAAATGTACATATCCTGTTAGGCAAGTGGTATTATGCTAACTATTGAACTCAACGAACAGATACATCTTGGGAAATAAATACATCGAGAAACAAAACAGTTTTTTTTATCTTCACGTATTTTCCAATAGAATAGTAGCCTGAGGGATTAGACAATTTAGATCTTTCTACTCCTTTCCACCGGAACTTATTGTATGACGTGACAGGTGGTGCGCCTATCGCTGACTTTGTGTACAAACGTTTTGAAAATTCATTGGTACCTCCTGGGAATCGAACTCGAGAAGTTCGAGCCGAAGGAGGTAATTCGAGGAGGAAATTCGATCCCCCAACTATTCGTCTATCATGACTTTTAATCTATGTTTATTTTTAGCAAACTCAATACTCGAACCGCAAAACACACAAAACTCGGTCCTTGTGCGTGTTAGTATGAAAATATCTATAACGTAACAAAAGTTCTTTAATATCCTAACCGAGATAGCGCTCGTATAAATAAATTTAATGAAATTAGTGGACAACGAAATTACAAACAAACTTCGTAGGCACTGCCATATCAAGTTTGTTTCTAATTAACAACAAATGTGTAAAGGGGTTAGGTTATAACATATATAATTAGTGTCAAATATCACGGGGCGATGTGTGGAATCTTTTCTAGGTATACGATCTTCCTTTTAAATGCATGACATAAATACAAAAATAACTATGATTATATAAAAATCCTCAACATAAATTTAGAAGAAAATTATTACTTGTAGTCAACATACATGTTGTAGTCAACATACATGTACAATTTGAATACATGACAGTGTGTCATTAAAATCCATTAAAAGTTATAACACAGAGAAGATTATGAATCAAAGTTGCACAAAGTTTAAACAGCTCTAAGCTCACGAGCGGAGGAGGAATTAGTTGCAAAGGCAAGACATGGTGGAAGGGGCAGGGGTAGGGGGACCGCAGACGCGAGCCGCTCGAAAAAGTAATAACGAACCGCTAACAAGTTGGAGGACAACGGAATTTGCATTTGCTTGAAGTGTGTGCGAGTCGCGGTGATCCCACGCATACACTTCTAGACAGGAAAATAAAAATATCGTCATCGAATTCCGGGATGTCTTAATTACGCTATATTTATATATGTAATCTATGTCCCTCTCTAGACTCGCAAATACAGCAAAACGAAATCAAATCTCTTCTGTGGGAAAAACCTTCATTACGGTATAAAAGTATCCTATGTACTATTACAGACTATTAACTATATCTGTGCAAATCTTCATACAGATCTTTTGTATTGTTCAGGCATGATTGAGAAACAAACATATATCCATATATCCTGTTTGGATTGATGGATCTTCTGAAGTATCTTCGCATTTATAATAGTAGTAAGGGATAAGAATTTGGAGTACGTCTTCCTGGCCTTTTACATGAACAATTTTGGTTATTCCCATTACAATATGGAGATATCTCAGAGTACTCTGTAACTAAAACACTTAACCGACCGTAATGGAATTTATCAATGGAGTATAGAGTAAGCTTAGTTGAAGTATTCATTTTCATTGAGTAAGTTGAAAATATTTGAAATGGAATACATATTTTCGTAACTAACTGACTTACTTAAACAATCTGTAAAACATATGTAATACACTCAAGCGTGCGGAAATTCATTATTGTAGGGATGTTATAGTAGTACTATAACATCCCTACAATAATGAATTATTGTAGGGATGTTATAGTAGTATGTATTGCATAGTATACTTCTATAACATATTGAATTTTGGAATAAACTTATTGGTATGAGCCATCAATCGGGGGATCAAACTCCGGTCACTTGACTCGAATTCCGATCACCCACACACTTGGCTATTGTGACTTTGTGCAATGTAACATTATAATAACATCTCTAGAAGATGTAAAAGTTAACAGCAGGACATAGCTCTAGAATTAGTCAGAGACAACGCGAGCTAAGCCGACGGCTAGTATATTATGCGTAAAACAGGACGTTGAACAGGATAAAGCAAGATATCTCTATTTGCATTCCAGAAATTCTGACTGGCACGTTCGTATTAAAGGAATTTATTAATTACTAAGGGATTAGGTTATGTAAAGCAGCTTTCGCCACGTAGTATAACTGGCTGTACTGAAATGTTCAGCTAGATCGGAGTTGACTGCGTCGCTAATTATCCGTACAAGCTACACTACGCTACTACTGAAGTAAACTAAATCCCACAAAAATTACACGCACACCTACAACTTAAATACCGGTGGTACAAAATGGAATAACTAGTGATGAAAAATAAAATACATTAATAAATGATAGTTAGTGATGCACGCTACTACCATTACATTTAAATTAAATAAAAAGAATTTCTTAAGGTAAATAAATAAATATCTACACACAATTCCCAATACAGAGGTTAACTAGTCTAGAAAATTAAGTCTCTTCCACCCTCCTTCCGCTGAAGATATTTTCAGGATAACGGACAGGTGGTGAGCCCGTCGCCGTCTTTAAGTCCAAACCAACGATATAGTTGGTACACAAGTTTTTGATAAACCCATTGGTACGAGCCTGCGACCTGGGAATCGAACTCGGGTCTCTTGACTCGAAATTTCGACCACCCAACCACTCGGCTATCGTGACTAAAAAGCATATCGCAAGCAATGCGAAGGTAAGATTACTTCAATTTGAAACAAATGAAACTATTTAATTAAATTGAAGAAATTAATTCGCACACCGCCTGCGACACTGAACTGTGACGTCACACTTGTAAAAGTGAACGGCTCTGTACGGTTATTATGAATATTGTTAGTAAAACTGTGTGGAGTGCAATTAATTAAAACGAAACTTTGAGGGGCATGTTGACGACACAGAGTGTTTAGAAGTGTTATAAATAAAAAAGAAAGGTCATGGTTTGAATTTAAGACTTTCAATTATACTTTACAGCCTGTAGAAAATCACTACAAGACATAGGCATCCCTTATGGAGAATTTTCCAATATCGCCAAGCTCATCAAGCCACACTACGCACCGCTATCCTTGCCGCCCGTCACCGGTCTGCTTAAGATATCCACTGTTAACGACCGCCTCTTACTAATACCCACTAGAATAAAATCTTATCTTAAACTAAATGGTTTCTGGTAAATTATGAACCTTTGCACTCCAACAAACGCTCTTTGGCAACATAGAAATATCAAATATTTTCCGACAGGTCGCGAAGTTTCAATCGGACCTCGTAAGGAATTTTACCTTGTTTCACTATTGCACGGTTTCACAATCCGACAGATATTTCTCTTGCCGTAAATTCTGCCTCGAAGTCGACCATTACGCCAAATCGATTTTCATCCATCAAAAAGCACTTTGGGCACATTTCTGCGGGAACGATAAATGGCCTCATATTTCACTGTCAACACAAATTCTGTATAATGAAACGCTCTGTTATATTTGATATTGACAACAAATTTAATTTACAGAATTTACTGTTACTGAATTACAAATAAAATAAATTAATAAATAAATACGTAGATAGAAACAACATCACATACATTGCTCTGATTTTAAAGTAAGGAGCTTAAGCATGTGCATTATGGAATCATAGACAACGAAGTTACCACAAACATTAAGACTCAGAGACCACAAAAACCAAGAAAAAGTAATAATAATAATAAATATCTTTCAATTCAATTCGCAACGCAATTCCCAATACAGGGGTAGACAGAAGTCTAGTCTAGACAATTAAGTCCCTTCGACCCACCTTCCACCGAAGATATTTTCAGGACAACGTGACAGGTGGTGAGCCCGTCGCCGCCTTTATGTCCAAGCCAACGATGTAATTCGTACATAAGTTTTTGAAAAACCTATTGGTACGAGCCTGCCACCTGGAGATCGAACTCGGGTCTCTCGACTCGAAATTCCGACCACCCAACCGGAAGTGTTTGCTACATTAACCCGACCAGAATCGTACCCGGGTCAAAACGGACGACATCTTGAAAACCGCATAAACGAAAACTGCATACACACAGGTCGTCAAATATTAAAAAAAAAATACTACTTAACTACTCTTTTTTTTATAAAAAGTGAACTGTGGACTGAGAACTAAGAAGATTGCTGTTCTGCAACACAAGCTTGTAACGCCAGTTACTAGATACCGCAGAGTAACGCTTTCATATCCGGTGTGTATGTTTTTACAATAAAATCCTAGTAAATACGTATTTTAATTATAAATATCACTTGTAGCAATGAGTGTTTTTAGAAACTTATTTACGATTTACATCGTTCGTTTGTACATAAAGACGTCGACGGATTCACCTGCCACGTTGGCCTAAAAAGATGTCTTCGGTGGAAGGTTTGACGAAAGGGCATTATTTTCTTCACCTCTGTCTACTCCAGTATTGGATTTGGGGTAAAGATATTTGAAAAATATTTTTTTATTTTATATTTTATTATAAAAAAATCAGTCACAAAGAATAGAACAAAAATTAAAGTAATCTTTTGAAAAAGAATCAATTCCGAAATCTTTCTCGTTACAGTAATACTTTTTTCGTTACAGCATTTGATGTAAATTTTCATTTAAATTTAAATTTTCTTTAAAGAAATACTTAATGGAGCCGAGTGCCCTCCACGACTAGATATTTAATTAATTCACTGAAGGACAGAGTTCTATTTATAAATGCTTTAATTTTTTAAACGTTGATAAATGTTGACTGAATATTCAAATTGAGATTAATGGGGAGAGTTGACAGTTGTGACTATCAGGCGCGGTATTGGCTTAAAAAACTAATTGGTACGAGCCTTGGTCCGAGGTCCGTACCAATGAGTTTTTTCTAAATGTATGAATGATTTGTTTCTTCGGTTAGGACACTAAGAAGGCGTCAGGTTTCCCAGCCGTCACTATATTGTCGAATCGAACTAAAGTGTCTCGACCTCCTTCTACCCCATTTTTGAGAAATAAGTGTAGATAGGAGAAGTCACGATAGCCGAGTTGTTGCATGGTCGGAATTTAGAGTCGAGAGACCCGAGTTCAATCCCCAGGTGGCAGTACCAATGAGTTTTTCAAAAACTTATGTACGAATTTCATCGTTTGCTTGGACATAAAGACGGCGACAGGCTCACCTCCTGTCACGTTATCCCAAAAATATCTTCGGTGGAAGGTCTACCCCTCTCTACTCCGTCTACCCCTGTATTGGGAATTGCGTGAAGATATTTATTTATTTATATAAGTGTAGATAGGAAAAATGACATAATATAATACTCACGATTGTGGTCTCTTGGTAAAAATTTGTGGTTAAATCAAACCTACCAAGAATGTTTGTAACATACATACATATCGGCCTATTAAAGTCCACTTCATAGGCCTCTCCCGTAGGGAGGATTCGCCATAATCGCCACGCTTGGCAGGCGGATTGGCGATCGCAGTATCAGACACTTTACACCTTAGACGCTGCTGCTCATCTTCGGTCTAATTATTTTGGTCTAATATTTTAGAGATGGTTAGCCCGCCATCTATCGGATGCCATATCGACAGTCAAGGCTGATTCTCTTAGTCGCCTTTACGCCACCAACGTGAAGAAAGGGAGTGGTAATATTCTTACACCGATACCACACGGATTTAACAGAAAATAAATCAAAGGTTTACAAACACAAGATTTGTAAACCTTTGATAATTAGGGCGTAACCAGTCAAGTATTAAAAAAAAATAAATAAAAAAATATCTTCACACCATTTCCAATACAGGCGTAGACAGAGGTCTAGACAATTAATTACTTTGAAACCACCTTTCACCAAAGACATAATTTCGGACAACGTGACATATGGTGAGCCTGTCGCCGCCCTTATGTCAAAGCCAATGATATAAAACGTACGATAGTTTTGAAAGTACGCATAGGTACGACGCCTCCCACCTGGGGATCAAACTCGGGTCTCTTGACTCGAATTCCGATCCTCCAACCACTCGGCTATCGTGACTATTAAATTGTGGAATGAAAGTGAATTTGAATTAAACAAAAGTTTAGTTTCAAAGAGATATTTGATTATAAAAATATTAATTAGAAGATACGCTTGTCGGTAGACTAGCGTATCGGTAGCGATCGGTAGACTTACACGCTGCCGAGCGCAGAAAGTATATTAAAGTACACAACACTCACGCCACACCTACATCGGTATAGGCAGAGTTTATTCAGATAGTTAAAGAAACTTCTAAGAATTTATAAATGGTTATTCCGGGTGTCCAGTAAATATAGTGTAACGGATTTCTATGTATATTTTCCCGATAACTTCCTAAAACTTTTAGGTGGTGGATTCTAACGGCTTTATAAAGGCCGATACGTATGATGATGCAATGTCGAACACGTGACCTCCACCGCACTGTGCTTATACTCTTACTTCCGAACCACGGGGCTTTTCGAATTTGTCATTAACTAAATAGGTAAACGCTCAGCATGTCTGACATTATCTAGAAATCAATAAAAATATCCATCGTCCGGCCGTACGTTATAATAATTACATCGGCTGTCGCCGTCTTTATGTCCAAGCCAACGATATAATTCGTACATAAATTTTGAAAAACCCATAAGTACGAGCTTGCCACCTGGGGATCGAACTCGGGTCTCTTGACTCGAAATTCCGACCACCAAACCTCTAGGCTATCGTGACTTTTATTTTGGTAATTTTTATTTTAGTATTAATTTATTTTAGCACTTATTTTTTAAAAAAAAGGATCTTTACGTTAATCCCAATACTAGACATTTAAGACCTTTTGAAGACATTTTCTGGCACAACTGGTGAGCCTGACGCCGTCTTTACGTCCAAGCCAACGATATAAACCGTACATTAGTTTCTTGATTTCTTCAAAAAACTAATGCCCATTGCTATGAGCCTGCCATCTGAGGAAAGAACTCGGGTCTTTTGATACGAATTCCGATCGCCCAAATATTCGGCTATCGTAGCACTACTAATTTTATTTCTATTTAATATTTGACATTAATATCTTTCTTATTTATTTTTCTCTATAATAAAAACTTTTCGTTAATTTAGTTTAATTAAAACTTAGCCCGATCCTTTTGTGAAAAATCTTTAGAGGAGGACTATATTCAGCAGTGAACTTTATCAGTGCAGTCCAATATCACTGCAAGAATAATTATCGTATTTTAATAAACGTATCTTAAATAATTGTATTTTAATACGAACTACGCAGAATAACGTGAACCAACGTCAACTAGCTTCAGCTTTCTTCAATTTGTGAAAGTAAGTGAATGCTGACGTTAGCTGAAGCTAACTCTGCGAACAGGACGGCACACCACAGGCGCCACAGGACCACGGATGCTGCAAAGAGCACGTTGGGAAGTAGAATAGTTCTTACTGTTCTTTGTTATCCAGGCGGGATCAGGTCGACTGTCAGGAAATCTTTCCTCAGATTTATTTATAAAAGCAGTTTTTTCCCGCGAGATGGTCCGCCCTTTATTTTGAAATTTTAAGCAAATATTTCTGATTTTTTTCTCCTTTCGGGGTATATATCATTTTCTTGGAAAACTGTACTGGCTCGCACCTATGGCTGTTTTTAAAAACGTATGTAGGGTTTGTATCGTAGGCTTGAACACAAAGACGTCGACGAGCTCACCACCTCGTTTCCGATTTCCGGTGGGTCGGAAAACTTAATTGTCTTCACAGTAATTCCAACACTGGAGTAAACAGAGGTGTAATTTCAACACTGGGGTAAACACCTCAGTGTTGAAATTACAGTAAAGATACTTTCAAGAGATATTTTTTTATTATATTACAAAAGAACTGTTATAAAGTATACAACAAAAATAAAGAATTTTTATGAAAACTGATTCGTTTCCATACCCAAATCTGTCTCATTCAAACTTAAAATACTTCTTTTTTCGTTACAGTATTTAATAAAATTTTCTTTAAAGAAATTCTTAGTGAAGCTGAGTGCCCTCCGCGATTGGATATTTAATTAACTCACTGTGACGGGTTGCGTTCTATTTATTTAATTTCCAAATACAGACAAATAATGACAAAATTCTATTAAAATAAAGGATAGAATAATATATAAAAAAATAATCAAAATTTTGTGAAAGGGGGGCCTAAAAAACTAGTTGATATCAGGATCTTCGTCAAAGGAGCGTACCAATGGGTTTTTCGAAACTTATGTCCGATTTGTATCAACGGTGAGGATAGGTTCGCCAGCCCTCACATCTAAATTCTTTGGAATCACTCGAATCGAACTAAATTTTCTAGAACTCTGACTACCTCATTATTAATAAATAAGTGAAAGATAGAAAAAATTAAATGTTACTCACGATTGTGGTCTCTTGGAAGAAATTTATGATTAAATAAAACCTTCCCAAAAGATTGAAAATCTTTAATAATCCTATTAAGTCACGATAGCCGTGTGGTTGGGTGGTCGAAATTTCAAGGCGAGAGACCCGAGTTCGATCCCCAGGTGGCAGGCTCGTACCAATGGGTTTTTTTAAAATAACTTATGTATGAATTATATCGTTGGCTTGGACGTAAAGACGGCGACGGTCTCACCACCTGTCATGTTGTCCCGAAAATGCCTTCGGTGGAAGGTGGGTCAAAGGGACTTAATTGTCTAGACTAGACCTCTGTCTACCCCTGTATTGAGAATTGCATGAAGATATTTATTTATTTATTTATTATGCTATTATAGAGAAACATCCCTTAAACCTTATTTTAATGAAAATAATTAAAATTATGCAATTAGTGAAAAAATATTTAAATATTTTTTTTTGTCTCTTTAAAAATAAATAAATAATTAAATACCTATATAGATAGGGATAACATCACATACATTGCTCCGATCCCAATGTAAGATGCTAAAGTACTTGAGGTATGGGAATCGGAAACAACGAAGGCCAAGACCACAACCACTCCACAAATACCAAGACCCGAGAAAATGTAGAAAAAGTCGTTTTTCTATATTAACGAGACCGGGAATCGAACCCGGGACCTTGAGATGGCAACACCTTGAAAACCGGTGTTTAGGCCACTCGTCCACAAAGGTCGTAGTTAACTCAGTCAGTAATAGTGAAACAATTAAAGTTTTAAAGTTATATTTGATTAAAATAGAAGCATAATAACTAGAAGGGCATTTTATAATTTGCATATGACAGTAACAGCACTTATCTGAAAAAAATGAAAAGCTTAATTTTAGTAACAACAAGCCGCTCCCGCGGGAAATCATGTTTCAGAGACGTGGCGGTATATTAAAAGGAAATGATTAGTAATTTTCGTGCACAGATTACTCGGAAACAATGCCGCCAATATTTTGAATTAAAGTGTATTTCTATTGGGCTGTGAGAACGACAGGGTAATTTGATATTTTAGAGATACCGTTACCAGGAAATCATAACGGCAACATTATTTCTGGTAAATTAATGGATAGAGTAACATAGAAACGTAAGGAAAATTCATCAACTTCTTCAACTCAGAAACGTTTTATAATAATAGATAAAAAAGTCTTCACGCTATTCCAAACACTAGGGTAGACAGCGGTCCTGAAAATTAAGTACATTCGTTCCACCTTTCACCGAACACATTTTGGCGACAGCGTGATAGGTCTATTGCCATTTTCATGTTCAAGACAAATCGCAGAAAATTTTTTAATAAAACCAATGGTCCGAGCCTACTTGGAGTACGAACTTAGTTCTCTCCATTCGAATTTCGTTCACCCATCCACTCGGCTATCGTGACATTTATAATTAAAGCCACCAGGTGGGATGGGACTTGAGTCTCTTGATTCGAATTCCGATCGCCAAACCACTCGGAAATCGTTACTTACTTTAATAGATTGTTGACAATTTTGTCAGATTTTATTATATC
Organism: Sericinus montela; assembly: GCA_029286605.1. NCBI lineage: Eukaryota > Metazoa > Arthropoda > Insecta > Lepidoptera > Papilionidae > Sericinus > Sericinus montela. The sequence goes on from JAGSMR010000025.1 coordinate 5,218,545, forward strand.
TTCATAAAGGTTATAATTTATTTTTTAACGACAAAGGTAAATGGGACAATGAAACGAGAATATCAGTTGTAGAAAGAACAAACAATCTGTACAGTAACTTAAAATAAGAAAACCCACCGACGTGTTTCTGAACAGCACTCGGAGTACTTTTAACGAGTCCGCGCAATTCCGGCCCCGCCGCAACGCGACGGGGGACTAGGTTTAACTTTACATCACTGCGTAAGGCTTCACTGCAATTTCTTGAAACAATTGTTTTAAATGATATCTCCTTCGATTTATGCGAATACTAGTCGTTTAAATAAAGCTATTGCTTTAGGATTTTATCGTGATATAAATAAGTTTTAGAAAGATGAGGCTCAAAATTGGTCAGCGGGTTATGGAAAGGGCTATGCTGGGTGTGCAATGGTAATATCCAAAGCGGACCAGAGTAACCAACATAGCTGTAACGATCACTATGCTGAAGTGGCAATGGGCATTCCATGTAGCTCGCAGAACTGACAACCATTGGAGAGGAAAAATTCTCGAGTGGCAGCTTCGTTTTGGCAAGCACTGTGGAAGACACCAAGACCTGCACAAAATTGCGAGATGTCGATAGATGCAGGTGGATCGACCGTTCATTGCGGAAATCTGTGGAAAAAGCTTATCTCTAGCTGTGGATTTTTGTTAGGCTGTAAAGAAGAAGAAGAAACAAAATTAAGTCCAATACCACTGCAAGAACTCAAGAACTGTGAGCATTCTGCGTAGATCGTGTTAAAATGAATACGTGAAAGTTAACGCTTACCGAAACTAACTTGAAGAGAGCAGTCCCCTTATCATCAAGGGTACAGTAAAATGCTCGAAACATCAGGAACTTTTAAGAAACCAAATAAAACCCCAATAAAATCTGTAGGTTTGTTCTTACTGTATTTACTATACATAGGCGGGATCAAGTCGACTATTAGACGATCTTTAGAATTATTAAGATCTATCATCAGAATTATTAATTAACTATTTTCTGTCCGCGACTAACGATCCACGTATTGGTAAGTTGATATTGCAGCCCATGGGCACTGCAAACAACTTCAAATGGGGAAGGGTACTCATACTACATCACCCCGAGGCCCAAAAATACGTAACTCTAAACCACACAACTTTCACGTGTTGAATACACAACATACACTGCTGTTTGGCAGCAGACATAATCAAGAGCGTGGCGCTGATCCAGACGAATAGCAGTGAAACAATTATTGTGTTCCGGGTTGAAGCGTCTATGTAACTACGGACTAGGAGGCATGCTATCTTATTCATCGGGAGCTGACCAGCAATCTGTAATTTTCTCTATTTGAAACTATTTGCAGATCTAATGTGCTGCAGTAGCTACTTAACCTCTTTTTTTTCGTTTTTCACCCAGATCCCTATGTAACATTTTATAAAAAAAAGGACAAAGAAAATTTCGAATTATATTGAATTTAAAACTGAAATAGTAACGTAGTGCTGAAATTTCGATTAATACAAAACAAAAGTGTCGTAGCTACAACAAAAGCTTGTGGGAAACTCGTAGCTCCCGCTACGTGATATGTCATAACTTTGAAATGAATTAAGTTATATGACTTAACTTATATGATCAGTTTTTACAAAATTGTATTTATTAAGACTTGCAAAACAATTAATATTTTATCATCAGAGTTATTAGTTACAACTGAATATACTCTATTTTCTCATAAATACTACTCGCCCACAAAGGTTACGAGAGATTCTTGAGGTAGCTACCGAAAAGCTACGACACCTAGTTCTTCGGAATGTTTTCTTACATTCCATCTTCTATAGTACAATACATTACATCTAATTTTTTGTGACTCCAAAAAGATATTTCTTCTTAGTTCAAGAAGAAATCTTTCAATGTATTACAGCACTTCTTCACATGTACATTTCGTTAAATCTGAAGGCCAATTATTTTAATTTCAAAAGGATTTTTTTTAATTATTTGTTAATTAAAATTTTTTTTGTGAAGATACAATGTTTTTTTGACGATCACAAACAAATTACAGGAAATTTTACAAAATAATTTATAACTTTTTTAAAGATGGAATGGCCCGAGGGCTTAATTAAAATTTCTGTCTAATGTCAAGAGGGCGTCTAATTTACTCATTACAAGCTACAAGTGATGTAGTTGTAGTTAATTAGATTCTAACGACGGCGAATAACTTTACAACTTAATGAATATTCGTTATCTTCTTTACGAAATTGTGAAGAAATTACGCAGTTTATGACGCAGACAATGACTGCTACGAACGTACATTTCCTTTTTTAAGCTTAGTTTTATCTTCACGTAATTTCTCATAATGGGGTAGGCAGAGGTCTAGAAAATGAAGTTCATGAGACCTAATTTTAATTTAATCTTATTTGGGATAATGTGACCGGTGGTGAGTCTGTAATTATATTAGCTCTCATTAACTTCCAAAGCGGAATATAATATAATAAGTTATAATACTTATAGTATAAAATCAAAGATTCAAAAAGTCTCGACAGCCCAGTATTTGGGTAATCGGAATTCGAGTCCAGAGAATTTAATTTAATTTTTAATTTTAAGCAATTTATCGGGTGCTGTACAGTGCCTTCGCGGGCAGGGTTTATTCTAATATAAAAAAGAAATTGTAAATTTTAGTTAAATTTTACGAGCAAGTAGATTATTAATTAACTTCATATAAGTAAGTTTTGTTCAAAATGAAAGCATTAAACAGTTTATTGGCAATTAGCGTATATAATAACGTGACGCTAATTATTCAAAGTCTTTGAAGCGGCAAATTATCAAAATTATCTAAATTTATCGAGAGCTAATTGCTCGCGTTGCACTGCTCTGACAATTATTATTCAGAGTCTGTCTGACACATCGATTTCACTCATCGAACTTTATTGAATGTCGCATAAAAATTACATACCAATTTGTCCAGTCTCGAACACAGACGTCGGGTGGCCATTCTCTCGGTGTTCTACAGGTTACATTTTGGAGAGTGTGCGAAGGAATTACATGAGTTAATTCCCCCTTCCCCTTTCCATCATCGGAAAACAAGACGCACGGCGGGTCTCCATCCTTTTGTTGTCGATATACCCTACATTCGGACGAAGCGTTTTGCTTCATTGTTCATAATGCGTACAGCAAAGGACTAGAATAACTTGCCTGCATCAGTCTTTCCGTCCGATTACAATATGGGTGTCTTCCAGAGAAGACTGAATAGGCTTTTTCTAAGCTAGTGTGCCTACCAACAAAAACTACATCGCCACTTACCATCAAGTGGGATTGTAGTTAAACGCTAGCTTATAAGGTTAAAAAAAATGCAAAATAGTTTCATAATGAAATGAACTATTTCTTGTATTCATGTAAACTACATTAATTAAATTGAAATACATTTATCAAAATGTATCGCGTTTGGTAAAATTTTGAAGTCATTCTGCTTTCTGTGATTTTAGGGTGCTATGTAGAACACAGGATATAAAATAAATACATATCTTCACGCAATTCCCAATACATATAATATATAATTAATAATTATAATATATATTTTAGGGGTATAATTATAACAGAGGTCTAGTCTAGACAATTAAGTACCTTCGACCCACCTTCCAATGAAGATATTTTCGAGAAATCGTGACAGGTGTGAGCCCGCCGACGTCTTTTTGTCCAAGCCAACGATATTATTCTTTCATAAGTTTTTAAGATTCATTTAAAAACTTATGCTGTATCACGTAGTCCCAAAAATATCTTTGGAAGAAAAAGTGTCTAGACGTCTGTCTACCACAGTATTGGATAAAGCATCGTCGGTATTTTTTTTAATTTTAGCAATTTATCGAGTGCCGTACATGCCTTCGCGGGCAGGGTTTATTCTAATATAAAATAGAAATTGTAAATTTCAGTAAAATTTTACAGCCAATTCACATAAGTAGATTATTAATTAACTTCGTATAAGTAAGTTTTATACAAAATGGAAGTAATAAACAGTTAATATGCAATTAGAGTATATAATATATTATAATGTGACGCTAATCATTCAGTCTTTGAAGCGGAAAATTATCAAAATTGTCGAGAGCTAATTGCACGCGTTGCGCTGCTCTGACAATTATTATTCTAAGTCTGTCTGACGCATCGATTCAACAATTTTATTGAATGTTGCACACAAAATAGGTTCGTAATGAAATAAATTATTTCCTATATTCATGCAAACTACATCAATTAAATTGAAATAAATTTAATCTTAGGGTGCGATGTAAAACACAAAATAAATACGCACACTTAAAAAAGAGGTCTTTCTGTATTTCCGTATATTAATTTATTTTATTTATGATTTTATTTTTATCTTATATACCTTTTACAGAGTATTCTGCAAATACAAAAGATCGCAAAAAAGGAACTGAAAAGCAATATAACAACTATGATTGTTATAAAGGTGGTATATAGGCATCAGCGAGTTCAGAGTATGTCAAAACAAAAGAAAAACTGCGTGTACGAAGACAATGAATAATTTGAAAGAAGTGAAAGAGGTATTTAGAGATTGTGACACGATCTTTTCTCCCCAACGGGATAGCCTTAGAGACCATTCGTGAAAATATTTATTTATTTATTATTATTATCATTGTTATTATTTGATTTGTATTTTGTGTACGAGTATTATACAGTAACACGCCGATTTTTGGGAATAAACCGTTCTTTCTTGCTATTTATATATTTTGGGAAATAAACCTTTATTTCTTTCTCCTTTACTAAGGCATTTTCCGGATCGATCATTAATAGAATCTTACATACGAGCTAACAAACTTTACCAATGTAGTATTAGTATAGACAAACAAGTCGTTACAAATTCGTTTAAAAAATGCACAGGCACGTGGCTGAATGATGTTCCGGCCCATTTGCTAATCAGAGTACAGCGCGCCGACCCGCGCCGCGCCCCGAATTCATTTATCCAACGGGGCATCCAACGGGGAAGGTACACTGCTATAACCATGAAATAACATACAGAATGAATTTCAGCTACTTTTAAAATAAAAATAAAATACCTTCACGCCATTCCCAATACATGGGTAGACAGAGGTCTAGTCTAGACAATCAAGTCCCTTTGACCCACCTTCCACCGTAGATATTTTCGGGACAACGTGACATTTTATTTAATGACACATTTAATAAAAATAAGGGGAATAATCATAAAATATAAAAGAGCACAGCGTGGGAAGGACTTCTCCCTTAGTTATGTCACTAACTTATGCCACCGACAGTAAGAGAGGCTGGTATATTCCTCCGCCGCTCCCACACGCCTTATATCGACTTTATTATTCTTATTTAAACAGAGAAGTCAAAGCTTTTATCATATATTCATTTACCCGACAAGGCTGTTTTTACGCGCTGGAAGTGTTCAAATTAAAATTGTGCGTGTGGTTGCCGGGGAACGTCACATTTATGTTAATAACGCTTGTGAAATTTGAATCTACGCACCACAGAGGTGACACATGACACTTGTATATTAGAATACCACAAACTGTGTTTTTTATATCGACTTTATTATTCTTATTTAAAAAAAGAATTCAAAGATTTCAATAAGTAAATAAATATTTTTACGCTATTCCCAGTACAGGGATAGACAGTGGTCTAGTCTAGACAGTTAAGTCCCTTCGACCCACCTTCCACCGAAAATATTATCGGGACAACGAGACAAGTGGGGAGCCCGTCGCCGTCTTTATGTCCAAGCCAACGATATCATTCGTACGTAAGTACGTAACCCGAACTCGGGTCTGTTGACTCGAAATTCCGACCACCGAACCACTCGGCCATCGTGACTGAACGCTTTGATCTTACTTTTATTTTGCCGACAAGGATGTTTACGCGCTGGAAGTTTTCAAATTAAACATTACGCGAATGGTTGCCGGGGAACGTCGTGAAATTTGTATCTACACAGCAGAGATACTTGTATATTATGCTACCATAAACTGTGTTTTTTATTTGAATTTCAAACTTGAAAAGTTGTAGTATAAACATTTTAATTTATTCATGATAAATACATACATATCGGCCTGTTAAATTCCACTGGAGGACATAGGCCTCTCTTTTAATTTTGTAATCGCCACGCTTGGCAAGCAGATTGGCGATCGCAGTACCAGACCATTCGCAGCTCAGACGCCGCAACTCATCTCAAAAAAAGGAAACAAACTCTACAATACAGACGGATGTCACCATAGACATAATGTACTCTGCATCAAATTTTAACCTAAAATCGGCACAAACCGCATAACGCCATTGCAGTAAATATCTTTTAGGTATTAATAATTTAGTTCGAGAATACATTCCACAGTCTGTTGCGAGCTAATCTCTGTCTTATGTCCAATAGTTACGCTCTTAAATGGAATATAAGGAGGGCTATTAAGATTCAAAAAGGAAGCATCTCCCAAAGGCTTTGCCGTTGTTAAAGTAATTCATTGCAGGGTGCAGTAAGGCACCAGCTGCTCGCCTCACAAAGGAGCGGAGCGCGCGTCATTCAACTCGCAGGAAACGATTTCCCACAAAGCTTATATTCTTATGTCTCATATTTTTCTTACTGTTAATAGTTTGTGTAGTTATTTGTACCAGTGGCCCGTTCAGTGGTTGAAATTCAAACGCAATTTAAAAAATTATTTAGTGACATTATTAAGTAACATTTTGAAGTTCATTAAGGACAATCTCTACTCTGTGAAAAAGACACTTGATGGTTATATGCTCTTTGACAACCGATTTTATTATCTCTTTGATATTGACGGTTATAAAAAGAATATCATTACGAAGAAATAAAAATATCATTACGCCATTCCCAATACAGGGCTAGACAGAGGTATAGGCAATTAAGTCCTTTCGACCCACCTGTCATTAAAGACATTTTCGGGACAACGTGACAGGTGATAAGCCCGTCGCCGTCTTTATGTCCATGCCAACGATACAATTCGTCTTTTAGTTTTTGGAAAACCCTTTGGTACGAGCCTGCCATCTGTGATAGAACTGGGATCTCTTGACTCGAATTCCGAACATTCAACCACTCGGCTATCGTGACTTCATTGACAGTTATTTTTTTTTCATGTGTGTAATGTCCTATTAAATTTAATTCCATGTATTTTAAACAGATATCATTTTAATTTTAGATTAGTGCACTCCTTTAAACTGAACTCCTTTTAAAAAGGTTCTTTCTTCGCGTTTACATTCAATAGGATAACCTGGATTTTCAGCTCATAATTTTCTGTATGGGTTTTTACTATTTCGCACAATTAAATCTAGTTAGTTAAACTTTGTAAAAACACTATAAATAAAGCATGTATGAGCTTTAATTTCTGCTGCTTTTTTTCATATTAAGCAGAAATTCGCGTGTTTAGTGCGGGCACAATTGGATGTAAACGAGTTTTTATTTAACTTAGCGTAAAGGAAATGTAAAGATAAATGGAAGCTCGTTTATATTACACGAAATTAATATTGGAGCTTCATGAGTTTGCTTTAGTGTCAAGCGACCACAGAATAGATTCATAGATGTAACTTCAGTGGGTGAACAAACAATCATTCTCAATTTTTTTCTCTTAGAGAGAGGATATTTATTTCAAACTCATATGGTAACAATTTCAAAGTAAAACCCTATTAATAAAATTAGAATTATCGAATTCAGACTATCCTGCTAAAAGTTATGCGTTGTCATGAACAAAAAACATACACAGGTGTGTAATATGAGGTCGTGGGTTCGAATATCAACCGTGTCTGTTTATTTTTACGTTTCTCATATAAATATCTTAACACAATTCCCAACACAGGTGTAGACATAGGTCTAGTCTAGACAATTAAGTCCCTTTGACCTACCTTCCACCGAAGACATTTTCGGGACAACGTGACAGGTGGTGAGCCCGTCACCGTCTTTATTTTTTAAAATTTCAACTGTATAAAGGAAGATGTGGTTTGAAGGTAAGAGCAACGCGATGGTTCGAATCCGGCACGTGGTAGTTGATCCTCGTTTATTTGTCAGTTATTTGTCTCTCCACCGTTTTAACCGTCGGGGAACAAAAATCCACTATTTTATTAACTGTCAAACTGTGAGAACTGTGGCAAGCAACTTGTATTGTAGTATTGTAACTGTCACGCACTGTAAGTGCGCTACCACAACGAGTCTCACAGCAATTCGGTAACAAGTTCAATTTAAAAAAGTTGACATATTTCTTCTCTTAATCTGAGTGCAGGGCTGAAAAGATTTCCCCCGAGGTTATTCATTGTACGTACATTTGATTCGTTTTCTGTCCAATATTATCACATCAAAAGTTATTTAATTTTTTTGATACAAGAAAATTTGTTATGTGTATATATTGAATTACTTAAAAGCAGCTTACATCTTACTACCATTTTGTTAAAATATTGCGTACAAAAATATTACAATGTATAATCACTGTATTCTCATATCTTTGTTTGTAATATTCATTGACCAAAAATATAAAACTATCAAAGTCGGAAGCTGTGAATATTCACTGCTTTGTTATACCTGAAAATGATCCGCTACACTGCTCCAATATAACTTGGCAGGCAGTCTCGACACTTAAAAAACATGTTTTTATTAATATTTCTCAGGCATGCAAGTGTCCTCGTGTCTTTATCTACGAGAACGAGTGCCATACATACCGGTTTTCAAGGTGTCGGTAGCTCTAAGGCCCCGGGTTCAATTCCTGGGTCGACCCCAGTCGGGGTTTTGTGGTACCTTTATTGTTTTTGTTTCCATAACACAAGTGCTTACTTGTGTTATGGAAACAGAAACTTACTTTGGAATCAGAGCAACGTTTGTGATTTTCTGCCTATCTGTGTATGTATTTATCAAATATATAAATAAATAAATAAATAAATATATATATATATATATATATATATATATATATATATATATATATATATATATATATATATATATATATATATATATATATATATATATATATATATATATATATATATATATATATATATATATATATATATATATATATATATATATATATATATATATATATATATATATATATATTAAAAACATGTTTTTATTAATATTTCTCAGGCATGCAAGTGTCCTCGTGTCTTTATCTACGAGAACGAGTGCCATACATACCGGTTTTCAAGGTGTCGGTAGCTCTAAGGCCCCGGGTTCAATTCCTGGGTCGACCCCAGTCGGGGTTTTGTGGTACCTTTATTGTTTTGTTTCCATAACACAAGTGCTTACTTGTGTTATGGAAACAGAAACTTACTTTGGAATCAGAGCAATGTTTGTGATTTTCTGCCTATCTGTGTATGTATTTATAATAATAAATAAATAAATAAATAAATAAATAAATAAATAAATATATATATATATATATATATATATATATATATATATATATATATATATATATATATATATATATATATATATATATATATATATATATATATATATATATATATATATATATATATATATATATATATATATATATATATATATATATATATATATAAATATATATATATATATATATATATATATATATATATATATATATATATATATATATATATATATATATATATATATATATATATATATATATATATATATATATATATATATATATATATATATATATATATATATATATATATATATATAAATATATATATATATATATATATATGTATATATATATATATATATATATATATATATATATATATATATATATATATATATATATATATATATATATATATATATATATATATATATATATATATATATATATATATATGTATATATATATATATATATATATATATATATATATATATATATATTAATTAATTCTGACCGCCCTCTCTCTCGGCTATCGTGATTCTCATAAAAAATGTCTAAAGCAAATTCCAACTCGGGGATTTAGATTTCAGGGATCGACCCTTACTTGTACTCTTTTGCCTCTCACCGAAAGAAAGGGGAATGTAAACCTTTATGCCGATGCTGGGGTGGCAGAAGAAGAAGAAGTAATTGTTAATTAAGTACTTTGTCCCACGTTTCACTGAAGCCTGTTTGGCTCAATATGACAAGTGAACAGCCTATCACCCTCCTAATGTTTAACAGTACAACGTAATTAAATAGATATACGTTTACATAGATAAATATTCAAATATACATTTGAACATCCATTCGACTCGGGACTAATAGAAACTAGCGGAATTCTAACCCGCAACCCATTCTCTTCGGAGTGTCACCACTAACTAGACTATCGCCGGAACTCCATTGTTACAAACATTTGTAATTCGTGATTTATGATCTCTCCAGAAATGATTTCCCGGACACTGCAGCGAAAGACGTCATAAAGTAATCCGCGCTAAGCAAGTGTATCGGAGGAGACATAAATAAATCGTGGAGCGACGTAATGAAGTTCAGCTAGACGTGACGTCACGACAGAAAGGCGACACCGTCACTATGTATTGTTACTGTCGACGGACTCATATTATCTCGTTATGCGTTTATTATTGCTCGGTGACGTACATAAAGACGGCACGACGTCACTCTTCTTCACTTCACTTAACACTGGGAATGAAAAGGCTATACTCGTGAATTCTACATGTTTATATGAAGTTTATATGAACGTGGAATTCCTTGCAGATTTTTATAGGATTAGGATACATACATAAACATGTATAGACCTAGGGACTACTTAATATATATTGCTCTGATTGGAATGGAATGAAATGGAATCGGAAACAACGAAGGTACCACAAACACCCAGACCCGTGAGTGAAAAGTAAATATGTAGGAAAGGTGTTTTTTACGTTGACCCGGCCGGCAATCAAACCCGGGACCTCAGTGCTTGCGACATCATGAAAACCGGAGTGTATGCAACTCACCACTCGTCCGAAAATGGTGAAAACGAAAGATGCAAAAGAGATAAGTGTGTAAGGATCATACATAAGGATGCGATTTCAGCGATCTGTTCATTTTGGCCACGCCGACAGAGGTACACATACGTAAAACTTTATTTACAAAAAAGCAATAGTACAACGATTACTCATTAGGTAGTTATCTCTGAACTTTTACACTTAATAAATAACAACAAGCAATAAAAGGCAATGATCACTTTCCGGTTTGGAACTAAAGCCCCTTTCAACTCTTAATACGGCCAAATTGTTTCGCAATTTGTCGTAAATAACTCCGAAAAGGCCGAAGTAATTTCCAGTGGGATAAGGAATAAATCGACATTACAATTACGAAGACTTTAATGCCACTTGCCAGAACTTAGAGGATTATCCTCTTCCTCAAATTCCCACGTACCATTTTAAATCTTCTTTTTGAAATTGGAACGTTTATTCTAATTCCTAATCGTTTTTTTTTATTTCGTGCTAATTGTAAAAATCATTGAAAAAAAAACATCGTCAGACTGCATAGGACGACCCTAACATCCCACGAACGACTTGGCTTGGCGTGGCAATGGGGCCTAGTAGCCGAGGACTAGATGACCGGCCTAACTTGCGGGGAATGGCCGGCCCGTGGGAGCCACTTAGATAAGCCGATCAGAAATTTCGTGATAAGGCACAGACGAAGTCGCCTGGAGAAGTTAGTATTCTATAAAACAAACTCAGCTTTTTAATATCTGAATTATTTTGCCTTTATTTTAGTTTGGTTTTGGTTTTTAAAAACAATACTTATGTGCGAAAAAATTGGTAAAAACTTTTGATAAGATAACTTTGAATAAGGATAATATAAAAAAATATAATAAGTAGTAATTTTATTAAGTAATTAACGTCAGAGGATCCCCGAGAAACCACAGTCGTGAGTACATAAAGCTCAAATTCCAAGTTAAGTGCATTATTAAGTTAAGAATATGAATGATAAGATATAGTTTTAATATGGACGCTTTAAGCCTCGGCGAGGAGACATTGTTTACGGCTTTCCTGGAGAAGTTCCAAATCGTAATATTAAATGAAGCATCTCCGAGCGTAAAACCACTTATTACCGATAGAACAGATTTACTTAGCCGTTAATGCGGTATGTTCAACAATCCCGAATTTTCACAGAAAACTGTTTAATTTTAATGTAAAAGTTTTATCGATTTAATACTTGTTTAGTTTATTTAGGTATTTGTATACAATTTTATTAAACAAACCTTTCTTCTTCTTAGCACGTGGTTATCAAAACTCACCTTTTAAGTTTTATTTTAGTATAGTTTCTGCAAACATTTTTTTGCTTCCCTTATGATGAATGAAAAACTGACCCAAATATAAACGTGGGCGGGCTTAACTAGTATAATATAATCCAACAAAAAGACTGTAGTTGAGAGTTAGTAACATCATATTTAACTGAAATCCTGCAGCGATAATTGCCAAAACTGTATCCTGTAACGGATGCAGATTAATAACAACGTAATTTCACAACACGTCAGACACCCGGGGCTGCGTCGCGTATTGTTTTCACGTAACATTTACTGTCGGAGGTAAAAAAAAATATCTTCACGCAATTCCCAATACAGGGGTAGACAGAGGTCTAGTCTAGACATTTAAGTACCTTCCACCCAAGATATTTTCGGGACAACGTGACAGTTGGTGAGCCCGTCGCCGTCTTTATGTCCAAGCCAACGATATAATTTGTACATAGGTTTTTAGAAAAACCCAATGGTACTGCCATTTGAGGATCTAACTCGGGTCTCTTGACTCGAAATTCCGACCACCCAACCACTCGGCTATCGTGACTATTGCTGTCGGAGGTCATGCCATTGAATGCATTTAAACTCGTTGCCACGCGGCACACCAAATGTTGACTCACGGCTGAAGGAAAATTGTATCAAACGTCCATGTCAGAACAAAATCGCTTTAAATTACACTTAACTCAAAACTATAATTAAATTAAATTTTCAGACAGTGTCGGTCAAATTTTGACCGAAGATCGTATATCGCAAGACGACTTGGCCCGGGTGTGTTTGGGAAACTTCTTCTGGACCATTACAAAACCCCAAAAGTAGGAGCTGTAGAGGTATAGGCATAGGCAGGTGTTAGGGTAACAGATAACGAAAAAACTTACAGTGCACCTAAAGGTAAATTAATACTACAACCCATGAACATCTGAAAACAAGTCATGCTTTCATCATGGACATGCTATTTTCGGATCGGAATTCGAGTCAAGACACCTAAGTTCAATCCACAGGTGGTAGGCTTGTAACAATGGGTTGTTTTAAAACTTATGTACGATTTATATCTTCATCTTGGACATAAAGGAGACGACAGGCTTACCATCTGTCACGTTATCCAAAAAAATATCTTCGGTGAAAGATGGGTCGAAAGGACTTAATTATCTAGACCTCTGTCTACCCCTTTAGAAATGGCGTGAAGAAATTTTTCTTATCCGGTAACAATAAACTACCTCTTTTAAACGAAGTGTAGATTAGTTGTTGAGCTGTATTCTATCATCTCTTGTTTTATAAATTGATAGAATCTGTTGACCATTGTATCGATAGAATAAAGACTCGCTGTTTAAAAGCTGGGCGCCACTCGCGAATCTGACACCAGCCACGGCGGCCGCTCGTGAATTCAATTTGTTCTGCACAGCCCGGCGCCCGGACGCGCACTCTGCTTGTTCCCGCAGTCGAGTGACATTCGATTTATTCAAAACGTAGCGCCGCGCCCGCCACCCAATATTAAGTTGTACTTCAAAGTACGCACAACCAATGTCCTTGAAATGTAACCGAAAACGTATTTCATGTTTACTTTGATGGTAACCATCAAATCTCTTTGACAATAGTTCAACCATGAACATTGAAATTTCCACCGTTGATACTTTTAAGTCACGATAGCCCAGTGGTTGGGAGATTAGAATTGGAGACGAGAGTCCCGAGACCGACTCCCGGGAGGAAGGCTCCTAACAATGAGTTTTTTAAACTTATATATATTATATGGTTGGCTTGGACGTCAAGACGGCGACGGGCTCACCACTAGTTACATTATCCCAAAATAAGCTCCGGTGCAATGTTAGGCGAAAAGACTAAATTATGTTAACCTCTTTCAATAAATATTATTTATTATATATAAATATTTCTATAAATATTTATGACTGCATGAGAAAATTTTACGATTTACCTTTAGTATTTTTTTCTTATGTAGCAAATATAATTGATAATTTCATCAACTCTACATGACGTGGGTGTGACATAAATCCAGCGGAGCAATATCTAAGGCAGCTCTCCGCAACGACGGTCGGTAATGGAGACGTCTGGCGAGTGCCGCCACTTTCTAGCTTGTTGAGAAAACATCATACGTCATCATATTTCAACTTTTCCTTATGTTCGGATATTTACCTTTAAATACTTTTTTATATTTGTAACTTTTATAGTATTGCTTGAAAAACGTGAAAAGCATACCACCAGCTTTTTTATGCAAGTACAATAGAAATAAGTTTGGGACACTCCTATTTGTATTACATTTTTATAAAAAATTTAACATAGGGTTACTTTACAACAGACGAATGTGCACAAACCATTACTTTATCTTTTCCGGATGCATCATTTTTGAAAGTGTCGACAGTCCTGTGGTCCTAGATTCGAGCAATATATGTAATGTTGATGTTACTTAGGCAGGTACACACTAGAAACACCTAACGGAGTTAGAGAGAGGGCTTCCGACAGATGGCGGAATAATTATCACGAAAATATGAGTCGAAAATTAAGCAGGTTTAGTTTAAATAATATAGAAGTCACGATAGCCGAGTTGTTGGGTGGTCGGAATTTCGAGTCGAGAGATCCGAGTTCGATCCCCAGGTGGCAGTACCAATGAGTTTTTCAAAAACTTATGTACGAATTTTATCGTTGGCTTGGACATAAAGCGACAGGAGGAAATAGGCTCATCACCTTTCACGTTGTCCCGAAAATATCTTCGGTGGAAGGTGGGTCAGAGGGACTTAATTGTCTAGACTTGACCTCTGTCTACCCCTGTATTGGGAAAGGCGTGAAGATATTTATTTATTTATTTAGTTTAAATATTTGTACGAAATACCGACATAATAGTCACGATAGACAAGTAATAAGATGATCGGAATTTAGCTGCGTGGTGGCTTGGACATAAAGCGACAGGAGGAAATAGGCTCATCACCTTTCACGTTGTCCCCAAAAATGTCTTCGGTGGAAGGTGGTTTGAAGGGGACGTACTTGACCTTTGTCTACCCCTGTTTTGGGAACGGCGTGAAGATATTTTATTAATGTTAACGAAATAATGTAATTATGATTAAAAATATATAAATTTATATGTACTAATTATTACTACAAATCCTTAGGTATTATAGACTTTCAGTTTTGTTATTTTAGATATTCTAGCGGCGGATTCTAGCGGCTATTCTGAAATGTCACGATAGCCGAGTTGTTGGGTGGTCGGAATTTCGAGTCGAGAGATCCGAGTTCGATCCCCAGGTGGCAGTACCAATGAGTTTTCAAAACTTATGTACGAATTTTATCGTTGGCTTGGACATAAAGGCGGCAACGGGCTCACCACCTGTCACGTTGTCCCGAAAATATCTTCGGTGGAAGGTGGGTCAGAGGGACTTAATTGTCTAGACTTGACCTCTGTCTACCCCTGTATTGGGAAAGGCGTGAAGATATTTATTTATTTATTTATTTAGTTTAAATATTTGTACGAAATACCGACATAATAGTCACGATAGACAAGTAATAAGATGATCGGAATTTAGCTGCGTGGTGGCTTGGACATAAAGCGACAGGAGGAAATAGGCTCATCACCTTTCACGTTGTCCCCAAAAATGTCTTCGGTGGAAGGTGGTTTGAAGGGGACGTACTTGACCTTTGTCTACCCCTGTTTTGGGAACGGCGTGAAGATATTTTATTAATGTTAACGAAATAATGTAATTATGATTAAAAATATATAAATTTATATGTACTAATTATTACTACAAATCCTTAGGTATTATAGACTTTCAGTTTTGTTATTTTAGATATTCTAGCGGCGGATTCTAGCGGCTATTCTGAAATGTCACGATAGCCGAGTTGTTGGGTGGTCGGAATTTCGAGTCGAAAGACCCGAGTTCGATCCCCAGGTGGCAGTACCAATGAGTTTTTCAAAAACTTATGTACGAATTTCATCGTTGGCTTGGACATAAAGACGGCGACGGGCTCAGCACCTGTCACATTGTCCCGAAAATATCTTCGGATGGAGTGGAAGGTGGGTCAAAGGGACTTAATTGTCAAGACTTGACCTCTGTCTACCCCTGTATTGGGAATTGCGATATATATATATATATATATATATATATATATATATATATATATATATATATATATATATATATATATATATATATATATATGTATATGAAGGCACAGGGCTGGGTAGGGTCTTCAGGATCAGCCATAGTTATTTGCTTGGGCGTATAGGCGGAGAACAAGATAAAAGTTCAGAACAGATTGTAATATAATCACTTTACTTTGCAAATAATTATTAACGTTACACTCGAATTATTCGAATAATCAATTTACTACAATTAACATAGACACTTTAACTTTACACATTAATCACGATCACACAGTAATAATACGATTACACGGAACAAGAGCGATCCGTCGAAAAACGTGGTGCGCTACCGATGGCGGTTACTGATTTTCTACCGCCAACATGGCCGCGCCGACCATCGAGACGACGTTCCGCCAGAAATGACAACTGTCAAATCTAGTTCCGGCCTATTCTGACCGATGATATTTCGAATGCGCCGTCACGGCCGGACTGACTTGCGACCGTCCTCGGGCGCCTATATTTGAGGTCCTGTAACAAACGGGCGAGCATCGATCATCCACATTAATATGACGCTCGTCCTCCCTGACAAACTACTTAGTAATCTTTATGATTCATGAGTATAGCAAGCGATTAAATTCCTGTCTCCTGTCGACCACTACCAATGGACCAGACAACCCTATTCTCACCAGCGTACGAACAAGTTGGACCGGACGGGTGTATCCTTTCAACCAACCGCGGACGGTATGGCCCGGATGGCACTGTCCTTACGACCAACGCAAAACAACAGTATGGCCCGGACGGGTGTATCCCTTCAACCAACCGCGGACGGTGTGGCCCGGATGACACTGTCCTTACGACCATAATGATAATTGTAGCGACCTTCAACAAAAAGGCATCCTTGTCCTTACCTAATTATCAGACCTGTCTTGCTCAGCATGAATTTGTACTACTTGCTGGAAATCTTCGTGATCATTACTAACGCTAAGCGTGTCTGAATTAGTATCAGAAACAACTGTCATGGTGTCAGATCCAGCTGTCATGGTGTCAGAACCAGCTGTCATGGTGTCAGATCCAGCAGTCCTGGTGTCAGAGGTTATACTACTCAGTCTGTTAGGACGGCTGATGTCGAGCTCTACGTCATCTGGCGCCGTCTCGGCCTCCTCTTCATTGATTAAATTGTTGCTTATCTCAAGCAAACCTTCATGACCCAGGGGTACTGAACGGAAGTTCTCATGTGCATATTTATAAGTACGATGTGAATTATTAAGGCTTCTGAGTTCATACCGATCGTGCTCTAATACCGCGGTAATGACAAAGGGACCTCTAAATTTTTTATCTAATTTTGTTTGATTCCGTTCGCTATTTTTAATGAAGACAAAATCTCCTTGTGAGAATCGTTTAATGGCAGCACGACCCCTATTAAAGCGTTCAACTTCTGATGCAGCAGCTCTTATTACATTTTCAGAAGCGTCTTTTCTCACATAATCTAGATCTAATCGGCTTTGATTTTCAGAATTTGTAGGACTAATCATTGATAAACCTAAAGACTGTGCGCGAATTCCAAACATTAGTTCAGTCGGTGTATATTTCGTAACGGTAGATCTGGTACTATTAAGTGCTAGTTGAACATCGCCTAAATGATCACGCCATGCTTTATTGTAGTCGTTCTCGATAATAGTCAGCAGACTTTTAAGTGTACGCATGACTCGTTCGACTTGGCCGTTTGCCCTGCTGGAGCCCGTGGCGATGAAATGTAAGTCAATTTTGTGTTCTACACAAAAGGTTTTAAATTCTGAGCTAATATAACATCGACCCTGATCAGCAATAACACGCTTTGGTGCTCCAAAAAGACAAACAGCGTTTTTGATGGCTCGTACCGCACTAGCGGCGTCTACCGAAGACGTGTACTCCAATAAAACATATTTAGTAAACGCGTCAATTATTACCGAACAATATTCCTTCCGGTCACTCTTACCACTAAGCTTCCCAGTAAAATCGATATGAATTGTATGCCATGGAACGGGTTCCTTAGGGATAGGGTGAAGCTGGACAGGTTGAGCTCCTGATGGACCTTTCGAGGCTTTGCAAATTATACAAGAATCAATAAACTTTCTAACACATTTGGCCATGTCAGGGAACCAATACTGCTCATATAATTTGTCCAAAGTTTTATCGCTACCTAGATGCTGTAATTCATTATGGACGTGATTAATCAAAGTCCAAATAAGGGAACGAGGAACGATTGGTAGCCATGAAGACATTTTATTTCTAGTGACTTTTCTATAAAGAATGCCGTCTCTAACGTCATAAGTACGACCTACGGTATCAGGAAAGTCATTATTAGAATGTTTCGTTATTAAGTCTTGTATCTCATTGTCACGCTTTTGTTCTACGGAGAGCCAACCTTGACGTAATTCGACAAAGTGAACCACCTTATGTGCAGGTGTTATAGGGGCTTTAGGCAAAGATATCTCGCTATTAGTGGGTAAGGGATTTCTAGAAAGATAATCTGCGTGTTCCATTGAACGGCCTTCGCGGTAGACGATTTCAAAATCATATGCCTGTAGTATAGCCCACCAGCGATGTACACGAGGTGTAAGATCCGTTTTGGACTTAGAAGCTTTAAGCGAATTACAGTCCGTAAAAACTTTAAAATTTCTACCATATAGGTAGTGTCGAAAATGTTCTACCGCTCGTACGACTGCGAGTGTTTCCAGCTCATACGAGTGGTAGCGAGATTCTACTTCAGACGTGCGTCGGCTGAAATACTCAACAACATGCGGGAAATCATTTTTCTTTTGAATAAGGATCGCTCCATATCCATCAGAACTGGCGTCGCAATGCAGCTCAACAGGCAACTCGGGATCAAAGATTGTTAAAACAGGTTCGGAAGTAAGTGTACGTATTATAACGTTACGGATCTCTTCATGCTTTTCAGTCCATTTGATAGGTCCTTTTAATTTAGTTAAAGGATAAAGAGGGCCAACGATATTCGTGAAACTAGGAATAAATTTTCGAAAATAGGATGCTAGACCCAGGAATTGACGGACCTGTGTAGCAGTCTTGGGTTGAGGGGAGTCTGCTAAGGCCTGTATTTTACGAGAATTTGGTCTTACTTTGCCGGATTCAACGGAATAACCTAGGTAATCAATTCTTTGTTTCATAAATTTGCATTTTTTTAAATTCAAAGAAAACCCTGATGCTGATAAAGCTCCCAAAACCTCATCCAACCGTAGTAAACCATCACGAATATTGCCAGCGTAACACAAAACATCATCCATGTACACCAATGGTTTGCTGCTTAAATTATGCAAGGCTTTAGTGATGCACCTTTGGTATACGGATGGAGCATTTCGTAATCCGAAGGGCATTGCAAGATACTCATATTGCCCCTCAGGTGTTACAAATGCTGTCTTTTCGACTGAACCGGGATGGATGGGGATCTGGTGAAAGCCAGAAGCCATGTCAAGAGATGAAAATAATGTGCACCACAAAGCCGGTCTATCTGTTCCTCTATGCGAGGCAACGGGTAATGTTCGGGTTGTGTATTTGCGTTTAGTGCGCGAAAGTCTACGCACATTCTATCAGAATTATCTTTCTTCTTGACAAGTAGAATGGGGCTAGCAAACGGTGACGAACTCTCGCGGATAACACCTGCATTTAGAAGTTCCTCAACCTTTTCCCTTACGACTTGCATTTCCACTGGGGCCAACCTATAAGGACACCTGCGCACCATCTTATGAGGATCTATCAAAGTAATTTCTAACTCGCCAGTGTTCACGCGCCTACTTGGAATACTATCAGCGTACTTGTTTAGGAGCGTTATGAGAGATTTTCTATCATCGCCTATAAGATCCGTATCAATCTGGGTAAGATCCGGCCTCACTATACTAGATTCACAGAAATTATTTAAGTTTTTAAATAAACTTCAATTTATCACCATCAATCTGTACGCCAACTCCTCTTTCTAAAATGTCCCTACCTATAATCACGGGTTCTAAAATATAACGGTCAGGAACTACGTGGAAAATTACCGATTCCGAAATATCATCAATATTTATAGTGCTTAAAATTTGCATTGTGCACTTAATTTCATCACCCCAATACCAGTTAATAATAGTCACGATAGCCGAGTGGTTCGCTGGTCGAAATTTCGAGTCGAGAGACCCGATTTCGATCCCCAGGTGGCAGGCTCGTACCAATGGGTTTTTCAAAAACTTATGTACGAATTATATCGTTGACTAGGACAAAAAGACGACGACGGGCTCACCACCTGTCACGTTGTCCCGCAAATATCCGCGGTGGAAGGTGGGCCAAAGGGACTTAATGGTGTAGACAAGGCCTCTGTCTACCCCTGTATTGAGAATTGCGTGAAGATATTCATATTTATATTTATATTTATTAATACCAGTTAAATAGACAAGATCATTGCGTACAGTACCCGAGAACTTATCACTAAAACTTTCTTTTAAAAGAGAGAAGGAAGACCCACTGTCAAATAAAAAAGAAACTTGCTCACCAGATGACGTCTTTAAAATGCCCCTCGACAGTCGTTGCTCACAGATGTTGACCTCTTTCCTTGAAACTGTACTGCCACTATTCTTGTCAGGGCAGACCGTTGCTAGGTGACCAGGTTTGCCACAAGAGTAGTTCCGGCGTATTCTGACCGATGATATTTCGAATGCGCCGTCATATATATATATGTATATATATATATATATATATATATATATATATATATATATATATATATATATATATATATATATATATATATATATATATATATATATATATATATATATATATATATATATATATATATATATATGTATATATATATATATATATATATATATATATATATATATATATATATATATATATATATATATATATATATATATATATATATATATATATATATATATATATATATATATATATATATATATATATATATATATATATATATATATATATATATATATATATATATATATATTCACAATGCTTATTATCACATTTTTTATACAAAAGGGAGGCAAACGAGTAGGTGGCTCACGTGACGGTAAGTGAATACCGCCACCCCTGAACACCCGTAATACCAAAGGCATTAAGAAGGGCTTTGAGTAGCGTTGCATCGGTGGACTTTGGAAAGTTTCGACCAGTACAAGTCACCTCGGCAGCCGTCACTTCGAAGAGCTCGGTGGATAGGCAGAAAGGTTGAGTTTTACTCCCTAGACGCTTTGAAGCAAGAGGCTTTGGGTGACCTCACCCCTTCTAAAACAGTTACTTTCCGTTCACACATCCCTGTGTGCGTAATGTAACCGGCGGAAAGTAACTGTCTGCTCACGCACACCCCATCCCTTTCATTGGAAAGGGCAAAGGTCGTGCACCTCATATGCGTGGCTGGTCAGCCCACACATATGAGTGGCGAAACCCCTACTGGACTAGCAAACCAGTATCTCAGCCTACGAACCCACCCCAAACCGCTGGGAGCGCCACCGGGGTCACTCGGTGAGGCTAACAGCGACGAGGGGCGGGGGAGTTGCAAGAGGCACACAGGTCCCCACGCGTGCGTAAAATCACCGCGATGTCGGAGACACCAAGTAACCCGCGAGACGGAACAGAGTCTCAGGAAACCGGATACCGAACCCTGACCGCTCGCTACCATAAGCATGAAGAACAACAGCAACAACAACACCACAGAAGACTCGCGGTTGTGGACCGCCCACTAATGGAGCGGAACATTTTCGACCCGAGTTTATCAAGAATTTTACCACAGCGCGAACGAGCAACGCAACCGTCGCGAGTTCCGCAACCGTTGCCGCGAAGCGCAATTTCGCCGGGCACCGCACCCGCGCTCTCCCAAGAATTGGGAACTGAGCTTCCCACTTCGGGGGAACCGGGTACCAACGCAGCTCGGCGAGCGGCTCGCCAACGAACGCCACCGGAAATAGACACACAGTATCTACAGGAGGACAAGCGAGTATGCGCAGCCCCTGTAAGAATACACTTGCAGCCACCACAATCTCCGTCATCGACATCGTCGTCGTCGTCAGAGTACTCTCCCGCGCAAGAAGTACCGCTGCCTAGGGAGAGAACCAGCGTCGGCACATCGACGACATACCTAGACTTGCCCCCGACATTGGAACGGGGGGACATTAAGAACGGAGCGACGCATGAAAAGCGCGCTCTAGTCGTCGCGAGTTGTGCAACTCAATCTGACCGCACACCCGGCGACTATATAAGCGAAGAGGTGTCCCCCCCAACCCCGACTCCACGCATCCGGAAGGAGATGCGCAGAGTCCCAGAAAGAGATAGGGCCACACCTGCCGCCCTGTCTCCCATGCTACCGGTCGCACAGACCTATGACGCGCAGGTAGGGCGTTGTCCAATTCCGGGGCCGTCAAATGAGCCAATGGCGACGACGACCTATGCGAATATGGCTGCAACGCCTCGACGACCGCGCAGCCCACCGACATCACAACGAGAAACCAAAACAAAAACGGAAACAAAGGCATATCCCCCGATCGTGGTAGAGTGCATGCCCGACTGGGCGAAACACTTTAAAGTGTTGCATAGCCGGTTAGGGCATGCGCCGAGTGCACGCCCTTTCGGGAAGGGGGTTCGATTCCGTCCCCAAACCGAGGAGGAATATAGGACGGTGCAGAAATACCTTGTTGAGCGTAGCAAGGTCGATGCTACGCTAGCGTGGTATTGCTATGCGCCGTCCATAGAGCAACCGACAAAGGTGGGTTTGCGCGGACTGCCCGCCGAGACCAACCCGGAGGACATCGAGGAGGCCCTGAAGGAGCTAGGCTTCCCTGTGACCTTCGTGAGGTCCATCCCACCGAAAAGAGGCAGACCCGGATGCCTCTTCCATGTTAAAATGGACCACATCCCCGACGAGGAGCTCAAGAGGTTATACGGGATAAATGAGCTCCTCTATATGCCAGGCATAACTATAGAAGCCTGGCAGGGCAGGGAAGGACCAGCCCAATGTCACAGGTGCCAGGGGTTCGGACACTCCTCGTACAATTGTTACAGGCCCTTCAAGTGCGTTCGATGCGCAGGGGATCACCCGGCGGCGGACTGCACGAAATCAAGGGATAGTCCGCCTAAGTGCGCCAATTGTGCAAAGGCGCACACGGCAAATGATAGGCGCTGCCCGGTACTGCAGCGCATTGCAAGGAAGAGGGGTATTAGAATACCCCCTCCGGTACCAACCCGAGGCTCGACGGCGCAACCGACCAAAGCCCACAGCCGAGAAAGGCCACACCCAATACGCCAGGCAGCGCCACGGGTGCCTCAGCCGCAAGAGCGGCGATTAGAGAAGGCACCCACACAAATAGCCGCCCCCCCCACGTTCGCCGCGGTGACAACTTTGGCACCACCGGCCAACAATGCCACTGAGAGAGGTGTACAACCCTCTCAGAAAAAGAAAAAGAAGAGGAGGGGGAAGAAGAAGAAAAATAAGGGGACAGCCACGTCCGAGGCTGTAATAACCTCTACACCCCACCCCCTCCCCATCGTTGCCACCGCTGAAGGGCCCAGGACCAAGAAACGGGCCAGGAAACCTCAGCATGCGCAAGTGCAACAAGCACAAGACGCACACACCGTAAGGGGGAGAACCGAGGCCTCCCCCCCACAACACACGCCACCGACGACGGTAGAGGAAGCACTTGCGCAACTGGTCACCGTCGTAATCAAGATCCTGGGAGATGTCGTCACGGCGATGACCACGGGAGCTGACCCCTAACAGCGGTAGTTACCGCACTGGCCCGTCTGACTACGGCTAAAATGGCTGAGTTGCGAGTATTATATTGGAACGCCGGCGGTATTAAGATCCATACCGCCGGACTAAGAACGCTTGTCCAGCAGTACGATATCCAGGTGGTACTGCTGGGAGAAACAAAGCTAAAACCATCTCAGCCGTTCAAACTCCTAATTTCTTCGTGTATCGACGCGATGAGATATCTCCCGAAAGCATAGCTTATAGAGGCGTAGCTGTGTTAGTAAGGAGAGATCTAATACACGAAGAATTAGAGCTGCAGCCGTATGTCTCTACAAGGACGATAGGTGTACGCCTACGGATAGCCGGAGAGGAGCATAGGATATATGCAGCTTATCGCCCTCCCGGTTCCCCCCTAAGCCCCTCGGACATCCACTGCATCTTCGATGGGACATCGCCTGCCATAATTGCCGGGGATTTAAATGCAAAACACACGGCATGGGGGTCGAACACCAAATCCCCAATGGCAAGGTATTATACGAAGATGTAGAGAAATGGGATACGAAGTGTTAGGCACAGAATCGCCAACACATATCCCCACAAACAGGAAACACCGACCGGATGTTATAGATGTCGTACTGTGTCACGGTATTACTCACCCGGTCCAAACGGAGGTGTTGTACGACCTGGATACGCAGCACCTACCGGTTTATTTCACTATTGCACAGTCAGTGGACTCCGTAGCGCCCAGAGGAATTAAGAAAAGAACCGACTGGGACACCTACCGAAGAGGATTAGCGAATGTCGGATACGGCGCGCCGATAATGACAGCAGACGACGTAGAAGTGGCCGACAAATATATTAGAGATAAGATACATCAAGTGTATCTGTCGGCCACTAAAACGGTACCTGTAGCGCGCCGTAAGGATGAACTACCACTTCGGTTGAGAACACTAATTAAAAAGAAAAGGGAAGCCAGAAAACTCTGGGCGCGCACACGTTGCCCACTAGTTAAAACCAGATTAAATCGGCTAACGGAGGAGCTGTCGGAAGGGATCAAAGCTCACAGAAGTCACACATGGGATAGTCGTATAGTAGAGAGCGCTGACTATCCCCCATCTTTACACCAACTTAACCGACAGCTTCTACGGAAACCACCTCCGATTTGCCCACTAGTGGACAACGTGGGCAACCGGTACTACGGAGCCAAGGACCGGGCAGAGATCTTGGCACATCATCTCGAGGGCAATTCAAGCCTAATACTGCTGCAGCTGTCGCCGCAGAATTTCACGCACAAGTCGAGCTACGCGTACAGGAGTTTAGGGAAGCTCCGGTGCCGCCACTAAGCGGGATGTTTTTATTTCCCCGCTGAAGTGAGAAAAGTGGCATTGCGCTTGCCACTGCGCAAAGCGCCGGGGCACGACTCTATAACGACCGTCGCGTTAAGACAACTGCCGAGAAAGGATTTGTTGCGCTATCCCGTCTTTACAACGGGATATTGCGCACCTACACTACCCCACGGAGTGGAAGAAAGGACGAATAGTCGTACTGCCGAAACCCGGAAAAGACAGGAAGTCTCCGGCAAGCTATCGCCCTATAACATTGCTATCGTACGTAGCAAAGTTATTCGAAAAGATACTGCTACGGAGGCTCCGCCCGCTCGTAGAGCCACGCGTAGAACAACACGGCTTCCGTAGCGGTCATTCTACAACGACGCAACTGGCCCGTGTGTTACACTATTTAGCGGCCGAACAACATCGCGACCGCTGCTGTCTGGGGTCTTACTAGACATGGAGAAGGCCTTCGACAGAGTGTGGCATACGGGTCTTATATACAAGCTGTTGCAGGAAGAGAACATACCACCTGGCTACGTACGATTAGTAGAATCGTTCTTAGTAGGGCGTAGCTTCTACGTCACCGTCGAGCAAGCCGATTCGGCGGTACGCACTATAGAAGCAGGCGTTCCACAGGGCAGTTGTCTTTCTCCTTGCCTGTACGCAATCTACACCAACGACATCCCCACGCTCGAGGGTCGCGTCCAAGAGTGGAAGACGATGTCATGCTCGCACTCTACGCGGACGACAGCGCGTACTTTACGTCGTCCTGTCGGCAAACATCGCTGCCAAGAAGATGCAGCGACTGTTGGACCTATTACCAGAATGGTTAGATAAATGGCGGATGACTATTAATGTCGGGAAGACATCCGCCATAATCACCAATCGCCGAGGGCGCGTGCCACCACAACTCAAACTAAGAGATCAAAGGATTAAGTGGCAGAGCGCCGTCACCTATCTTGGTTGCCGGATAGACAAATCGCTTCGGCTCACCGCACAGGTGGATTACGCTATAAGCAGCGCGAGAGCAGCGAAGGCGGTTCTCTATCCGGTACTGTCAACAACAAAGCTACCACTAAAAACCAAGATAGGTATATACAAAACATATATAAGATCTAGACTTACGTACGCGGCGCCTGCGTGGTACGCGTTCACCTCAACAGATCAACGTCGGCGACTACAGGTCCAGCAGAATATAGTACTACGTACTATAGTTGGAGCGGGTCGCTTTGTACGCAATGACGTCATCGCCAGGGACCTGAAAATGGAAACGGTCGAAGAATTCGTGGTCCGGGTGTCGCGCGGAATGTACGACCGTGCTGACAACGGACCACACGAACATCTACATCGCCTGGCGATCCAGGAACGGCTACCGTTACACGCTCGACCACCGGAGTGGCGACCCCTCCCGAGAGATATTCTCTCATTGCCACCCGGCCCGGGGGGGACCGGGGAAGTGCAATAAAGTCCCGACATAAGACGTAAAGTGCGTAACACACCTACACAACGCCGCTGAAAGGCGGTACCCAGGACCGGGGGAGCAGCAGCCCCCTGAGAAGACGCCCGAGTCATGAGGCAATGCCTCGAAACTCGCAACCCATAAAGGGGGGCCTTTTACACCCCCCTGATATGGATGACCCGCACGCACGCACCAAACGCATAGCAGATGCGTTGCCGGCCTTAGAGCCCCCCCCACCCCAGAAATGGGGGAAGGGGGTGTATAGGCCTCTGATTATCTGCACTCACCAGACGTAACGCAGAAGTTTGTTAGACTTCTACTTCACGCCGGTATTCTGTGAGGTCGTGGTACTTCCCCGGTCGAGCCGGCCCATTCATGCAACAACAAAAGCTATTGTGTGGCTCTACCACTGTTAAAACATTACTTATGTACTATTGTAGAAACTAGATAAATAACCCAATTATATTTAATCATCATAGTTAACTAGCGCAATAACATACTTTTACTACATAAAGATTAAAATTTATGAAAATTAAAAGCAAATCATAGAGACATATAATTATATACGCAGACATATAATGTACATTTTAATAATGTACACATACAATTACCATATTGTGAAATTACATATTGATTACACATTGGGTTAGTCCAATAATTTAGTACTCTAATTTTTCGTAATAAGTATTGAAGATATCCAGATCAGTGGCTAAATTATTATATAATTAACGCATACAATTATAATGTGATGTGTTATTACCATAACAGTTTAGTTGAAACGATTTTTGGTAACGTGTTTGGTATCTAGTAATTAGTTCCAATTCAGCGAGAAAGGTATGAGTATTTATGCTGGAATATCCATATCCTCACACAAATGTTTGCCCCGAGAGCGATTCGAACTCGCAACCTTTAGCTTCGAAGGCAGCTTCACTACTGACTTAGTTATCGGGTCGTTACAAAAAAGAAAGAAATAAGGAGTTCTAAAAATTTAAATGAAACATCAAATAACAGATGCCGCCGGTCGTAAAGTCAATTAATCCTTCTTGATCAACTTTTTTCAACTTTCGCTGCGGATGGACTCCCCGTTAAATTAAAAGGGGAACAGATTAAATCATTTGTTAGCGGGTTTATTTTTAATTAAAACTCTTTTAAAATATATCAATGACTTTAAAATATATCAATGAAAACTCTTTTAAAATATATCAATGGCTCCGGTGAAATATGTGTCAGATTACTACATTATTTGGACCTCTGTCTACCATTGTATATCGAAGTCGGAGACAACACAGTTCTTATTTCGACGATTCTTTTTCATATATGTTAACGTCAACATAGCTTAGTGGTTTTCGCGATTTGGATTTCAGTCAAGAGACCCAAGTTTGATCCCCAGGTCTTCAATAGCAATAAGAAGATAGTGGCACATTATCTCATTAACGGCTTTATTTGAACACTCGCTAATGTCTTCTTTTTTAGTAATATTTTTTATCGGATTTGAAGTCAAGAGAGTGGTAGGTCGTATCAATGAGGTTTTTAAAAACATATGTACGATTTACGTCGTTGGTTTTGACATAAAGATGGCGACAGTCTCAACACCTCACGTTATTCCCAAAACATGAATAGACCTCTGTCGGACGGCGGGAAGATATATGTTTTTTTCTGTAATCGAATTTTTTTTTATGTTTTCTATGCAGTGTCCCGTTTATTCGCCTGTGAAAATAAACTGTTGTCAAAACAACGCTTCGTTTCAAAATTTTGACTTGTAAAGCGTTCCTTTCTGTATTTTTTAACGGAACGTTAGCAGCCAAACGCTTTCTTTGTGTACTAATGGTTCTCTTATATTTTGCAAAACAACATTCAACGTTATTTGTTTTCGCCTCTGTCTGCAGACGTTGTTAAATTGCGCAAAGTGTTTCATTACAAAGAGTATTTATAGTCTGAAAGGTTTTCTTTTACAAACAACAAATATTCCTTTATTTATACAGTTTTTTTAAGTTAACAAAGGAGAAAACTTTTAAAGCAATAAATTAAAGCGAACCACGGATGGCTTCTGTTTTGTCTTAGGTTTTTCTTGAACTTACGAGTAGTATTGTCAAATTTAATCAATCAAATCAATCAAGAGTTTTAAACTTTTGTTTTTATTTAACCGTCTTCAAAAGGAATACAAATAGCAAAGAATAACTTTGTTAGCCGACGTTGTTACTTATTAATTTAAATGAAATATTTCAATAAGCACTACTTACTGATTTGTTTTAAATCGGCGTCAAGTGTTGATAAATTCGTATTACTTGACATTACAAATATATTCAGTTAAGACAGATGACATTGCTGCTATATCGGTACCAAATCAGTGAGAAGATTATTTCTTAATTAACAAGTTCCCAACTCTTAGCCCGAAATCAATCAACGCCTAATCTAAACTGCTAGTGCTTTAAACTTTAATTTTTGATAATTGGTGACTTTTATGCTGTAAGAATCCAATAAGCATATATAAGTCATATATGCAAATTTCACCCCTAAAAAGTTAAAATCAATAATGAACGGTTGCATGGAAGTCAGATCTTTTCAATGTAAAAAAATTCGTAACTTTTGAAAAAAAAAGCGTGGTACTAAGACAGAAAGAGGTACAGTGTATGCTCTGCTACCCGCTTAAGCCAGGGCGGGTCAGTAGTTGCCTATGTACAGACATCGGGGATGTGAATGTATAGCAGTTCTTTACTATGACTACAAAATTCTAGAAACCTAAAATTTGATGGATTCTTGTATTTACGCGAATACTACACATTTTGAATAAGAAGATTTTCGGATTTTATCGCGCATTTAATTCAATTTTACAAACAATTTTCATATCCCGAAGTTTCGGATGCTTTACAGCATCCGTGGTCACGGAAGGGCTGAGGTCTTGAACGTCCCGCTGTGATTGATATCTTGTGTTTGACTTTATCCGAAAAACCCAAAATTTATCAACATTCTTTCAAAGTATCCACGGCCAAGACAACGACTAAGAACTCTCCCATAAATTTTTCTTAAGAGTCTACCATATCTATATTTTATAGTATATTTTATAGTTGATTTGTACACTAAGGCGGAGACATGCTTTCAGAATTCTCGATATAAAATACTTCCATTACATTAAGCAAAAGCACGAGACTATGAAAATTTCTAGTATAAAGTTTATTGAATGTCTATTAATATCGAAGTAAATGTATTTAGATACTATGTTTATATCTCGAGTCAAGAGACTCGAGTTCGATCCGCAATCTGTGGCTTTATCCCAAAAAAGCTCCAAAATACGTAGGTCGAAAGGACTAAATTATCTAGACCTCTAGCTCTAAATACATTTAACCAAGAGAAGTATTTCACGATCTATTTTATGTTAAAATAAACACTTTTTGCATATGTTC
Source organism: Sericinus montela (assembly GCA_029286605.1). Lineage (NCBI taxonomy): Eukaryota > Metazoa > Arthropoda > Insecta > Lepidoptera > Papilionidae > Sericinus > Sericinus montela. The sequence goes on from JAGSMR010000025.1 coordinate 5,248,747, forward strand.
GGAAGACGTGGTTAAATTTTAAAAACGTCCGCGCATACTAAAAACTTTGCGAAAATGTTCCGTGCAAGACACTAGAGCCCTCTGACATGTCACTTCTCCGAGGAGTGCACACTCTTTTGGCACAAGGTCTGTGAAGAAGTTTTTCAGTTTAAAAGTAAAAATAAAATATATAAATAAATAAATATCTTCACGCAATTCCCAATTCAGGGGTAGACAGAAAAAAAATATCTTCACGCAATTCCCAATACAGGGATAGACAGAGGTCTAGACAATTAAGTCTCTTCGACCTACCTTCCACCGAAGACATTTTCGGGACAACGTGACAGGTGGTGAGCCCGTCGCCGTCTTTATGTCCAAGCCATCGATATAATTCGTACATAAGTTTTTTGAAAAACCCATTGGTACGAGCCTGCCACCTGAGGATCGAACTCAGGTCACTTTACTTCGATTCCCGATCACCCAGCCACCAGCCACTCGGCTATTGTGATTTTTTGTAAGTAACCAATAACAATACATAAATATAATATAAAATAAACAGAGATAAAATATATGTCTCAAGATGGCATGTATCTATTATTACGTAGGAATGTCTATCAAAAAGAGGACGGCAATCACTCGGCCTGATTTCACAACGGTACTTGCGCCCTTTTGTGCCGAAATTTGCATAAACTGAGCTTGAAGCCGAACGTCTCATTCAGCGGTTTAAATAATTTTTGCAACGTTAAAGTTTCAAAAGCAAATATCTTACGTATAAAGCGAATTTTATGAATATTTAAGTGTTGAATTCACTATGACAACGGCGGAAAAAGAAATCGTGAAACCTATCCTAACCTATCTGAGAAATAATAATCATATTTCGAGTAGGGAAAAGTCACGACACAAAAGACCCGAGTTCGATGCCTAGTTTCTAGGCTCATATCTATGACTTTTATTTAAACTTTTGTACTTATTATTAGTTATATAGTTGTTATTCGTTGAAACGTGGGTCGAAAGGACTTAATTGTTTGGACCTATGTCTACCCAAGTATTGGGAATGGCAAGATTTATTTCTTCAATACCTCGAAAATGTGTTTAGTCCGCCTACCCACACTTACACAGCGTGATGGATATTTTCCTACTCAAATAGCCCTACTATTATACTAGAGAGAAGTGCTTTCCCCAACAAGGTGGTAATAATTTGAGACCACAAATTACAGTTTTATGTCTCCAGCGCTGTATTTAACAAACTGTCACATAAAACTTCATTTAAAAGTTTACTGAGGACCGAATAGACACCGATGTTTTTTTATTTATTGGGATAAAAAATGGGAATTATTTATAATATTATTTATCTGAAGAACAGTCTATAACCTCGCGGGTGCATCCCAACTCTTTTCGGTCACCACTGAAAATCAATTTGTTGTGTGTGCGATAGCAAACGATGAGTTTGACATCACAACACTCATAAATCTTGATCTTTTGTCTAATTTATGTCATTATATTCTATTATATTTGTGGTGTGTTTAAGATGTTAAATAAATTCTTGTCTATGTTTATGTATATATTAGTTTTTTACATACTTTATTTGTGACTACCTCCGTGGACGTGTGGTGTAGATACCGGTTTTCATCGTATCGCCAGCTCTGAAGTCCCGAGTTCGATTCCCAGTATATGTAGAAAATCATTTTTTCTATATTGCTTCGGGTCCGGATATTTATAAGTACCACAAACCGTTGTTTGTTGTACCGTTGATTCTGATTCTACACTATACTAAACTATAAGTGCTTTAGCTACTTACTTTGGGATCAAGGCAATGTGTGGTGTTGTCCCTACCAATTTATTAATTTATTATTGTTTTTCATAATTAGGTATTATCATATAATCATAACGATCTTTAAAAGTGCATAGGTCTCTCCCAAATTACAAGGTTTGCAATAATCGTCACGCTTTGCAAACGGATTGGCAATCATAGAACGAGGCGCCTCACAGTAGACGTCTCTGTCCGTCACCGGTGCGAAGAATTTTGGTTATTCCACCATCTGTCGTCATTATATTTTCAAGGTAGCCGCTTTAATCACCTCTTACGACACTCACGGGAATAAAAAGTGTGGTTTATTCTTGTGCACACCACACGGCTACTAGGTATTAACTTCGTTACAATTGAATTGCTAGAATGTGACTGAGACTGAATGCGAATTACCTAAATGTATTGTTTCCTGCAAATATCCCAGCGAATTTTCTTAAGTACAATAAAGTGCTTAATTTTAAACCTCAGTTGTTGTTGAATCCTTCATAAATTTCGCGGAAAAGGTTTTACATTATTTTCTCGCCTTCCTGGAAAATTACCAAATTGTGATACTAAATACGAATTTAACTTTGTTATATTATTGCCGAGATTTTGTCGAGACTTTCAAGGGTTCTCAGATCCCCGGTAAGCATATTGTTATAATAAACTCATTTATTATTTGCTCATTTATTATTAATTATTTTTTAAAGACGTCAGAGATGGAAAAGGTTAGTACTAAAAAAGGGGGTTTAAACGATCTATCGATTACCGCGTTTTTTTAAACGAAAATATTTTTACTACTTCTAATGTTTACTACATAGGTAGTAAAATTTTAACTTAAATCCCACGGTTCCAAATGTTTTGTCTAGATCAATAATACGTTATACTTTTAAACATACACTTAAAATTTCTATTCCTTTATCAAAAAATTGGTTTACTTAGGTTTTTTGGTTTTCTCTTAGTATTGAGGCTCTGATATGATAAAAGTCTGAGAACTATTCATTGTTCACAGGAAAATAATTTTAACAGGTGTCCAACGATAGAGACCCGAGTTCGATCACCAGGTGGTGGGTTAGTTCCAATGTTTTTTTTTTTTCATAAACCTTATATAAATATTACATATTTATATCGTTTAATTTGATATAAATACGGCGACCGGATCACCACTTGTCACGTTGTCCCAAAAAAGGTCTTCGGTGCAAGGTGGGTCGAAAAGACTTAATTGTATACATCTCTGACTACCCCAGTATTGTAAATGGCGTGAAGATATGTTAACAGGTGTCTACGGAATAGCTACTTACTAGTTAAAATATAAAACTTTGAGCCGCATTTTTTACCAAGATATATTAAGTAATAATAGCAATGTTAAAAAAATTCTAGTTTTCGTATTAAACACGACAAGAAAGCTGCAATGCTTGTGTCATGAGTGTTTTACGGCAATAGGCGAATGGCGGAATCGAATCTGCGACAGCATGTCTCCCTAAACTATAAGAGTATCAACGATTCCAATCTACGAACTTGTAATCAAGATGACATCTACGAACTACTTTATATGATACTCGTAGATATAATAAGAGGAAACTCATAAAAAAACTGTGGCAAATTCAAAAATTAGTATCGATAAAGAAATGTATGTTCTTATTTCGATGAATAAATGATTTGAATTATTTCAAATGTATGCCCAGAAAATTTCTAAATATACCTAAATATTCGGTAATAACACTTACGCGAGTTATATAAGTAAACAAGGAAAATACAAATAAATAGAATAAATATCTTCACGCAATTCCCAATACAGGGGTAACCAGCGGTCTAGTCTAGACAATTAAGTCCCTTCAACCCACCTTCCACGGAAAAAATTTTCGGGACAATGTGACAGGTGGTAAGGCCGAATTAAAAAACACTAAACTGAACTAACTTTACAAATAAAATACAAAACTTCAGTATTTAACACAGACACAGCGCTGTACAAAGTGGGGGCTCATTTACAAATCAGTGTAGTAGAGAGTGCAGACTTGGCGCGTCCCTATAACTGAAGCCAGCAACGCAGACACGCCGAAATACATTATCAACACTCAGACAGCGCGCGTCGCCATTTGTAATTGTAATAAGGTTAATTCCACACATTGAAAATGTTGTAGAAGTTAATTCCACAAAATAATTACAAGAAGGAGCAAATTTTCACCTGCGCCTTCCACGACATAAAAGAATGCTTCTTTATTTAGCTTACTGATGAATTTTTAATTTGCTTACAAAGTGGCCTAAAAAATAGGTTAGAATCATCTGTATATCAATCCGTATCACTAAAAGCCTTTATGGCAGCAGCTCTAAAATCAAACGACATAACACTCAACGAAGTAAACGATGCTATTTCAAAAATAGTCCATGAGTTCAATGGTGATAATTTACATTTAAATAAGACTAAATTTTAAAGCAATGTTCTAATAAATGGTGAAGAGTCGATCTTTTTTGTGGATACGGCTTTTTTTTCCAAGAAAAAGAGCCGTATCCACAAAGCTTGGGACCCCCATATATCCCAACTTGCGAGTAGATTAAGCTCTGTGGCACTTGTTTATTTTAGTTACTTCTATAGCATAATGTCGATAGACAAATGTACATTTATATATATATATATATATATATATATATATATATATATATATATATATATATATATATATATGTATATATATATATATATATATATATATATATATATATATATATATATATATATATATATATATATATATATATATATATATATATATATATATATATATATATATATATATATATATATATATATATATATATATATATATATATATATATGTATATATACACTTACCCAATTTCTGAGTTTTTTGACGAATTTGAGGATGCTGCTGATTGAATGAAGTGGACGAAGGTGGAGAGATTAATTTATGCAAGGAAGCTTATGGGTGGGACAGCAAAGTTATTTTTACGATCGGTTGGAAGAGTTAAAGGCTACGCGACTTTGAAGAAAGCCCTTAAGGAAGAATTTGGACCTAAGATTAACAGTGCTATGGTTCACAAGAAGCTTGCTACGCGAAAGATAAGAAATGACGAAACTATACAACAATACTTTCTGGTTATGAAGGAAATAGCGCTGCACGGAAGAGTGGATGATGCTGCTTTAATGGAATACGTCATAGATGGCATCAGAGATCCTGAATCAAGCAAAGCAATGTTGTATGGTGCTGCTGACCTGAAAGATTTTCGAAAGAAGTTGGATATTTACAGTGATTTCCGGAAGAAAATAAATACAAGAGCACATCACCAGGCAGGTCCGCAAGTAAATGCAGGTGCAAGAACATCGTTAACACGAAAACCGTTTGTTAAAAGATGTTACAACTGTGGTGATCTAGACCATCAATCACCCGCTTGCACAAAAGGCATTAAATGTTTTAAATGCAATGGATTCGGCCACAAGTGAAACGAATGTACATCCAGAATAATAAAGGAGAAGAAAAAAGATATGATGGCTTTGATCGACACACGAAGTGATGTAATCCTTATAGCGAAATCAGAATTTGAAAAGATCAAAGATAATATCCAACATTTTGACAAGAATTCCGAAGTTCGTCTGACGGGTATCGCTGAAAAAGAAGTACTTACTGAAGGTGTTTTTACCGCTCAGCTTCAGATCGACGGTGCTGTTACCAACGTCAAGTTTTATATTGTGAAAGATGATATAATACCTGTAAAATTGATCATTGGTAACACGATACTGAGTGAATTCGAAGTTAAGTTTACTACAAATGGAATTATAATGGAGAAGATACCGCTTTGTGCTTTTGTTGTTGAGAAGGATGGAATCAAAGAAGAATATGACATAGAAGATTCAGTGTACAAGAAAGAGATTGAGAAGATAATAGATAACTATAACCCAAAGATGAATACAAAGAAGAGTAATGTTGAATTGAGAATTTTACTTACCGACGAAACCCCGGTTTTCCATAGTCCTAGACGACTTTCATCTTTGGAAACTGAAACTGTCAACAAACAAATTAAGGAGTGGCTCGAGAAGAAAGTAATCAAACGTAGTAAATCTGATTTTGCATGTGCTGTCGTATTAGCTGGAAGAAAAGATGGTTTGCCACGTGTATGCATGGACTACAGAGGTCTTAATAAAAAGATCATCGAAGAGAGATTCCCATTACCTCTGATTGAAGATCAAATAGACAAACTGAAAGAAGCCAAAGTATTCACATCACTGGATCTAAGAAACGGGTTCCATCACGTTGATGTACATAAATACAGTCAGAAATATACGTCGTTTGTTACACCACAAGGCCAGTATGAGTTTCTGAAGATGCCTTTTGGCTTATGTACTGCGCCTTCAGTTTTTCAGCGACATTTTTCAAGACTACATAGCTTTCTAAACGACATTTTTCAAGACTACATAGCTGATGGTACCGTTCTAGCTTATCTTGATGATCTAATCATACCTGCCACGACTGAAGAAGAAGCGATCAAAAAGATGAATATGGTTTTACGAAGAGTCGAAGAATATGGATTACAGTTTAATTGGAAGAAATGCCATTTTATGAAGAAAGAAATAGAATATCTAGGATATGTTATAAAAGGGAACGAAGTTCGGCCATCGAGAGAAAAAACCACAGCAGTAGCTCAATTCAAGAAACCAGACAATGTGAAAGCTGTTCAGTCTTTTCTTGGATTAACTGGATACTTCAGGAAGTTTATTAAAGGCTACTCCTTGATTGCCAAACCAATGACGGATTTACTAAAGAAGAACGTTCTTTTTAATTTTGACGAGAAATGTGAGAGGTCATTTATTCAACTGAAAGATTTACTCTGTGCTTCACCAGTTTTACGAATTTACAACCCTGAATTGGAAACAGAAGTAAATACCGATGCGAGTGCTGACGGATATGGAGCTGTTCTTTTACAAAGAAGTCCTAAAGATAACAACCTGCACCCTGTAAATTACATGAGCAAGAAGACAACAATGGCTGAAAGTAAATATCATAGTTATTACCTAGATATCATGGCTATAGCTGAAGCTATAAAGAAGTTCCGAGTTTACTTACAAGGCATACATTTTAAGATTGTCACTGATTGTTCTGCACTAACCATGACGTTGAAGAAAAAAGACTTACCTCCACGTGTTGCTCGCTGGGCTCTGCTGCTTAAAGAATATGATTACGAGATTGAACATAGACTAGGGTCCAGGATGAAACACACAGATGCGCTTATTCGTAACCCGATATGTTTGATACTTACTGAGACCACGGCACGTTTGAAGAAAGCACAAGATGAAGACGAACACATTACCTTACCAGAATTAAATCATACAAAATGGAATACTTTATAAAGAGAAATATGGAAGTAGACTTATCGTTGTACCAAAGAAGATGCAGACAAAAATTTTAAATTTTATGTCCTCTCTCATGATTCTTTCATAAGAAAGAATCATGAGAGAGGACATTTTGGATTAGTAAAAACAGAAGAACTAATTAACAGAGAATATTACATAGACAACCTTCAAAGCAAAATAAGAAACGTAATTATAAGTACATATTTACTATCGTGGACGCTTTTACGAAGTTTACTTGGATTTATCCTGCAAAATCATTAACAACCGAAGAAACGTTAGATAAACTAAAGCTACAACAACAGACTTTTGGCTCACCTGAAAGAATAATTACTGATCGTAATTCTGCCTTTACCTCTAATGACTTTAAGAAATACTGTCAATACATTACAGTCACATCAGTACTTAAGAGTCTGAAGCAGTATCACAACTTTACCAATATCTGCTATTCTTTTAATATTTAATATATTTATGTGCTCTGTAGCCAAGGCATAAAAATATGCCATCCTATTAATAAAAAAAGTTCAGCAACTGTATGCATAAACTTTTTAAAATATATGTTCAACTTAAATGCAACAAAATCAATAAAAAATTGCGTAATATACTACCCCCTTTGTTCCTGTGGGTATCGTAAAAGACGACTATGGAAACGGAGTTGTACAGGACGTCACGTATTTATGTCTTCAATATATTTATAAACGACATTGATGACTTCTAAACAATAACACCTTTGCATTTAACTCATCCTGTATATGAGCTAGAGACCTGTAACGTGCTTGAATTGACCAACTGACAGAAATTGGATTGTTATTATGATATATAGGGCGTCGCTTAAATCCTTTGAATACTTAATACATTATTCTAACTTCTGAACTATAAACATAATACGTTCAAGCCATTCCTAATACTGGAGTAGAATGAGGTCTATACGGTAAAGTCCTTTCGACCCACCTTTCACTGAAAACATTTTTTGCGTCAACCTGATAAGTGGAAAGCCTGTCGGCATCTTGAAGCCCAAGCCAAGGATATAAATTGTACGTTAGTTTTTGAAAAAAAAAACCATCTCTTTTGATCCGAATTCTGATCATCCAACTCGGCTATCATGACTTTTAACCGAACGAACGAGTACTATATATATAATTTTTATACTTTATATATATATATATATATATATATATATATATATATATATATATATATATATATATATATATATATATATATATATATATATATATATATATATATATATATATATATATATATATATATATATATATATATATATATATATATATTTATATATATATATATATATATATATATATATATATATATATATATATATATATATATATATATATATATATATATATATATATATATATAATGACAGTTTTAAACGTAACTGACAAAAAAAAAGAAAGTTTAAGTTCTGTGCAATTTGTAAAATGGACTTGAAAATAAAGTAATGCAGTCGTCAAATACAACTGCAAATTATTAATTACTAAGCGGTGACATTTTCCATTTTTTCAACGAAAATCTCTACTTTGTACTCTACGACGTTCAGATTGTACATTCAGACGACGGGTACATTCAGACTATACAAAGACCTAGTGTTTGTGTACTATTTGACTACGGACTACTACGGGCCAAAGAGTATGTAATCAATGTGTTTTATTTTGTGCATAGATAATACGTATGTAACTGAATCATATATTTGACAATTAATATTTAACTTCAAGTAAAGTATTTTAAGCAGATATTACATTGCACATTTACCTTATATGAGTATGCTGTATATGTATTGAAGTGACGATAGCCGAGTGGTTGGGTGGTCGGAATTTAAAGTCAAAAGACCCGAGTTCGATCCCCAGGTGGTCGGCTCGTACCAATAGGTTTTTCAAAAAACTTGTGTACGAATTATATCGTTAACTTGGACATAAAGACGGTGACGGGCTCACCACCTGTCACGTTGTCCCAAAAATATCTTCGGTGGAAGGTGGGTCGAAGGGACTTAATTGTCTAGACTACACCTCTGTCTACCCCTGTATTAGGAATTGCTTAAAGATTTTTAGTTATTCTAGTATGCTGTAAATTTATTAAAAAAGAACTACAAAGTTTTTTCTTCGCGTATTAATTTATACATAAACCATACATACGATACGAAGATAAAATCTACGAGACGCCTAACTGAACCTATTTTTCCCAATGAGTTCGATCATGTCGTGCTCATTTCACATTCAAACAGCCTCCGAACAAAAGAGACAGTTAAGGTAAATGCCACTCAGTTTGAAAGGCAGAATACACAAAGGCCATGTGTTTCTATGCCATTAATTAGAATATTCACAGAAATTTTAAAGCATATTAATTTGTACGTGGGCAGCTCGAGCGGGCAAGACTTTGTCCTTTGCAAATACCGGCGTGAATTTGAGGCATTTTACGCGTCTAAATTTCGTCCGGTAAGTGAGGTAAAAGCCCATTATATTAACTGTTTAAGACATTTTATAAAGGAAAACTTTATACAAAGGGTTTTTATTATAGATAAATGTACACTTGTACACTAGCAGTGGCTACAACTTTTTTCATAGACAGTTCCAAGTATTTTTTGTTTTTCTTTAATTAATGTCGTCAATCACACCAAGCTGCCTGTGCCAATTATTATATATTTATTGTTTGATATGGAACGGAAACCGCCATCTATAGCTTTGATCTCCCAAAATAGTGCTTAAATTTATGTCATACTTATAAAATTAAGATTATAACACATTTTACCTCATTGCCAAGAAAGTTGCTCTATTTTTTTGCTTTATGTGTGACCTCACAAAGACCGCTATGTGATTCATATGTTATAGGTAATATATATAGGTAAATGTTTAGGTATATTTAGTTTTATATGAGTTTTTTGGGTGGAGCTATCGCATTGTGTTTTTCTTGAAGGATATCGTGGACTGGTAAAAAACAAATATAAATATATAAATAAATTTGCATGTCAGTGATATGCTACCTGGTCCGAAGAGAAGAAGAGCACCACCCTCCCTCCCACAGATGCGTGCACCAATTCCACTGTATGCACCACCACCACTACACTCAAACTAGGTAACACACACCACCACCGAAAACGCGACACGTGTTTCGCCTCAAAACAAGGCATCCTCAAGCGAAACACGTGTCGCGTTTTCGGTGGTGGTGTGTGTTACCTGGTTTGAGTGTAGAGGTGGTGGTGCATACAGTGGAATTGGTGCACGCATTTGTGGGAGGGAGGGTGGTGCTCTTCTTCTCTTCGGACCAGGTAGCATATACCTTTTTATATTTTCATGCGGAGGGTTGCGAAGTAATTTTTTTAAATAACAACTTTACAATGAATTTCCGCAAAGTAACGCCTGAGTCAATTAAAAATCAATAGTATTTTAAAATTCATATATTGATACAATTAATTATGTAAAATTAATTATTCTCGAGTTTTCTTCCAAAGTAAATATTAATCAAGTTTATATTTAGAACTTATCCGCAGACAAAACAAATTACGGAAGTTAACGAAAATTAGTATTAAGAGAAACAATGAAGGTTGCTTGTATACGGCACTGCAGGGCTACTGTAATTAAAAAGTAAGAATCCATACTTCTCTTCATCATTTACTGGGTTGCTATGGGCACCTGGATGTTGTAACTTAGTTGGGTATTTTCATTTATCGACTTCTGGCAACAGTTTGTAAGTCGTTGCTCCACCTCGTGGTGGGTCAAATATTTACTCTCCGGACATAAACATTTCATTATTCAATAAAAGATTCATTTTAGGTGGATAAATTTAAGTTTTAGGTGCATCCAGCACCTAAAACTTAAATTTATGTAAATAATGATTTTTAAATGTAATAATTACTTTAAATAAATATAGTTTATGGCAATTTTTAGCATAATAATCCAAATAACTGTACACTTTTTCAATATCTGTACCCATAGTCGCATCGAAGTATGTATGTACATTTATTTACTTTTTTTTAAATATCTCCGAGCTATTCTTAATATAGAGGTAGACAGAAGTTCAGAGTCTTTTCGACCCACCTTCCACCGAAGAAATTTTTTGGGGCAATGTTCACGGTCTTTTTATCAAGCCAACGATATAAATCGTAAGTAAGCTTTTGAAAAAAAGAAATCTTTAGTACGAGCTTACTCTGGGGTTCGAACTCGTGTCTTTTGACTCGAACTTCGTCTTAACTCAATTATCGTTACTAAAAAAAGTTATACTCATTTCTTTTAAATTTAATTAAATTCATATCTTTTATATTTTATAAAACACAGAAATGAATGAGCTGACACACGAAGCTGTGTCTGCTACACAAGAGTCACATTACACAATAATTTCTCTGCAAAGTGTATTAACCGCTGATTTGTGTCGTCGGGCAGTTTACCAGTCGGGCAGTTTGTGTGGAACTTAGCAATTAAACTGGATTCAAACACGGGCCCGCGCCGGGTGTGCGCTAATCAACTTTATTGCGGTTTTCGCAACATGCACCGAACTAAACTTGAGAAAATACAGCTTTATGCAGCAGCGTAGAATTATGACAGAGTAATGTGCTTTAGTTTAAGACAACGCTACAGCGCATAGATTAATTAATGTGTAGGGAAGTGCAGCACAAATATGTATACGGTGAGATTAACAATGCTCAATAGTCATTCTTTTACTTTATTTTTCTTTCAGTTCTTAATATTTGTTATTTTTATTATAAGTTTAGTTTTTTGACTTTTTATATACGTATATTTCAATTAAGGTCTCAATTTTTTTTTGGGGTTTTTGATTTCAGCTTTTGTATTTGACTACGAATATGTTTAGTATATAATTGGTGTTGAATAACAAACGTCCGGGGCTAGTTTTGCTCTCTCTCTTCTTTTTAGAGAGCCATATATCGCGCAAGAATTTTGCTTTACATTGAACGCTTAATGTTTGAATATCTTTGATTTAAGGTATATACTCCGAAACATGAAGTTTGTTGCAGGTTCCAGCCCGTCATTCAGCTAGTTGTAATCAGCTCCAGACACAGGCATTGCATTAACATTTAAAAATATTGTATGTACGTAATATGTATATGATATGGAACGTATGTCTGTTATATAGACATAGGATTAGAGTGTGACTGCAGTAACCGTATTAACACGTAAAATAAACGTTAGTGTGCTGAGGGTGTGTCCAAATCAGGTGATTGCGTCGCTCGCTCGCTGGTCGGTCGTGCACTTTAGCGCAACTCACGTTAAAGCTTTCACAGTGACAGCCAAGCTGTAACAGTTTTTACAAATATGTCTGTTCCGCTGGCTATACCAAAAGCAAACAAACCAAATCACAACCAGATGCTAGATCTAATATGGAATGAAAAGTATTTTTTTACATTATAACACTAAAATTATTTTTATAGTTATTTTAAGAATAACCGAAAGTTTTTAATCAATGTTACTTACATGCATGCTGTAAAGTTCACTGCAGAGCTTAGGCCTTTCCCGTAACGGTTGGTTTTACATAATCGCTATGATAAGGCAAGCGAATCGGCCAACGCAGTATCAGAAACCTCGAATCTTAGACTACTATGAATACATATGATGAATATAACACTGGTGCGCGCACCGGTCTGCGGTTAATTTTGTCTAGATTTTTCAAGATGATTATTCCACCATCTGTCGGTAGCTAATGACACTGAAGCCTTATCCCTACTAGAAGAAAAGGGGTGGATCAAGAGATGCATCAATATGAAAAAATCATACGCGTTGAAACTGATACCTTCTAAAAAAAGATATTGTTAGTGACGTCATTATTAGTAACGTTTCTCTTCGTTTTATCGTTTCAATGCTATGAATGAATGATTCACTACAGCAATAAACTCATTGGCTACATGTTGCCATTGCGTAACTTTTGAACAAGAATACAAAAACAAGGATCGTTTGAAGAATCTAAGCTAAAATGACTTTGAAATTCTACAGAATTTACCGTTCGTACTCGTATTGAGAGATGAGAGATTCGTACCGTGACAATATTGTCACAGGCTTCTTTTACCGTGCGTATGGAAATATCTTGTTTCAAAAAGTTTAGACATTATAAAAATGGATTTTAAAGCAAAGCAACAGAAAGCAAATATTACAGGCTTTGGGAAAAGGATAGTTTAGGTAACTTTGTGATACTGTCTACACTAAATAAAGATGCTTTACGATGCTAGTTGGCGGAGGGCCAAGCGATGTCTATTCTACAAAAATAATATCTTTGTTTCCTAATATCGCGTTTTCTTACGTATGTTGTTTCATACCGCAACACAATCTATGCGTAATATTTAGTCATAAAAGAATAAAATAAATAAATATATTCACGCTCATTCCCAATACTAGGTAGAGATTTTCGGAGGCCTATTTAAGACATCGTGACAGCTGGCGAGCCTATCGCAGTCTCAGTGCCAAAAATGACGGTAGAGGGGTTTTAGTTGGTGCTTGCCAGAATCAACTTAGAATCGGACTAGGCTTGGTGTTTATTAAAAAAGATATATTAACCTATTTTTAATGTTATCTTCACGCTTTACAAAAAAAAACTAAATTGTTTCAATAACCAGAGAAAATTTAGTCTTTTCTAACCATATTTCACCGGAGCTTATCTTGGAACAACGTGACAGGCGGTGAGGGATAGAACTCGGGTTTCTTAATTCGAATTCCGATCATTCAACCACTCGGAAATGGTGACTATTAATCTCTAATTTGATTTACGTCTAATATTTTAATCTCATCACAATTTTCATGTTATGTAGGTAATATTTTAATATTAAAATAGTTTTCTTTCAACAGGAGATGATGTTGCCACAAAAAACACGTTAGACTTTATATTCCTAATTTACATTCATGAAGACATACATACATGTATAGGGACAACATCACATTCATTAGTCTGACCCCAAAGTAAGGAGCTTAGGCACTTGTGTTATAGAAACGAAGGCGTACAAGGCAACCCAAACACCCAGACTCGAGAAAACACAGAAAAAGTGTTTTCATCATTGACCCAACCTGAAATGACCGGACCTAAGAGGCGACTGGCAACACCATAAAAACCACTGCCACTCGTCCACGGCGGTCATCAATCAGTATATAATGTGATTAAACTTACATCGATATGATGAGTTAGATTACGTAGAGTACTCTTGCTACTCTATAAACTGTCGTTTGTTTATTGGTAATATTATTTCAGGAAATAAAAATATTATTTTTATATAAACATCCTTCCCTTGTCAGCCTACGGGCGAAAGAAGCGAGTGTATTTATTTAGTTAAATCAGTTTCACTGTAACGTATAAATTGCCGTAAATATTTGCGAGCAATTTCATTAACATCACCATTTTATTTTAGACTTTTTTAAAGGTTGTTTTTTTTAAAACTACATGTATGCTTACATATACCATACCTTACTGATTTACTTAACGGCCTGTTGAAGTCCACTGCAGGACGCAGATCTCTTCGTACGAGTAAGGATTATCAAACATTTTTCGCCACGCTTGACAAGGCGATCGCAGTACCTGACACCTCGCACTCCATACGCTGCTGACATATAAGAGCAGCGGGAGTGACCTGCTGAATTTTGGCCGTCTGATTTATTTTATCTGGTAATTTTCGAGTTTTATCGTCAGTATAGCTCGGTGGATGAGTGATCAGAATTGGAGTGACCCGAGTTCGATCCCCAGGTTATTTCAGGCTCGCACCGAAGGTTATTTCAAAAAATTTACGATATATATTGTCAGCTTGGACATAAAGACGGCGACAGCGTCACTAATATAACGAAACATAAGCATGTCGATAACGTGATCCTGAATTTTTACTTACTTCTTTCGTAAAATAACAATTACAAATAATGCGAAGAAATATGGTAATTTCCACTTCTAAATTCCAATCATTGAATAAAAATAATAATTTTGAATCGGGTAAATGGCGTAAATATGAGTCTTTGAAAGGAGACTATATATTTGTTCCATTTGCCGTAGAGACAATCGGTCCGTGGGGTCCCCGCGCGATGCAGTTTCTAAAGGAATTGTATCCGCGACTTATCGTTGCCGCTGGTGACAAGAGGGCTGGTTCTTTTCTCGCTCAACGGTTAAGTCTAGCCATTCAACGTGGAAATGCAGCCAGCGTTCTTGGTACCATGCCACGAGGAGTAGGGCTCTACGATTATAATAGTTTTAGTTAATAAGTATTGTAAATATTAACATAATTTTTTCTGTAAATAAAAAATTGAATAAAGTAAGAAGAGAATATAAATAAACTAAAATAAATACAATATAATGCGTAAATTCTATCAACTTTAAAATCGCCTAACGAACCTAAAGAAGTTTTCAGTTTATAATAAATAAATAAATATCTTCTCGCAATTCCCAATACAGGGGTAGACAGAGGTCTAGTCTAGACAATTAAGTCCCTTCGACCCACATTCCACCGAAGATATTTTCGGAACAACGTGACAGGTGGTGAGCCCGTCGCCGCTCAGTTTATAATGAAAAATTTAATTCCAATGCATGCACGATTCAATATAAATGCAATGGAATAACTTCGCGGGAACGTGAGAGCCCTCGAAGTTGTCACTCCTTAGCGAACACTTGGCTTGGCGAGTGGTTGTGGAAAGTTTTGCAACTTCAAAGTAAAGTTTGAGATCCGAGGTTTATCTTAACGGCACTTTCTTTTTATTTCGTAAAAATTTCTTACTTTTGTAAGCTTGATAAGAAGAATAGTACAAAACTATAAATAAGGTCACAATTTGTTTAAGAGTTTGTATCTTTAGATCTAAAGATACAAACATAATATATAGTTTGTATCTTTAAATCTGAAGATATATATAAAAGAGGTAGAAGTAAAAAGGGTGATGCATGGTGGAATGACGAAGTGAAAGAAGCTGTAACTAAGAAGAAGAAAGCATGGTTAGACTACTTGGCCTCTAGTAATGATAAGGATATGAGAGAGAAGAGGAAAGAAAGATATAAGCTCCAGAAAGTTCACACGAAAGCATTGATTGAGGAAGTGCGTGAAAGGAGTAGAATGGAAGCGGACGAAAGGTTGTCGCACAACTTCAAGGAGAACTCCAAACTCTTCTGGAAACAGGTTGAAAGGACCCGGAGTGGTGCGACAGCCTTAAGAATTAATAAAGTGCTTTCGGGAACCAATGACGTCCTCTCAGAAAAATCGGACGTCATGCAGCGATGGAGCGAATATTATAGAGAGATGTATGCGTGTGATGATCTTAGTGAGGGATCCGGGGGTGACGCCGTGATTGGTACGCCAGACTCGGACCTCGATGACACTGAGGTCATCAGTATGAAAGAGATTGAATGTGCGATTAGAAGTTTGAAATGTGGTAAGGCTGCGGGACTAGACAGAGTTACTGCTGAAATGGTCAAGTATGGTGGGCCACGCGTCTGGGACAGCTTTCATCTGCTGTGCAATTTGTGCTGGCGAACGGGGCTGTTCCGGATGATTGGCGATCCGCGGTCATTGTGCCTTTATATAAAGGTAAAGGTTCACATTATGACTGCGGGTGCTATCGGGCGATCAGCTTGACCAGTTTAGCAAGTAAAGTTTACTCGAAGGTTTTGACACGTAGGATGCAAGATAAATCGGAAAGATTTCTATGGGAGGCACAATGCGGATTTAGACCTGGAAGAGGATGCACGGATCAAATGTTTTCTCTCCGCATGATCACGGAGAAGCTTCTGGCTGCTAACCAGAAGATTTTCTGTGCTTTTGTGGATCTTGAGAAAGCATTTGATAAGGTTGTAAGGAAGAAAATGTGGGAACTGTTGCCGGGGTATGGTGTGGATGGTCGATTTCTAAGGGCTGTGCAGTCACTTTACTGTGACTGTAAAGCCTGTGTGCGGGTAGGGCATGATCTGTCATCCATGTTTAGCGTCCAAATGGGCGTAAAACAGGGTTGTGTCATGTCTTCCTGGCTATTCATACTGTATCTCGACAGCTGTTTACAGAAGCTGAAAGATAGCTGTTTGGGTGTGAAATTGGGTGTCATAAAAGTAAATTGTCTGCTTTATGCTGATGATGCAGTGCTTATAGCACCATCAGAGGCTGAACTGCAGGCATTAGTCACGTGTATGAAAGAACAATGTGAAATTAATGGTCTCCGTTTGAATGCTAATAAAACTAAGGTTCTGGTATTTGAAAGGGACGAAGAAAGAACGAAGTGCGAAATTTGGGTAAATCAGGAATGTCTAGAACAGGTGAATGAAATTGAATACTTGGGGAGTGCGTTTAGCCGGGATGGAAGATGTGATTTAGATGTGGACAGGCGTGTCGCTGCCGGGAACAAAGTCAATGGTGCCCTGACTACGTTAATCAAAAGGCAAGGCGTTGTGAAAAGTGCACGCCTTGCAATACATAACGCAGTGTTGGTACCGACTTTGTTATATGGCAGCGAAACCTGGGTATGCCAGAAGAAGCATAAAAGCAGGTTGAATGCAGTGGAGATGCGATCTCTTCGTAAAATGTGCGGCCTTACCATGGCCGACCGAAAGCGAAACGAAGAGATTCGCAATATGGCAGGTTTGAAAGATGACCTTGTCTCAAAAATGGATAAGGGCGTGCTTCGATGGTTTGGGCACGTTGAGCGAATGAGTGAAGACCGAATGGTGAAGAAAATATATAGCGCGAAAGTTAATATTAAAAGGTGTCGAGGTAGACCGAGACTAACTTTCGAAGACCATGTAAGCAAATTGCTCGAAGAGAGGAGGGTCAAGAGTACTCGGATACCTAGACGTGCATGTATGAAGAAGATGATGAATCTGAAAGAAGCGAAAGAAGTATGTAGGGATCGTGACACTTGGAGATCTGTTCTCTCTGGCTACCCCGTCAGGGATTGTGCGTGAAGATAAATAAATATCTTTAGATCTACAATAGTAATATGATTTCTCAATTATAGACAAATTACCTACAAACACAAACATCAAAAAATAATTTAGATTTGTTGCATTAGGCGTCCAGAAAGGGAACATATCATGGAATAAAAAATAATATGTCCGACTCCATATAATGATTTATATAGAGATGGATCTATAATATAATAGCATATGCGAGATGAATTAAAACAAAGTTGTGATCAATATCGTGTTTTAGTTTTTCCAAAAAAAATATTTTCTTATTAGGCTAACATTATTAAGCGAGCACTATTTATAAAAATAAAAATATTCCAATATATTTTCAACACTTAAGCAAGTTCCTTCCTCCATACTTCCCTTTATTGACTAAGCAGACGTGTTGTATCCCGCGATCTATCCCAAAATCTTTTCAATAAATTGAAGCACGCACCTTCTGAACAGTTGCTTAAGATTTATTCTTAGTCTCCGAAAGTATGATCATATTCCACTATATAGTACTGTAATCTTTAACTTCTCTCTTACTGTTCAGTCCACGTTCCTCTAGAATGATCTTCCTCATGATGTCAAGAAACATAAATATACATATCACAACAAAACATAAGTAATCGTATAGACAGTATTCCGCGTAAAGGAATAGGATACTCAAAGGGATCGAATACGTTGTCCACCGCAGCGTGAGGCGCTCGATTGGCGCGCGACCGGCCGATGTTGATTTATGTCCTAACTCTATTACGCAACCGACTTGCTATCAGATTTATAGCTGAGATATCTATTCTATGGAAATAAAGATGTATGATTCTCTTTGATACATTATTTCTTTTGTTTCCCTTTATTTGCTCTATCGGTAGTAAGTCAAAATCAATCTTCAATTACTAATAAAATATAAATAAATAAAAATTACTTAATAAAAAGAATAGCGTATGTTTAGTTAGAGTTTTAAATCCAGTTAAAACTTGTGTAGGAAGCCCGGAGATTACTGTAAATTATTTTAGCAAATATGTCACAATAGCCAAGTGGTTGGGTGATCAGAAATCGAATCGAGAGACAAGTGTTCGGTCCCCTGGTGGTAGGCTCGTACCAATGAATTTTTCAAAATGTATGTACGATTTATGTAGTTGACTTGGACATATCTCTATGTGGTAAGCCTGTCGCTGTCTTTATGTCCAAGCCAACGATATAAATCAAAAAAATTTGAAAAATACCCAATTTTACGAGCCTGCCACCATAGCATCAAATTCGGGTCTCTTGATTCGAATATATAATAGAATCTCACGGCTATCGGGACATTAAAGTTTTTCATAATTTTCAATATTATGAAATATCACATTCTGAAGACAATCTGAAGATACTAAAGTGGGTAAATGATGCAATAAATTTAACCTTATTTTCAATCTCAGCGCTGTTAACGGAAGAGTCAAATGTTACACTTGCCTTCACGCTCGGGCCCGGTTTCATTTCTCTATAAAATTCCATAACATCAGTAACGTACATTTACGCACATTCAATGAGTGAGAATTACTAACTTCTCGCCTTTTATAATATTTTTTTAGGTCAAGCTGCAAATAGCCTAGCAATTTACATGACGTAATACTATTAAGAAATTGGTTGATCCTGGCAAAAGGCTAGCTGGAGGTTGCTAACAGATCCAGCAAGGGAAAAATATGTCAATATGTATGTATGTATGTAAATATGTACTTTTTTATATGTTCGCGCCATTCCCAATACTGAGGTAAACAGAGGTCTAGACAATTAAGTCGTTTCAACACAACTTCAACAGAATACATTTCTTGAAAATACCATTTGGCTACCAACAGATGGCGGGATAACCATCTCGAAAAATACCAAAGCATAATTTGGCAAACTGATAACGGGCAGCAGCATCTAAGGTGTCAGATACTGCGATCACGAACCCCTTCACCCATACTCTAGTCCACGTCCGACGTGGCGTCTATGGCATACCCCCTTGCGGGAGAGGCCTGCATTCTGAAATGAATTTGACAGCTGATTTTTATATAATAGCAATGTGTTATTATTGAAACTTCGTTTACTAATAATTTAGACTGTGATTGTTTAGTTTTAGACCTTCAAGTTTACATCTTAAAATGTCTGGTCTTTGTCGGTTTTGTGTATCTTATTAAAAATAAAAATAGCAAAATAACCAACATACCTATAATAATAAACACATGATAACCATTATTTGAATGTATATACCTTAAAGACGGCGAGAGCTCCACTACGTCTCTAGTACTCGTAATAAATTGATCGAATACTCGATAAGTCGGATGCGGAAGTGAATTGCTGAGGAGACATGATCGAAGTGTATGTAGCGAGCAAATTGAATTTACTAACTGACACTGTGAGACGTGATCAATGCATCTGTAAATTGGTTCTAAGTATGTCTTTTAAATATTCTAAGCGCAGCAATACGATAACGCCGTACAAGTGGTGGAAGACAGATCTCACTCTCGATGTTGAATTCTGCACATAACTCCATATGGTGCTGATGATAAGAGAGTAGTGGAATACTCATCTGACTTTAAAACAATCAGAGCTTATTTGGGATAACGTCACAGTTCATAGCCTGACGCTATCTTCAGCTGTCTATGTTTATTTATTTATTTAGGTTATGTTAGGTAGTTATCCGTTTCAAATATCTAACTTGTGTCTCCTTATTGAAATTCAGCCATCCACTTGGTTATTTTCTAAATCTTTGGGAACATGATGATCTTCTTCTTTATATATCAATTATATACCAAAAGTCCACTACTGGACATAGGCCTCCCTCAAGGATTTCCGTACAGAACGATCACGAGCCACTTGCATTCACCAATTTCCCGCCGTCACTTCACTCACCTGTAACCTGAGTACTCTACAACTAAATTTTATAAAATGCTAGCAAACGCTTCAGCGAACATGCGAAAGCTATACTGGCGTTTGCTTCGAAAGCTCTGTGTTTAGCAGAGGATCTTCCCTTTTATCATTGAATATTGTTCAAAAATGCTACTTTAGTTAATCAAAATATCTTGCAAACAATCATATAGTACTTCCATTAAACCCCCACCCCCTCTACCACCATTCTTATCTTGGGCATCGTAAAAGACGCATAATAAACATATGAACTTAATACATCGAAAATGTCTAGTTATTCCTGTCCAACAATAAGTGACTACCAGTTAGAATTACTTCAGCTTCATCACAATGTTTTATAATAAACGATGTCATATATTTATTAAGAGTTTTCAACAACAGGCGCTTTTCGCGATATCATACTATCCAGATCATTCTATCTTACTATTATTTCTATAAGCTTTTCCAGTAATTCAGTCGGGATAAAGTTATTTAAAATAATTTTTGGAATATAAGAAACACATTTATGGACTCTTGCACTTTCAAGTTATTTACAAGACTGAATGTTGCAGTTATTATATATTAGTTTTTATATACAGGTATTATAGCTACAATACATAAGGCCATATGAAAGTTCACCGCTGAACAAAGCGTACTTCCTTAAGGAAGTATTCATCGTAATCGCGGCGCCAGCAAGTGGATTCGCAATCGTTTTGCTCTAACCGTCTTCAGTCTACTGAAATTTGGTCTATTTTATTTCGAGATGGTTATCATGGAAATTTGTATATTTTAAAAGAGCCCATGATTGATATCAACGAAGTTTCTATTTCCAGAAGATAGGTCAAGGAGAACAGTTGCTCTGTGGCACTAATGTGCTTAATCATTAAATTAATTTTAAATGTTGGTCTTATTACGTTCTCCGAGACAAAATAAACGCGAGGAAAAATATGTTGAAGATTTGTGAACTGTGACTACTCCAACTGCTATAGAAAGCAGTGCATTGGAACTATCCTGGTTCCCACAGCAGATCACACATACATAACATTAATAATGAAGTGTCTCTGGCCCGAATCAGTAGAGAGCGTACGAACGGGGGTACGAGGGGGGCACCGGTTACCTGCACTCACCAGACGAAACGTAGAAGTTTGTTAGACTTCTACTTTACGCCGATATTCTGTGAGGTCGTGGTACTTCCCCGGTCGTGCCGGCCCATTCATGCAACAGCAAAAGCTGATGCGTGGCTCTATCACTGTTAAAGAATACGTTGATGAATAAATGTTTTGATTTGAATACCTTTCATAAGTAATACCTAAATCATTTAACGAAGGGGCAAACATGAACATAAATAAATGCCATGCTTAGGATTCGAACCCGTGACCTTTACCGTAAGCAACACTCTTACCAAATGAGTCACAGAATCTTACTCACAACAGTTTAAGTTTTAAATATATTAGGAGGGTTATGCAACAGTTTAATTCTGTTTAACTTTAACCTCGCACATCCTTATAAAGCCTTTATAAATATAAAAAATATAAATACATATATAGATAGGGCCAACACCACATACATTGCTCCGATCCCTATGTAAGATGCTAAATGATGACCCGGAATCGAACCCGGGACCCCCGGGAAATCCGGGTGTTTACGACACTTGTCCACGAAGGTCGTCAAATATGTAACTTTAACTTTAAAACTTTATTGGTAATAAGGTTATAGTACTTTAAATGTTCACATAAGAAAAAACATATAACAAAAGTAAGGTTAAAAATAGTGAGGGTGACGTTCTGTTCTCCTAGCTAGGCTATGTCTGTATTAAGGAGCTACAGTCCCCTGCCTCCATATAGTATATATAAAATTGTTTCTTTTGCGTTAGTACTACAGTTTAAAAACAATATGTTGCGTTATCCTGTTCGCATTGTTCTAAAAAAGGTAAAAAGTTGTTCTAAAAAGGATAAGAGTTATTTTTAAATGTCACGCCGGAACTTAGCACCTTGACACCACCGAAAAAGCTATTTATCAGTGACACAAATAAGATTCAATTCAGTATCAGATTTACACGTTGAGCCAAACGAGAGGCTAGGGTATCGATGCCTAGAAATTTGACACATAAGAGGAGCTACTATATTACGATAACTGAGTGATTGAGTGATCGGAATGTAAGAGACCCGTGTTCGATCCCCAGGTGACAGGCTCATACCAATAAACGTTTTAACTTATGTATGATATATCGCTGGTTTGGTCATA
Source organism: Sericinus montela (assembly GCA_029286605.1). Classification (NCBI taxonomy): domain Eukaryota; kingdom Metazoa; phylum Arthropoda; class Insecta; order Lepidoptera; family Papilionidae; genus Sericinus; species Sericinus montela. The sequence continues at coordinate 5,271,849 of JAGSMR010000025.1, forward strand.
AACAAGGAGACAGCCTCACCACCTGTCACGTTGTCCCAAAACAAGTCTTCGGTAAAAGGTGGGTCGAAAGGACTTATGAAACTACGGCGTCGCATTTCTTAAATAAATAATAATAAAGTACGTACCATAAGTAATCTCGTGGGAAATCTGTTCTGCACTCGGATTAAGATCACCAACGTTTTCTTTTAATTTATTTTTCGATATAAATATGAAACAAGTCCACGATTGACTGCGCTGCCATCCGACTCGCGCTCGCGTCGCTCAGCAAACGAGGCCGCATTATTCACTCGAGGCCTCACATATTGCACGTCGTGTATTTCGCCTCGCGGGCATTATGCTTGACGTACGAGGGTCTAATAAATGGACGTTCATTCAAATTCCGCAATTTAACCTAACGCATGGAACGATTTAAACCTGCAAATTCTAAATTGGGCATAGTGATGGCGGACGGTGGAGAGTGCGCGATAATTTATTCTACGTGGAGTGTTTGGTACATGTTTGTTCAAATATTCTTATGTGAAATTAGAAAAAAAATTGCTCACCTGCCGTCAACAGATATGTTTCTGACGAAGCAATATACTAGAGATAGGAGAGAGAGTGTGCTTTTTTTTAACCCTGCTCATCAAGCAAAGCATGTTATCATCAGATAAAATGTTTTGTGCTTTGTACTTTTAGCAGAACGGGCTTCTTCCGATAATACGAGTACACTGCTTGCTCTTCTCTCTTTCTCTCGAACACTTCAAAGAGATTAAAACATAAGAGAATGTGCGCTACAATGCACCAATGCGTGTTAGCAGACTTCATACGCTCTCTAAGTATTTTTTTTATTATTTCGCAGACGTACAGGCTTCTTCGCACTATTTGCCTTCACCGCTAGTGATGAAATCTGCATACAGCATTTGCCATTAAAAACTTTAGCCGTTCCTGTTCTAAACGTCGCTGGAGCATAGAGATTGTGCCCGTGATAACGGAAAGATATTTCCAACATTTCTTTTGAAATTAATATTTACCATAGTAATCGGAAAACGCGCAGCCATTTTTCGTGCAAGGCACTCGTTCGTGCAATGGAAACGTAACGCCGACATTACGCGGCCACACGTTCTCACCGCACGCCCGCCCAGCGCCGCTCCGCACGCTGACACCGACAAGCTGTGCCCGCGGGCCGCGCACATAACATTTTATTTAATTCGGAGACACTTTTGCGTATCTGATATTGTACTTCCTGAGTTGTTTACAGCGGCGCCAGTTGTGTCGTACAGTTAGCTCATTATGTTCACTCTGAAGTATAACAGTATACATCTCTTTTACATGTTTATGATTAAATCACGGATGGTTATTCATGTATAAGAACATTTATATGTATAAATATAAAAAAGCCATAGCGAAGGGGTTGGGTAATCGAAATTCGAGTGAAGAGACCCGAGTTTGATCCGTGGGTGGCCTGCTCGTACCTATGGTTTTTTCGAAACTTATGAACAATTTATCGATGGCTGGATATAAAGACGGTGACTGGCTCACCTGTCGCGTTATCCCAAAAATGTATTCAGTGGAAGGTGGTTTGAAAGGATTTTATTGTCTGACCTCTGTCTATGCCGGTATTAGGAATGTTGAACATGTATGTATATGTATGTATATGGTACCGATAGTTGGAACTAGCTATCTAACTAGTAGTAGTAGCTAGCTAGCAAGTACACTAAGAGAGCGATGGGTTCACCACTTGTCACGTTGTCCCAAATAAACTTCAGTTAAAAGCAGATCCAAAGGACTATATTATCTAGATTCCTGCTCATTCAAGTATCGAAAATAGCACGAATATAAAAAAAACAAAACAAGAGGAGCTTGCGTTTAAATTTGAAGAAAAGGGCAGTCTTTTAGATATATTGCGAGTCAGGTTGTTGCCAAAAAGGAGCTTACGCTGTGTCGTATATCCATCGACCAAACAGAGGTTTTGGCAAACAAAGCAGGAAAGTAGGCTAAGCGGTTATTACTGTTTTATCCAAAACTTTCAAGTAAACTTATTTAGAATTGACACCTTATACACATTTAAAATACATATTTATAACATTGGTCCTATTAATTAAAGAAACAGAACATATTTATATACTACAGAACAACTAGATCAATTGCCCTACAGTCTAGTTGGACAGACATCAGTCTTTGCAGTGAGACTCGTCTGAAAAGTAAAAGGTTGCGGGTTTTAATACCGCTAGAGGTAAATCAAATCAAATAATTTATTCATCGATCTAGTCACGATAGCCGAGTGGTTGGGTGGTCGGAATTTCGGGTCAATAGACCCGAGTTCGATCCCCAGTTGGTAGGCTCGTACCAATGGGTTTTTCAAAAACTTATGTACGAATATCGTTGGCTTGGACATAAAGGCGGCGACGGGCTCACCACCTGTCACGTTGTCCCGAAAATATCTTCGGTGAAAGGTGGGTCGAAGGGACTTAATTGTCTAGACTCGAGCTCTGTCTACCCCTGTATTGGGAATTGCGTGAAGATATTTATTAATTTATTTATTATCGATCTAAGAAGCAGACAATTATATTCATTTATCGTCATGTTTTTTTTTAGGCAATTATTTGAATGATCAAAATGAATGTTGGTACACGAGCCATTAAAGGTTTATACGTATATACACGAATATTTATCTTGATACAAATATAAATCTTACCTATATACGAATAGAAAGAACTAGGAAGGTAAAATTGTAACTATCTTTTCTATAAAACAACACGCTAACTAGTGATATTTTATAAATCATACTTTATACTCTACTTACTTACATAGTTAAAACGAATCTGATTATAATGATCGCCATCGATATAAATCGTACATAAGTTTTTGAAAAACCTCATTAGTACGATGTCGCTACCTAGGATTGTATCTCGGATTCTGACTTGAATTCCGATCACCCAACCGCTGGGCAATGGTAACTATTTGATTTAAATGAATATTTTTATATATACACACACATATATAAGATCTCACGAAGACAAACTTCAACTAATAATTTTGCTTATCACTAGATGTCGTAGTAATATTACCTCATTGCATGTAATGAGGAATCTCATTATGAAATGGTGGTAGATAAAATAAATGTCAATCTATGAATGTAATTGTATATTCCTTATTTCGATAACTTTGATTTGATTTAAAGGGATCTTCACAATGGGCCTGCAATGAAACTGATTATTATGTGTTGCTTATATTATATAAGACCTACCTATTCTTTCCACCTTCACGATTTAAACTAACTGATCCAACGCTGTTAAAGTGTAAAAATTAAAACCTACTTATTACATAGCTCCGTATAACATATTTTATTCATTTAATAAATGTGGCTTAGCCGTCACGTTAGCCAAATGGACTTAATTGTCTGACCCTCTGTCTACCCCAGTATTGGGAATGGAGTGAAGACATTTTTTTATTTTTATAAATGTGGCGCCGACTATGTTGAACTGGTCCGCGGGTCATAATTGTCAGTGAATATTTAACAAGTTTTCTATTGTTATGGGAACTCCGATATTTAATTTCTACAGCAAACAATAATTAAGTAAATAAAAGCAAGGCAGAGCAGTGGAGTCGTGTCTGCGGCGCGTTTAATCGCCGCTCTCGACCGAACAGTTCGAAGTGCCGTGCGACGAACTAGAGCAGGGAGAGTTAATCTCATTCGCAGGGGATTCGGTTCGCTTTTGTTTTAGATTAGTGTAACTGATGCAGTTGGTCGTGATAGCAAAGAGCATTGATCACTTGAGTTTTACGGTTCGAGACCTTGACATGAAGTCGGACATTTAGTGATATTTGGGTGAAAGTATATTTAATATTTATGAATTTTTGTAATAACTATATTACGTATATAAATGGGGGGTTCCAATGAGCGGACTTAATGCCTTTTGGTATTCTGTACCAGCCAACTTTGAATTAATAAAAATATTTTCACACCTTTCCCAACACAGGAGTAGAGAGAGGTATAGACAATTAAGTCCTTTCCACCCAACATCTGCCGAAGATAGTTTTGTTTATAAAGATTCTATTGAATATTATTTTTTAAGCCAAGTCTCAAAGACTCAATAAACTTTAACGTAATACCCGATACCGTAACACCACGATAAATTGTTCCTATCCTTTTTCACAGATTTATCGCAGACAGCAACAATTAAAAATTAATATACGATAAGAAAAACACAAACTAAAGCTAAATTTTGTAAAGACTACCCAGCTTTGATTATATTACTTAATTGGCTAAACTAGACCTCTGTCTACCCCTGAATTGGGAATTGCGTGAAGATATTTATTAATTTATTTATTATCGATCTAAGAAGCAGACAATTATATTCATTTATCGTCATGTTTTTAGGCAATTATTTGAATGATCAAAATGAATGTTGGTACACGAGCCATTAAAGGTTTATACGTATATACACGAATATTTATCTTGATACAAATATAAATCTTACCTATATACGAATAGAAAGAACTAGGAAGGTAAAATTGTAACTATCTTTTCTATAAAACAACACGCTAACTAGTGATATTTTATAAATCATACTTTATACTCTACTTACTTACATAGTAAAAACGAATCTGATTATAATGATCGCCATCGATATAAATCGTACATAAGTTTTGAAAACCTCATTAGTACGATGTCGCTACCTAGGATTGTATCTCGGATTCTGACTTGAATTCCGATCACCCAACCGCTGGGCAATGGTAACTATTTGATTTAAATGAATAGTTTTATATATACACACATATATATAAGATCTCACGAAGACAAACTTCAACTAATAATTTTGCTTATCACTAGATGTCGTAGTAATATTACCTCATTGCATGTAATGAGGAATCTCATTATGAAATGGTGGTAGATAAAATAAATGTCAATCTATGAATGTAATTGTATATTCCTTATTTCGATAACTTTGATTTGATTTAAACGGATCTTCACAATGGGCCTGCAATGAAACTGATTATTATGTGTTGCTTATATTATATAAGACCTACCTATTCTTTCCACCTTCACGATTTAAACTAACTGATCCAACGCTGTTAAAGTGTAAAAATTAAAACCTACTTATTACATAGCTCCGTATAACATATTTTATTCATTTAATAAATGTGGCTTAGCCGTCACGTTAGCCAAATGGACTTAATTGTCTGACCCTCTGTCTACCCCAGTATTGGGAATGGAGTGAAGACATTTTTTTATTTTTATAAATGTGGCGCCGACTATGTTGAACTGGTCCGCGGGTCTATATTGTCAGTGAATATTTAACAAGTTTTCTATTGTTATGGGAACTCCGATATTTAATTTCTACAGCAAACAATAATTAAGTAAATAAAAGCAAGGCAGAGCAGTGGAGTCGTGTCTGCGGCGCGTTTAATCGCCGCTCTCGACCGAACAGTTCGAAGTGCCGTGCGACGAACTAGAGCAGGGAGAGTTAATCTCATTCGCAGGGGATTCGGTTCGCTTTAGTTTTAGATTAGTGTAACTGATGCAGTTGGTCGTGATAGCAAAGAGCATTGATCACTTGAGTTTTACGGTTCGAGACCTTGACATGAAGTCGGACATTTAGTGATATTTGGGTGAAAGTATATTTAATATTTATGAATTTTTGTAATAACTATATTACGTATATAAATGGG
>JAGSMR010000025.1:5282500-5393268 GCA_029286605.1 Sericinus montela
AATGACGACTTTTATTGCGTGAGGTGCGTCATATATCTAAATTTGTTTATAATAAAGAAAAAGAGATAACTAAATGTTCTAAAAATTAACACTATATTATACTAGCTGCCACCCGCAGCTTTGCACGCGTTTTACCATTTAACGCGAAACCCGAATTATTTTTTAAAATAAAAGAGGCCTAAATAACTCCTAAATATAGCTATCTGCCATTGAAAATTCTGTAAAATTAGTTCAGCCGTTTTAGAGCTTAGCCGGAAGAAACAGACAATTTAAAAATTGTTTGAGAGTTACGTAGTTTAGGATATCAAACAACAACTTCAATTTTATGCACGCAAAATGAAATGGCATGTGGTACCTGGTCCGAAGAGATAAAGAACGCACATCGAAGAATTATTGTACGCATATGTAGAAGGGGGAGTGCTCCCTTCCACACATGCGTGCACTAACTCTACTGAATTTACCACCACAGATTCTCTACACTCGGCAAAAGTCAATATTGACTTTTCGGTCGAAAATTTTTGAGTCTAATTGCTTGATAATATACACGCATTTGTGCGGGGGGAGGGTGGTGCTATTTATCATTGACCGTGTGGTACCGGTGTAAGAATATTACAACACCCTTTCTTCCCATGGGTGTCGTAAGAGGCGACTAAGGGAAACAGCCTTGAATATCGTAATGGCAACCGATAGATGGCGGAATAACCATCTCTAAAATTATCAGACCAAAATAATCGGACCGCAGCGTCTAAGGTGCGAGTGGTCTGGTGATGTGATTGCCAATCCGCCTGCCAAGCGTGGCGATTACGGCGGATCCTCTCCATGGGAGAGGCCTATGTTCTACAATGGACTTTAACAGGTCGTAATGTATGTGTATGTAATGTAACATATCATTTATTTTTATATGCGGTATTATTCAGAACAATTTTTTATTCACATCTCGAAGAAAAAAAAGGGGTCCATCAATTCCACACACAGGTGGTGAGCCTGTCACCGTCTTTATGACTAAGCCATCGATAATTTCTATCGATGGCTTAGTCATATATGCATAAGTTGTGAAAAACATATTTGCACGAACCTGCCACCTAGGGACCGAACTTAGATCACCCAACTTTTTGACTTAAAAACCGATCACCCAACCACTCGGCTATCGTGAATTAAACTTCGAAGAAACTTACACCAATTCTAAGATTGATGTTATCTAAAAAGTTATATCAAAATTGATACGAAAAAGTCATGAACACACATGTACCGTGTAAAATGAACGAATTCTATTCCACTGGGATTTTTCTATGTGAACAAAGGCTACGCCGTAGCACTTTCGTAGACCATAAAGACTTAGCGTTGTTCATTTTAGTGAAAATTTATTAAGGCTAGCTACCATTTTAACTTCGTTTACCTTTAGCAATTTCATCGTTAGTTATGATTTGGCTCTCAAATAAAAAAGAGTATCGTAAAAGAAAAGAAAAGAAATAAAGGAAAACGGTATAGTACTATTATTACGCTATTTTTTTATTAGAAGTCACGATAGCCGAGTGGTTGGGTGGTCGGAATTTCGAATCAATAGACCCGAGTTCGATCACCAGTTGGTAGGCTCGTACCAATGGTTTTTCAAAAACTTATGTACGAATATCGTTGGCTTGGACTTAAAGACGGCGACGGGCTCACCACCTGTCACGTTGTCCTGAAAATATCTTCGGTGGAAGGTGGGTCGAAGGGACTTAATTGTCTAGGCTCGAACTCTGTCTACCCCTGTATTGAGAATTGCGTGAAGATATTTTATTTTATTTTTTTTTTCAAAAAAAAATATCTTCCTTGGTTGAAAAAAAAAATTATTAATCAGAAAAAGTATGCATGACTATTATCTTCTATAGAATAACCGTTTATTATATACGATTGAACACAGTTTTTTTTTAATCCACTCAGCAATTATTAAGAGAGCTTGGCTGGGACCTGCTAATGCATCCACAGTATGGTCCTCACCTTCAGCACCTCCATACTTGCACCTGTTTCGGTCTTTTCATAATTCTTTAGGCAGTGTCAGGTTACCATCCCTAGAGGACTACTGAAACCAATTGTCATGGTATTTTGATCAGAAGCCTTAAATTTTCTATGGGATCATGTCCCTACTTACAAGAAAGCAAAAAGTTATCGAACAAAATAGTACCTACATACTTAATTTAAATGTAAATAAACCATATTAAAAAATATTGTGAATTTTCTTAAAAAATGTGAAAAATCTTTTTCCCCTACCTATTATTTTCGGAGAAAATTCATTTATATATTTACAAAACGTTTTTATTACTTATTTTCTTTCTTGAGGTGTCATTATGAACCAATGTTTGTTGGAGTATATGTGTGCCGTGTGATGTCAACGAAAAACTATCTCCCCGATTCGTCCTGTGACCGTTGTTGCAGATTACTTTGGGGAAAAGATTGCCTCGAAAATGGACATGGGAATTAACAGATAGAGGGTAATCATTCCTAAAATTATAAAACCCGATATCTGATGACTGTATTTTGCTGAGCGTGGCGGCAGTGGAAACTCTTTTCGGAGAGGCATGTGTCCTGAAATGGTATTACACAGATATAAATAAATAAGTACATATATAGCGCAAAGGAAAAGGTTAAAGCATGTAAATATAAACTATACACTTACCCGAGACATTGTAAAAAAATATTTTCTGCATTGACTAGTTGGATAATCGTACCCGGAACCTCAAAGCTGGTGACACCGTGAAAACCCCTGTACACACCACTGATCCATAGAGGTAGTCAAAGTAAAAATACATTACACAGATAGGGACAACATCACAAACAAAGTAAGAGTAAAGATATAAAGTAAGTAGCTTAAGGATTTGTTTATACAATCAGAAATAACGAAGTTATCACAAACATGCTACCTGAGACATTGAAGAAAAGGTTGTTTTTTATATTGACCCTCACGGGAATCGTACACAGGACCTCTGAGCAGGCTACATCACGAAAACCCGTGTGTACACAGGTCTTCAAAATAAAAATAAAGTAAAAAATTGTTAAGACTTTAAAGAAAGGCGTTTAAAAGGAGTTGATGTTGAAAAAGTATAAACTAATTACTCCAATTAAACTTAAAAGTAAGCTCTCTATAACACATATATGTACAGGATTAATCGTAGATTTGTCGGTGCCCACTTTCACATGTTTTGTGTAACGGAGCAATTAAAGCTGCTACAAACAGAGCCCGCTCCCCCGGCGCCGCGCTTTTACTTAATTGCGGTTTATGCAACTTGATACCGAACTCAATAAAGCGAATATAACAATTATTTGCAGGAATAAAACGTTTTGTTTTATTTCCCTGCACCATCTTTACCTATTGCCTTTATGTAGTAATGTACGAGTACAGGTGATCATCACACCTTTTTGGCAGTCGTTCTAAATTACGTGCGTTATACGAAATTGCCACTCAAGATCCTTCAATTCTGCGAGCTACGTGACCGGCCAATTGTCACTTCTATTTACTGTTCCATTTGGCTATATATGAGAACTAGTGAATAATTTTACTGTGATATCTTTGTCACGAATTCGTACTAAATTTACAAATTAAAATTTAAAATAGTTCATGACATTCCAATTAATGGTGTAAATAAAGGTCTAGATAATTAAGTACTTTCGATCCACCTTCCAGCACCATTTATTGGGACAAAGTGATAGCTGGTGAACCTGTCGCCGTCTTTATGCCCATGCCAACGATATAATTCATACATAACCATGATAGATCGAATTATGATGGGATCGAAGGCTTCTTATCTTGACTCGTATTCCGAACACTCGGCTACCGTGTCTTATACTATACGAAGTTCATAATTTACTGAATGTAAAGTATTATTAGCATACTACTTTAAATACTCACAAACTGAATAGGGCAGCGTAATAACACAAACATATTATAACGCCACGCCATGATTTACGTCCCGCTTGCTGTATTAGTTTATTGTTGTACATATGGCATTAAACTTTATATATGATGAAAGGTTATAATCCCTGTAAGAAGACTATTTACACAAGATAAGTTTACATATACATACATATCGGCCTCTTAAAGTCCACTGCCGGATATATGCCTCTCCCATAGGGAGGATTTGCCATAATCGCCACGCTTGGCGAGCGGATTGGCGATCTCAATACCAAACCACTCGCACCTCAGACACTGCTGCCCGTTTTCGGTCTGATTATTTTGGTCCGTTATTAGAGATAGTTATCCCGCTAATTATCGGCTGCCATAACGATATTCAAAGCCGTTTTCCTTAGTCGCCTCTTACGCCGTTACCATACGGAACAATAAATTAATATAAGTTTAAGTTCAAGAAATAAGGAATAAGTGAATATAAATACAAATACTATATTTTACCCGTGGCTCTGTACGCACAAGCCGCAAAAACAACGGAAACTCGGTTAAAAGCAACTTTCACTTTAATAATATTCTTAAAGACTTTGATAACTTTTAGAAGTGTGTTATACGTGTAAGAATATATCGCTTTTTTTCCACAATTGCCGTAAGAAGCAAATAAGAGAAAAGCCTTCTTAATTGTAAAGTCTATCAATAGACGGCAAAAAAATCATATTGATAAATACCAGGCCGCCAGTTACGGGCAGCAGTGTCTTAGCGAGCAGCCTTTGTCTATCTACATTGCAAGCATGGTTATATCGCAAAGAATTCATTGCGGTAGAGTCTATATCAAGAGGTTTATATCAACGGATAAACTTTAACAAGCATTTCAGTAAGTAAATAAGTAAGCAAGAATGTATCCCACTTTCTTATACATCTCTGTAGAGACTTGTAAGTCGCCTAATTTACATGGACTTTTCCAATAAACGACAATTTGCAAAAATTTGTAAAGTCAAACTTTTAACTAAAATATTTCTAAAATTATCTACTAAGGTAAATTGAAGATTGATTGTCATCATATTTCATGGCAACAAAGTCATTTTTACTTAACTGCTGTAACTAATCTTAGAATAAGAAACTTACGTACTTATTGCTCCAGGGACGTATTGCTTAACTTAATTGATAAACTAATATTGTGCATTGCAGCCTAGTATTCAGAGAACTTGCTTATAAAACACTTTCAAGGTCCTTAAAATTTTTAACATTCGTTACATTCTAACTCGACGGTGAAGTGAAATATCGTGAGGTATCTGCATGTCTGAGAAGTTTTTTTTAAATATCTGGGTGTCTGGGGACCGTTCTTTGTGGAAGTCTCTGTGGAAGGCCTATGTTCAGCAGTGGACTCAAGATAGGTTTCCACTAAAGTCGACTGAAAACCAGCACCACAGTATTATTCAACTGCGGCATCAAGGTCTTTCCGGCAACGCATCTACTATTCCTCCGGTATTTCAGATGTTCATAGGCTGCGGTAATCACTTATCATCACGTGTGTCACCTACTCGTTTGCCTCCCTTTTCTATATAAAAAAAGGTGAGTTGGTCCCACGTCTCGTGTCATAATAATAAACAGCTGTTTTTTTTTCTAGTTTCTTTTTTATATTTTTTGAGTATTGCAAGTATTATAAGCAATGTTTTTTTTAATAACGCAATAAATAAAATAAAAAAATCGATTTCAGACAACGCTTCCCGCATACGTATTAAAGAGTATGTGCAAAGCATTAAGCAGGATAAACCTTGGAAAGCATTAACCTAACAGTCTGCAACAATATCCAGGTCCTTTGTGAATATATGTTTGATGAACGATGCTCGTACTCCTAATGTACACGTGATAATGATCGCGTCCATTGAAGTGGAAATTAAGTTTAATTTTAGTTCCGACCGCGGGCGCGCCTCCCGGGGACATTGCGTTTCAGACGCTCTAACAGTAGTAGAGCCACGAATCAGCTTTTGTTGTTACATGAATGGGCCGGCTCGACCGGGGAAGTACCACGACTTCACAGAATACCGGCGTGAAGTAGAAGTCTAATAAACTTCTGCGTTTCGCCTGGTGAGTGCAGGTAACCGGAGGCCCACCCCCTCACCCCTCCTCGGGGGTGAAACCCCATACTGGCGATATCATAAATTGTTATTAAAATATGTTACTTGAGATATGCGTAAATTTTTCGTTTGATTTATTTTACACAAAAGAAAGAAGATATGTTTATTGGTACCTTAATTAAAATTGAATGAAAATGAAAACAAATTAAAAAACAATATTATGATTTGAAGTAAAATCAAAACAAATAATTAACACAGGTGGATCCCTCTACTGCAAAGACACTCTTGCCTGTGTTTGTTACAAATAAGTAAAACAGTAGCTGATCCGATAGCCTATGACCCCGCCTTCGGAGCTAAGAGGTCCATCAATCAAAGTATCCAAACCAAAAAAGATTGACCAGAAAAAAGACGATACCTTCCGTTCGCCTGTATAATAATAATAAAATCTTTATTTGTTTCCTTCTCACATATAACTTAGATGTCCACATTTAGTTTTAACATTTATTAAACATGTATCTGTATCTTCTCCGTCAGAGCAACCGCATTACGAAACGTTGGTAGATTAAAAAATGACTATCGATAAACGAATGTACATTCTTATGTCGATGAATAAATGATTTGATTTCATATCACAAGTGAGTGCTTTAGCTAGCTATAGGTTCGAAATAAAAAAAAATATCTTAGCGCCATACTCAATACAGGAATAGACAGTGGTCAAGACAATTACTTAAGTCCCTTTGACTTACATACCACCGAAAATAGTTTTTGGACAACATGACAGGTGATGACCCCGTCACCGTCTTTAGGTCTAAGCATAAATCATACATAAGTTTGAATGCCCAATTCTGCCACCTGGGAATCGAACTAGGGTCTATTGACTCGAATTCCGATTATCCAACCACTAGGCTATAGTGACTTTACTTTAGGTTCAGATCAATGTACGAGAATAATATCCCTATGATGTTGAGCGAGACCTTCAACACAAAAATGATCCCAAACCGTCTCCTAAATAAATAAAACTTTTTCTACCACAAGCTCTTGCCAACTTATCCGCGTGCTCGCTAGATTCATGAACAAACTCATTGTTGGCTACAGTGTACTAAACAAATCTTTAACAACTGCTGAATCGGCTTCTATTTATCAAATAGGCAAGTGAGTTTCCAATACGAATTTAGTGAATACCTTTAAATTCGAGCCGTGCTTCGAGAACGCTGTGCAAAATCATGACATTGACATCGTTTCGTTCCAAAGGTTCCCCTTCAAAAACCTTTGGAACTTATTTAAACACCTTTTTCGAATAGTGAATCACAGATTACTTTCGCTAAAATGCATGAGCTATAATTTTCATCTAGTGATATAAAATAATTTTCATTATGTTTAAATTATGTTTGAACCTATTAGGAAATCAATAGTTTCTAACATATTCAGACCATTATTTCTCTATGTGGGATCATCTACTCTGAAGGATAAAGAATACTTCTGTAAGCTTCTTTAATTACATTTTGTTGCCTATGTCCATGTTTTGCAGATGGTACTTACTATCGAGTGATCTGGGGGCTCGTCAATCACCTAATTCAATAAAAAAAACACACACACACACACACATGCTCTGAGCGCCCGCAACAAAACCCGCGCTTACGATTTAAATTGTATACCGTATTTAAAAATTTCGTTTGATCAGCTTTCTAAGTATTACGATAGCTGAGCGGTTGATGAAAATTCGAGTCAAAAGACCCGAGTTTGATCCCGAGGTGGCAAGCTCAAACCAATGGGTTTATTCAAAAAATTCCAAATACAGTGGTAAACAGCGGTCTTGAAAATTAAGTCCTTTCAATCCACCTTTCACCGACTACTTTTTTATGGATAACATGACAGGTAGTGAGCCTGTCGTGTCCTTATGTCCAAGGCAACCATATAAATAATACATAAGTTTTGGAAAATCTGGAGTTCGAACTCGGGTTTCCCGACTCGAATTTCGTTCACTCAACCGGTCGGCTTATCTAATTATAAACAACTCACTATACTGCGAATAATGCCTTTATAAATGACTATCCAATCGAAGACATCGTGTTTGTTTACATTTCAGTGAGCATAAGCCTACAATCGGTTGCACGATCGGTTGCTCGACTAGGTCGATTGAATCGCGGCAGTAATTAAACTAATTCCAAAAGCTTCTTCGACTTGTTTGTCTCTTTACAGCTACTGAATGGGTAATTCAATTATCTGTCTTTTGTTATTAGGAAATTAACGATTTAATTAATTATCTTTCCTTGATGAACTGTAAGGATTCACCTTGAGAAAAAAAGCCTCTTCCAAAAGGTGGACCGACCTCCATAACCACCAAACTTAACATAAGTAACAGGAGGTAAAGGGTTGAATTACCGAACAGAAAACATCGCACGTCATACATGCCTACAGTTAGTCAACTTGTACCGCGGCGATTATCCCGTCATTAAACCAAACCTCGTCCGTCTTTTCATTAAGTTCAGTCACGCCAGCCTCGGGGAAAATGTAGACATTAAACTACTTCCTTTTTTTATAGAAAAGGGAGACAAACGAGCAGGTGGCACACGTGATGGTAAGTGATTACCGCCGCCCATGATCATCTGCAATACCGGAGGAATAGCGGATGCGTTGCCGGCCTTTGAGAAAGGTATAGGCTCTTTTCTTGAAGGTCTCTATGTCGTATCGGTCCGGAAAAACCGCCGACGACAGCTCATTCCATAAAGTGCAAGTGCGTGGCATAAAATTCCGCAAAAAACGCACTGTGGTGGAATTCCAAGCATCAAGGTGGTGTAAATGAAATTTTTGACTATGCTGTAATGTGCGATGCTGAAATTCAGTGGATGAGATTAATCCGAAAAATTCTTTGGAGCATAAATTCTTTGGTATTAGATCTTGTAGAAAATGCAAAGTGATGCAACATCTCTTCGCAAAGCCAGGAGATCTAGCCGATCGGATAGAGTACAGTCGTCGACAATTCGAGCCGCTCTTCTTTGGATACGGTCAAATGGAAGGAGCTGACACTGGGGTGCCCCCGCCCAGAGATGACAAGAGTACTCCATGTGCGGCCGAACTGCGCCTTATAAAGTTGCAAGCGGTGGGCCGGCATGAAGTACTGTCGTGCTCTACTGAGCACGCCAAGCTTTTTAGACGCCAATTTGGCCTTCCCTTCCAAATAAGCGCGAAACTGAACGTTGCTCGATATGGCGACGCCAAGGATTCTGATGCTGGCTGAGGCAACTAGGGGAGTGCTCTCAAAACGATACTGATACCACAATAGAACTAATTTTTATGCTATCCCTAAACTCTTAAATTTTTTTAATGTTAAATCTTACCAGAGTTGCCACGATACGACAGAGGTCGCGGGTTCGAATCCCGACCGTGTCAGCTTATCTTTTAATTTACAATCAAATCTATTATGGTCATTTTAGGTTTGTTTGAGGCTCTTCTCAACCTCGGTTACTAAAACAAGACGTAACCAACTCAAATCAATTTATTCTTATTGTTCAAAGGTATTTTTTTCACTATTAAGTTACTGTTACATTAACTTTTCAGACATTGTATTTTTATCATATGTTTGCTGTGTGTTATTGGCATAAAACCCCTCTCTTTATTTTTGCTGGTGTCGTATGAGGCGACTAATCTTTAAAACGTCATCAGCTACCGACAGATGGCGGGATAATCATGAAAAATCTTTATCATAACAGCCTATTAATGTCCACTGCTGTTCAGCAGACTGGTGATAGGCAGCAGCAACTGCGGTGTCTTTTTTTTCTTTTTGTGTTCCAGCGACCGCCGATGCTAACCTCCTCACTAGAGGTCTTAGTATGTATCACAAGGCAGTAAGTTCCTTACTATTTGTACAAAAAGTTAATAAATGAAGAACAAATAAATAGAATAATAGCAAAATGGTAATGTGTTCTCCGTGATGGCTTAAGAACATGCCTAGTCAAGCAAACGATATAAATTGTACATTAGTTGAAAAACCCATTAGTACGAGCCTACCACCTGGGTATCAAACTCGGATTTCTCGACTCGAATTACAATCATCCAACCACTCGGCTCGTACCAATAGGTTTTTTTAAACCTATGAGCAATTCATATCGTTGGCTTGGACATAAAGACGGCGACGGGCTCACCACCTATCGCTTTGTCCCAAAAATATCTTCGGTGGAAGGTGGGTCGAAGGAGCTTAATTGTCTAGACTAGACCTCTGTCTAACCCTGTATTGGGAATGGTGTGAAGAAATTTAAATGAGTATACGAGAACTGTAAGTAGTGGAACAGCAGTTAGTTAAGATTAAATCGCATCGTTTATACCGACGCTATACCATTTTATAATGCTGTAGTGTCTTTCAGTTCCGGTAGCTTAAAGAAAAATTTAAAGAAATTAATTTTAAAGTTAATCGTTGAAGTGATATAATAATATAAAAAGTGTTCAAAACAGAGGATACATACGTTGTTTCTTCTCCGTTCTGTTAGTTACATTTTTTTTATATTTCAAAGTAAGTTGCTTGACATTGCATTCGAGACTAAATACAATTCAGTAAAAAGGAACAAATTTTTATAACAATTTCAAATGTAGAAGTTACGTAGCATAAAAGGTTTATTTGATAAGCATGTCTTAAAAATATTTCTGCCTTTTACGTATGGAAATTCGAAAACAAAGGAATATCATGATATCAAATTAAAAATGTATACGAAACAAGTCAATACTCCACATTATAACTAACCTCAGGGGAAGTCTTTTGAGCCCGCTGATAAATTAAGAGGCAACATATGTGAGTAGCTCCGAGGGAAAAGTGAACTACCTGTGTCATAATATTTGATTTAATACGGTAAAATATATAGTTCTTTATCGTATAAGATATTTTGTATTGGATTACCAACGAGCATCACACGGTATTACATCTAAACATATAAATAAAATTGAAGTGTCTGTTTGTAATTCCAAACTTACAGCTTTTCAATAAATGATTTCATAAGTACAAACGGTATGTACATAAAACAGTTTTTAAAATCTTTCTCTGTCTGTCTGTTTGTACCGGATAATCTATGAAGCGGCTGAACCTATTTTAACGAGACTTTCACATGCAGATAGCTGATATTATAAAGAGTAACTTAGGCTAATTTAATTTTAGAAAAATAATTATGGTTCCGATTAAGTGCTAAACGCGGCTAAATTGCGGGGGCAGCTAGTTAAAAATATTTTTAAATGTTAACAAAATGTGACTTGGCTCCGAGAGCAGGAAATATACTCAACTCCGACAATCTCAGTTACTGGTCGAGAAGCATAAACACGCTAAAACATTAAGTTGAATAAATCATTTCTTAATACCAAAATTGCATTAAATATCGATTAGAAAGTCTTATATTTTATACCCACTGTATAGAACCTTGACCTGTATTACGGTATAATACAACACTGTTCCTTCCCGTGGGTGTCATATGTCCACTGAAACATGTCGGTATATCTGAACCGAAATTGAACATACCGATGACGGACAGCAGCGTCTGAGGCGCGAGGTATCTGGTACTGCGGTCGCCAATCCGATTGCCATGCGTGACGGATAAGTCAAACCCTCCCATATGAGTGAGACCTAAGTCCTTTCAGAGGCCGTTATGAATCTGTATATGTATGCTGTAGTCACGAAGTTTTATCATAAGGTAGGTGTTTATTCTCACTTATACACAAAGTATTCTTTTGTTTTTACTGACTATAATGTATGTAGTAGTATTAACGTTATTGTACACCACACATATACAAATACAATAATAGAGAAAAACATGTGATAGGTAAGCATGGACACTAAAGCGGTCGTATCGTTAAAGAACGATCTCTTCCAAAAGCTTAGGGCTAAAAATAAACTGGAAGAACGAACAGTAGAAGGTGGTGTGTTTTATGATAAACTTACATATAAATATCTAAACATGTACATATGTATAAACCAATTGTCTTAAATGAAAGATCGCGTAAAATACACTCAAACATTGAATCTTTTGATAGAGATATAAAGACTATGAAAATTACTTTATTGTGCATTTTTATTGATTTTTAAAGCATATAAGTTATTCCGGACTTTTTGTTATTAAATCAATAAGAAATTTAAAAAAATAGTTCATACATAGATAGGGACATTGCTCACATACATTGCTCAAATCTCAAAGTAAGGAAAATCTTAAGCACTTGTATTACGAAATCTGAAACAACTAAAGTACCACAAACACCCAGACCCGGGAAAATTTACGAGAAAGTCTTAAATATCATAAATACTATAAAAATTTATAATGCAATAACATATTTATTTACACATATTAAATAACTGATTCATTCCATGAAGGGAATTTTTTGGGATAACGTGACAGGTGGTGAGCCCGTCGCCGTCTTTATGTTCAAGCCAACGATATAAATCGTACTTTACTACTACTTTACTACTCGTACAAGTACTAAGTTTTTCTATTAATAAAAAATCACAGAAATTCGCATCATACTATATCTATAAACGAGATTATAATGTTGATAATATTAAGAAATTTAAAAACTATCTGCAAAATCTATCTTGGATAGACATATACAATGAAAATAATGCAAATCTGGCATTTACTGAATTTCACGAACAGTTATGTCTATTTTATAAATTATGTTTTCCAAAATTTAAAATTAAAATAAATGTAAATAATCGAGTCAAAAAAAAATTGGATCAGTAAAGGCCTAAAATTAAGCTGCAAAACTAAGCGTACACTGAGATATCAATTTTATAAAAATAAAAATGTTATTAATAAATTTAAATATAAAGAGTATTCCAAAATTCTAAAAAATTGTATTTCTTACTCAAAAAAGTATGTAAATATAAAGTTCATTAATAGAAACCAAAATAAGTGCAAAGCCACTTGGAAAGTAATTAAAAATGAAATACAGTTATCCAAAAGAGATTAAAAATATAAAAATAAATGATAAGACAATTATTAATCCTATAGAAATAGCGTCCGCCTTCAATAATTATTTCATAAATTTAACACACGGCTCAGTACAAAATAATATAAAACCCGGCAACAAATTAAAATGGACCATCAATTCTATGTTTATTAAACCGATGACAGAAAGCGAGGTAGCTCAAGAAATAATGTCACTGAGTAACACCTCTTCTGAAGGATATGACGAAATAAATACAAAAGTATTAAAGATCTGTATTAATGAATTAATCAAAGTTTTAACCTATTTAATAAATTTGTCATTTTCAAATGGATCTTTTCCGACTGACTTAAAATTGTATATTGTTAAGCCACTATTTGAAAAAGGTGAAACAACCGATATCAATAATTACCGCCCAGTAACTTTAATATCGGTTTTTCAAAAATCTATGAGAAATGCATGAATAAAAGGTTAAACGAATTTTGAAATAAGTTTAAAATAATAATAAAAGAGCAATATGGTTTTCAAAAACATAAATCGACTACATTAGCCATGTTTTCACTTTTTAAAGAAATACTTACTGGTATCAACAATAATTATGTAACCACGGGGTTGTTTTTTGACTTGTCAAAAGCTTTCGATCTGGTTTCACACGAATTATAGTTACAAAAGCTACAGGTTATCGGAATTAGAGGACTTGTACTTCAGTGGGTATCGTCATATATGTATAATAGAAAACAATGCGTTGTAATTAATAAAATGAATAAAAATGGAGAAATTATACCTTACTCTACATCAGAATACAAATACAACAAATATGGCGTTCCACAAGGAAGTGTATTAGGTCCGATTTTATTTTTATTATATGTAAATGACATAATTACAGTTACAAATCACAAATGTGTATTATTCGCCGATGACATCTCCATTATAATTACAACTAATAAAAAGAATAATACAATTGCTAATCATGAATGTGACATAAATAATACTATCGATAAATTAATCAAATGGCTTTCAATAATACTATCGATAACTTAAAAATTAATCTTCAAAAATCTGTATACATACAATTTAATAAATCTAATAATAATAAATTCAATTTGAAAATTAATATCCCTAAAATTAAAGAAGCGTCAAATACAAAGTTCTTAGGAGTTACTATAGATGAAGAAATTAATTGGAAAACACATGTTGATAGTGTGTCGACTCGAATAAATAAATTTGTATATGCACTTAAACGAATAAAAAACGTGACAAATATAAATACTGCTATTCTATCTTACCACGCATACGTAGAATCACTACTACGTTATGGTCTTATAATTTGGGGTAACGGTACCAATATCAAAAGAGCATTTATCGAAAAAAAAGTGCATTAGGGCGTTAGGCGGACTGAAACCACAAGAATCGTGCCAGCCAACATTTAAAAAATTTGGTTTATTGTTGTTACCGTCTCTCTATATTTATGAGATATGTGTATTTGTATTTAAGAATAAAGAATTATTTACTACTTCAAATGATCGTAATCCACGACTTCGCCGAGATCCACACAGGCTAGTATTTAATGATGTTCCTAAACTAGCTAAATACAATAAGAACTGTTTAGCTATGTGTGTATATATATGCAATAAAATTCCTGGTTCTTTTAAAACGTTAAATTTTAGATTATTTAAAATAAAGTTGTATCGATGGCTTAATGAAAATAATTTTTATAGTGTTAAGGAACTCATAGATTAAATAAGTAAATAAAAAAATAGAAATGTAATACTGTACAAATACTTTCTAAAAATTAAAATTCATATTTTCTGTAAAAAAAAAAAAACAAATTTTGCATGCTATTAATATATGTAGCAAAACATGCTTGCTCTCAATTGTGGTGTAATGTAACATCTGTATATACCATGTTTTATGCAATAAATTATAATTATGGGGTATTTTTTATATTTTCTCGTCTGGTTGGGTTTTTATAAACATAAAAATAAAAATACATAAAATAAAATAAATAAAGTACTATAAAATATATACGTTATAAACCCATAAAAATACATAAAAATAATAAATAAATATTAAGACCCAACCAGACGGAAGCCCTCGACAGGGGAGACCAGACGGCCGAAGGTTAGGGCGACAGGGAGAGAAACCGGCGGACGATGCGGGCTGTATCGAGGAGCTTCACCTTCTGCATTTGAGCTCGGAGCGGTCCGCCACGGAGTCCCAGTCGCCTCAAATGTTCAGCGAGGCTGACTGGGATTAACCCATTCGCAGAAACAACTATAGGAATAATTTCAGCGGGCACCCCACCCCACATGTCGGTCACCTCGTGAGCCAGGATATTTCGTCTTTTTGTCTGTTTCGGCTTTCACGAGGTTCTCGTCATACGGGATGGTAATGTCCACCAAAAATATCCTTGACTGTGCCCGGTCCATCAACACGATATCAGGCTTATTTGCCAGAATCGTCCTGTCCGTGATGATGGGCCGGTTCCAATAGAGCCTGGCGCGGTCATTTTCGAGCACGGCCTCCGGAGAGTACTTATAGTAAGGCAATTTCCGTCCGACGAGATCGTATTTAAGAGCGAGCTCCTGATGTAAAATCCTGGCTACTAGGTTGTGCCTATGCAGATACTCAGAGTTAGAAAGCATGGAACAACCGGAGATGACATGCCGAAGCCACTCCCCATTATTATTATTATTATTGTTGAGAACTTTTGTTTTTTCTCAGCTTTCAGCTGGTCATATTGCTGTTTACGGGCATATGCCAAGTAAACAACTTTAAAACTATTAATAATGTTGGTAAGGACTATTTACTAATTAGGGTGAAAATATATTTTCATCTACTTGTAAAAATTTCCTAACAATACGACAGGTGTTTAATATGACTGCTTTCTGCATACTTATGTATGTGTTTTCCTTAATATTCAAAAGTTTTAAACTGTGGTGAAGGTGTTTTGGGATGATTCCTGTGGTTGATAATACTATTGGTACTACGTAGACTTTATTTTGTTTCCATATTCTTGTTACCTCTTCTTTTAACTCGGCATATTTGTGTATTTTTCTGTTATTGTTTTTGATATGTTATGCGTGTTAGGTACTGCAATGTCGATTAAGTAAGTTGTATTGTTAGTTTTATCTTGCAAAATAATATCTGGTCTATTGTAGTGTATTGTTTTATCTGTAAGAATAGCACGGTCGTAATAAAGTTTGTATGTAGAATTCTCTAATACTTTGTTAGGGGTATATTTATAGTACGGTGTATTGATGTCGTTTAAAAGTTTATGTTGGGTGGCTAGTTTTAAGTGTATAATATTGGCAACTTGGTTGTGTCTGTGGGTGTAATCAGTTTGTGTAAGGTGGGGACATGCTCCAGTTATGTGTTGAATTGTTTCAGACTGTGTATGGCATTTTCGGCATTTATCGTCTGCTAATGTTGGATCTTTAACAATATATTTACGGTAATTTCTTGTATTGATGACTTGATCTTGAATAGCCAAGATGAAGCCTTCTGTTTCAGGAAATAATGTGCCTATTTTAAGCCATCTATTAGATGCTTCTTTGTCTATTAGTGTTTGTTCTAAGTCATGTGGGTGTCGTCCATGAAGTGTTTTTGTTTCCACTTTTCTATCGTGTCATGTTCTAGTTTGAGGGTGTTCATATTTGTGTTTTCGGTTAATTTAGATTGGATTAGGTTTAACGGTGTAAAGTTAATATCGTTTTGTACAATGGCTTTATGTATATTACTTTTGATTGACTTTTGTTGAAAGAAATTATGTAGATTTAAGACCTGTTTTGCCATAAATCATGTATGTTTATGAGACCTCTGCCTCCGTTATGTCTTTTAATTGTTAAACGTTCTATTGCAGATTTTGGGTGATGGTTATTGTGTTTGGTAAGAATAATGCGTGTTGCCCGTTCTATAGTGTGTATATTTGTTTTGTTCCATTTTATGATACCAAATGAGTATGTGAGTATTGGGATAGCGTAAGTGTTAATAGCTTTTATAAGGTTTTTGCCTGAAAGTCTCGTTTTACAAAGATGTGTTACTCTTTTTTTGTATTCTATTATAAGGTTTTGCTTAATTTTGCTGTGATCTATGCCCTTTAGTTGGTAGTATCCCAAATACTTATACACATCACCTGGTTCCATTGCTGTTATAATTTTACTCTGCGTATCATCCAATGCGTAGTTTCCAGTTCGTATAGTGCCTTTAACAATGTGAAGTATTTTACATTTGTCTAACCCGAATTGCATGTTAATGTCGTTGCTAAATGTAGTCGTTATTTTATTAATCTGTCCATTTCTTTCTCAGTTTTGGCGTATAATTTAATGTCGTCCATATAAAACAAATGGGATATTACTGTCTGGGTAGTATCATTTTAAGGCAATACCCAGCATTTTGGCTGTTAAGTAAATTTGATAGTGGGTTTAAAGCGACGCAGAACCACAGTGGGCTCAGAGAATCACCTTGATAAATACCTTTTTAATATTTATTTCTCGTGTTCTAAATGTTGTGTGCTGGTGATTAATGTATAGTGTAGTTTTCCATAAGGGCATAATTTTTTAAGGAATTGTATAATAAAGTTATTTATTTTATAAATTTTAAGTGTTTTGATTAACCAAGAGTGTGGAATACTATCAAACGCTTTTGATAATCTATAAACGTACAATGTAAATTGCGTTTCTTCGTTCCTGTGTGTTTGTGTATCACAGAATCAATTATAAGTTGTTCTTTGCAACCCATGTGGCCTCGTCTGCATCCTTTTTGTTCTTCTGCTATTATATTGTGTTTTCCGTGTGCGTTCTGATTTTATGTGTAATAATTGACGTAAGTATTTTGTATATCGTTGGTAAACATGTAATAGGTCTATATTGTGAAGGTTTTGTAGTGTATTGTTCTTTTGGTAACATGTAGGTTATCCCTTTAACAATAAATTCAGGTATGTTTTGTTTTGTAATATGATTTCTGTTAAATTCTTTGCTAAATGTTTGTGTAATACTACTAATTTTTTATACCAATAATTACAAATTTTGTCACTGCCTGGTGTTTTCCAGTTGTGTAATTTAGTAGTAATGTTCTTAACATCTTCCTCTGTAATATTTTCGAACTCCATTTCAGGGATCGAATTCCAACGTTTGCTTTCTTCACTTATCCATTCTGCTTCAGTGTTGTGTTGTATTTCATGCTCCCAAATGTTCGACCAGAATCTCTCAATCTCTTCAACAGCCGGTATTTCATTAGTTTCCACGTTTTTATTTCCTTTGCTTGTATTTAACTTTCTGTAGAATAATTTTTCATTGGTCGTAAATAGATTATTGTCTTCTTTCCTTTGTAATGCTTTTTTATACCTCTTAAGTCTATTAGCTTTGAGTGATAATTTTTGTTTTAATGTATCTAAGAATTCTTCCGGTTTTCTATTTTCGCCTTCATGTGTAGAATGTATTTTATTATTTTTAAAAATTAGTGTTACTCTTTCTACTACTTTTTTTGATCTATTATTATTGTGAATAAATTGGGTGAGTTTACCTATATCGGAACGTAGCTTTTGTATATCTTTTCTAGTCTAATTTGCCATGACGGTCTAACATAGTTTTTATGCCGTAATGTTTCATCAGTTTTTTTGATTTTATAGCCTAATTCTTGCGAAATGATCATTGCCGTACAGTATATGAGTGTGTGGATGTCTGTTAAGCGTACTTCGTCAGATATGTGCTGAGGTAGTATACTGTTGTTGAAAATGTTCACTAGTCGCTGGAGATCTTTACTATATCTTAATTTAGGTAGTTTCGGTCGGGCTGTTGGATCCATCCCTGAGAATTCCAATAACACTGTTTTAAATTTATTATTTAACTCTTTTGTTATCGTGTCTTCGTTAATATTTGGAGAATTGAGAGATTCTATTTCATTTTCAATAAGCAATGTAACTGTGTCTGTTTGCGTAGAAACTTCAGCGGTGTATTCATGGTTAGTATATAATGATGAGCATATTTGAGATTCCATATATTGTTGTGTATGTGATAGTGATTGTGTTTGTGTGTTTGTGTAAGGGAGGTTAATTTGGGATTGAATGCACGTTAAATTTTCAGTGTTAAGTATACTTGGTGGTGGTGTCGTATTGTGTCTTATTTCCTGATTTGTATTTTCTTCCTGATTTAGTAATACTCGAACTTCTTCTTTCAATAGATTCAATGTTTCTTCGCTTAATAACTTATTTCGAATAATAACTCTCCTCTGATCGGATATTCTTTGTTCAGTCACATTTACGCCTGGGTATTTTTGGGTGAATTTTGATGTAACAGTGTTCTGTATGTTGTCATGTCTGTTTCTAATTTTGTTATGTGGTAATAAGTGCGCATAATAAATAAATTTATTTCAGCTGACCATTTCATGCGCACTCTTGGTTTTCCAGCCTTTGTGGACGCAGGTAAAAGGCCTTAGAGACCTCCTGCGCAACATCAAAGTGGGCGTCTACGGATTCCCTTAAGTCATCGCTAGTAGTTTTAAATGTTGGTGCATATGACAATGTACTGTTAGGACTGTATGGTTCTGTTAAGCTGGATGGGGATATTGTACCTCTATCAGGTGGTTTTGTTTGGCTGTAACATTTTCGGATACCCCGGTGGGAGCCCGCCTAGTCAACTCCGCACCGCTGACGGTTCGCATGCTGTGACACCCAGCGTCAGCTCCAGGTGTGCCCCGGCGATCACCCCCGGGAAGCGGCTCTATACGTTTACGCTTAGACCTCGTCTCCATTTTTAATGAGTTACCCTTGCCTTGTTAGCCGTATAAGTTTCTATAATAATACGTGTCCGCCCCCCACGTGGGTCAGGTGGTCGACCCGGACGTAAGGTTGGATTTGAGGGGGCTTATTATTATTATTATTATTATTATTATTATTATTATTCAGTTTGTATAAAACTCATTAGTTCGCGCTTGCCCCTGGGCATCGAACTTGGATCTCTAGACTCGAATTCCGACCACCTATCGTGAATTCTCGGCTGTGTATTTATGTAATGACATTTTACTGTCAAAGTCATAAAGTTGTTATTGATTTATAATGAATTTCCGCAAACGCCTGAGTCAATTAACTATCTATCAAAATCATTTCTCATTTAATATGCATACGAACTAAATGTTAGTGTTGCGACAATACTAACTACAGCAAACAGTAGTTCGGCAAATGATTCGGAAAGTTTGAACGACCGGCTCAACTCGCTGCGGAGGCACCGGTGGCCGAATATCACACCAATTGAATGTTTGCTCTGCGAAACTGTAGTGTTTGCTGTTGACTTGATTGCAAACGGAAACTGTTGATTTGTGTGATTTACGTAATGTTCCGATCGACTGCTGTGACTGTGCGAGTTCCGACAGTTTTGACGGTTTGTTGAACTTAATGGAACACTACGAGCGTGTAGAAGTCCCACTAGGACATCGTTCACAAAATTTTATTTTTAGATGAATATTCAATCAGATATTTTAAATCTACTACATCAGTATTTTTGCCGTGTACATAGATAGAATAAATACATACATAGGGACCACGTTATTTACATTGCCCTGACCCACTGTAAGCAGCTTTAGTATTTGTGTTATGAAAATGAAAATAACGAAGTTACCGCAAACATACACACCCAAAAAAGTGCAGAAAAAGTGTTTTCTACATTGAGCCAAGCGGAAAACGAACCTGGTATCTTATAGCGGCGATACTATGAAAACCGGAGTCGTTCACGGAGTTCGAGGCCGAGCCGAGCATGTCGAGCATGACGATTATGGCTAACTCTTCCTTACAGTACAGGCCTATGTACTACAGCAGACCTTGCAAGGCTTTGTATGTTTCAACACATCAGTGTTGAGTTTACTACAAATGACAACTGCTTCCTGTAATAATTAAGATTCAAAATCTCAATAAAAAATTAAGTGGTGAGTCTGTCGCCGTCTTCATGACCAAGCCAATGATATAAATGGTATATAAGTTTTGAAACGAATCTGTCACCAGAGGTCCTGTAAATTTAAAAAAAATCCGTAATTTCCTATGTACGTGAACGAGTATTCTTAAAGATATCTGTCTAATCAATCTTACTATTTAAACACTAAATATTGTTAGAGTGGCTTCCGAGATAATAAGATTAGCTCTTTTAACTTAATATCTACATGACATACATAACAGCCTGTTACATGTTACAATCCACTGCAGAGCAAAGCCCTCTTCCTTAAAGAAGGGTTTGCCGTAATCGGCACTCTAGGCAAGCGAATTAGCGATCGCTGCACCAGACACTTAGCACCTTAGACGTTCTTGTTTTCCGTTATCGGACTGCTTAATTTTTGTCTGGTAGTTTTCAAAATGATTGTCCCGAAATCTGTCAGCCGATTGCATTTTCAATGCTTTTACCTTAGCCGCCTCTTAAGATATCCACTGGAAGAATGGTGGTAGTATAATATTCTTATCTATCTCTAGGCCAATATCATTTCGCCTAAACGGTCCACTGATTTATATCATGTAGTGATATATTATATTATTTGTAATATATTACTTCATGATAATATTCTTTATTATTTTATTAAATTAATATTTTATATGTTAAAGCAGCGCCTTTCCTAATGATAGAGCGTGATAAAATACGAGTCCTGTCCTGGATGTGCGTCCTGTGTACGTAAGAGATTTTCAATTTTCTTAATCGTTTTCTTTAGAGTCTCGCATTTAACTTTATACGTGGGCGACTAACCTTCCCCTACCTTGCTCAATAACATATTTCTAAGAAATCCTAAAAGTTTTCCGATACTTAACAAAACGTTGCTGTTTTATTCCTTGCCACTGCAGCTTTCAAACTCTATCAAATATAAAATAACTGGTTTTGAAATTTATAAAATATCGTAAAGAAATTACAATTCAAATTCATTTAGTGATTTTCGAAATAACAATGTATAGATTTGTTTGTGTATAAGATTGTAAGTAACTAGTGTTTTGATCTTTTTAACTATAAACGAATTCAAGTATTTATTTGTAGATTTTGCTTTGAAATAGGCATATAAGCAACATTTGTGGTCAAACAGTTAAAAACGGATAAACTCACGGATTATTATAACGTGAGTTTAGCCGTTTTTAACTATTTGTTTAATAATGTCTCACGAAAGTTTAATAATTTAACCTTTGTAGTTTTTGTAATGCTCTCTTTCTTTTTGTGTTTTTTATTCAAACTATCTAATATAATCTATAAAAAAGTTCTTTCCGTCCATTCTTTCTTGAAGTAAGGTTTTTATTTACTATTCATACAATATTTTTACAATGTAACAGTTGTTTTTACAATTCTACGAATATGGTAAAGAAAATCATCATCAATTATTTTATGTCACGATAAAGAATAAGTCACGATAGCCGAGTGGTTGGGAGGTCGGAACTTCGAGTCGAGAGACCCGAATTCGATCTCCAGGTGGCAGGCTCGTACCAATGGGTTTTTATCAAAAAAAGTTATGTACGATTTATATCGTTGCTTGGACATGAAGACGGCGACGGGCTCCCTACCTGTCAAGTTGACCCAAAAATTGTCAAAGGAACTTAATTGTTAGAAAGATATAAAAAAATAAAAATATATCTTCACGCTATTCTCAATTCTGTTGTAGACAGATATCCCGACTGTAAATTCCTTTCGACCTACTTTTCACCCCGGACATTCTTGGGACAACATTCATAGATATGTTGATTAGTTAATAAAGTTTTGTAAGTTTTGTAAGAATAGTTTTCGATAGCGTCCGCTATATCCGTGGAATTGTGTTCTTAAAAACTTATGTACGAATTATATCGTTAGCTTGGACATAAAGGCTATCGTTAGCTTGGACATAAAAATATCTTCGGTGGAAGGTGGGTCGAAGGGACTTAATTATCTAGACTAGACCTCTGTCTACCTCTGTAATGGGAATTGCGTGAAGATATTTATTTTATTACTTATAATTATTTTAAGGCAAATCATCTCATGATACCCCAAAACATGTCACATTGTAATGATATAGTGATACTTTTAATTTAAAGCCTTCTGAGTTTCAAGTCAATATTAATTTCAAGTCAACTGTGGATCAGCACATCTCACATAAGATTTCAGCCCCCTTTTGCAGACCAAAGTCCAGCTGCCGGGTTTTTTCTCACTAGATTTCGCAACTGAGATTACCTTAAAGACCTTCCATTAAAAACAGATTTTATAAATTCATTTTATAAGCTTTGAGGAGACAAACAACTCGAATTGTTCTCACTAATAGAATCCTTTATGTACTATATGTGCTATACAGTACACATAAGTTTTCGCTAACAAATAATGAAAAAGATTACGTACTAATTTACTTTACACCTTTTAAAACTCCACTGCAGGACATAGGCCTCCCCCATAATCTCAAACTTGTGCTTTAAAGGAAATGCTACAAACGACAGTACGTTCGCGCATCGTCTCTTATGGAGCAGATTTGTTTAAAAATAGTTTTCTAAAAACTTGAAAAAAATGGCAAGCTGATGTGACATGGAATTTTAATTTTAGAGTAAAAATTAACTTATGAATGTAAAATTTCATTTTATTTATTTTTCATTTAATCCTACAATTTAATAAAGACAAGTGAATCTCCGGAGAGAATGAAGCAGCATACTTAGAGATTAATAAGTACAAAGCCGAATTGCTCGAGCTGTCCGCCATTAACAAAACAGAGTACTTCGAAACGACGGTATTTACCTTTGATTCCGTCTATTGTTCCAGTTTAATTAATTTTGATTTAATTTAAATTTAAACAGCGTATCAAAGCGTTTTGTCTCGTTCAAGTTACATATACTAAAACGGCGTTGCGTATATTATGCTTGGTATGCTTAGCTTAGCAGACGAAGTATCTTTAAACATCACTTAGTAATTACTTAAAGACCTCCGTGGACAGGACCTAGTTGCTATTTTCAAGGCAGCCACATCCAGATATATGTCCCTCAGTTGTATCTTACGACGTTCCGACCCACGGGGAGAACGGAAGTCAAATCAAATCATTTATTCATCGACATAATAATGTACATTCGCTTTTCATAGATGGTCATTTTTATTCTACCACCGTTTCGTAATGAGGTTCCTCTAACGGAGAACAAACAGGCGAAAAAACTCCTCTTTTTGGTCAATCTTATTTTTTTTATATAATATAATGTAATATACAAATGTGATGTGATATTTTCTGGAAATAGCTTGAGAGAGATCACCTCATTCTAAGGGGTAACCCTTTAAGCGTCTGTTATTGAGACCCCATTGGGACAGTAAATGGCGTAACTGATGGCTAGAGATAGCCACGGCGTACCACCTTTAGTAAAATGCTATTATTGAGTAAAATAATGAACCCATTTTGGAACTAATTATACCAATAGAATCTTGATAAAATTTAAAATGTAGATAGATAGAAAACTATCGCACGGGGAAAAAAAGAATAGTAAAAAAAAGAGACCATTTTGACTTCTTTTGCTTTATATAAAAAGGACCTAAGTAATAATATAGGTTTGTTACAATTTTTATATACACTAATAAATATTAAAATTGCAACTTTGTTTTACTCGCATCTATTCTAGAATTCTAAGTAGTTCGATTCTGAAACTACTACTACTAAAACTAAGACTTCTCAATGCCTCAAGCTGCTCCATAGCTTTGTACATTTTATGATAGTGTTACGTAACAAGCACGCTGAAGTGAATTATTTTAGAAAACGATGGCAAATATATTAGGCTTTACATATTATCACTCCAAAATCTCCTGCAGTTAAGAGTATTATTGTAAAACAAATATTTGTATGACCTTGTCACAAAAATTATAGCTCGTTTGAGGGCCGCATAGCACACAATATCAAATCACTTTATGACAGTTATAATATTATTATAACAAAATCAATTCCCTATCACATTATTCTAATATCAAAAATATCACTTTCTATAGAATTGTTTAGAAGTCACGATAGCCAAGTGGGTGGTCGGAATTTCGAGTCAATAGACCCGAGTTCCCGAGTTACCCGAGAATGGGTTTTTCAAAAACTTATGTACGAAATACATGGTCGACTTGGACATAAAGACGTCGACGGGCTCACCACCTGTCACGTTGTCCCGAAAATATCTTCGGTGGAAGGTGGGGATTGCGTGAAGATATTTATATTATAATCTCTTTTGTAAAACAAATACTGTTTCTACGTCAGCTGCATGACCCCATAGCAGAATACCATACGGCATTATGCTATGGAAATCACTAAAATAAACAAATGTAGCCGTTTGTACATCAGTTAAGAACCTTATTTTTCTTACAGCATATACTGCAGAGCTTAATTGTATACGTCACAGACTGCACTCAGTAGCTGTCGCGTGCGTATGTGAGGTCATTGACCTTGGTTAGGAAAATATCGTTTTCAAAAAAATTTAAATGCTCAAACTGTAACATAGTTATTCGTGAAGTGCTAGCATTTATCCAAAATAGGTTGGATGTTATGGATGAAGAAAATATCATCCGTATTTATTAAAGCGCATTTAGTACCGAGGACATCGAAATGGCAAAATCTTTAGTTTTTGATTGGTTACAGATAAACGTTACTACTAGAAAATATAAAGGCAAAACTCAACGAAATTTGGATGATATGTTAAAAGGAACTGATCCCGAAAAATTGCCAATTTTCGTGGCTAAAGATTTGGAAAAGCTGTTCCATGTCACATTTAATCACGTAGATGTTACCCCGTTCCTTAAGAAAATCGTATTACTACAAGAAGCCGTTGCAGATATTCGACAAAATTATGTAACAAAAAAAGAATTACAGAAATATGTGACGGAATATTATGAATCTCCATCTAAAAAGGCAATTCGAACCCGCGTCGTGGAGTGTATCTATCAAATCAATATATGTTAGATAAGATAGTTAATTGACTCAGGCGTTACTTTGCGGAAATTCATTGTAATGTTGTTATTGAAAAAATTACTTCGCAACCCTCCGCATGAAAATATAAAAAGGTATATGTTACCTGGTCCGAAGAGAAGAAGAGCACTACCCTTCATCCCACAGATGCGTGCACTAATTCCACAGATGTGCGCACTAATTCCACTGTATGCACCACCACCACTACACTCAAACCAGGTAACATATACCACCCCCGAAAACGCGACACGTGTTTCGCCTCAAAACAAGGCATCCTCAAGCGAGTAGACTCTACGATGAGCGTTTGGCAAAATGTGATCTAACTGTCGATAGATCACATTTTGCCAAACATCTTTTGGAAACTGGACATATTTTACCAAATGACCATTCTTTTCAAGTCTTACACATATGTGACAAAGGGCTCCGACTGTGTGTGCTTGAACAGTTGGAGATAATAAAAGGTGGTGGCGGTGGACGTTTTGCACTGCTGAATGAACAAACAAACGTCTCTGACTCACCTCTTTTAAATATTTTTCAGGTAGGTCGTGACGCAATCGGCCGTTATTGGTGGGGTGGCGGCCGGTTGCGTCACGTTAGGTTATAAAAGACTGCTCGAGTGACTCATTTGTCACTCTGCGGTCGCTCATCGTAGAGTCTACTCGCTTGAGGATGCCTTGTTTTGAGGCGAAACACGTGTCGCGTTTTCGGTGGTGGTATATGTTACCTGGTTTGCGTGTAGTGGTGGTGGTGGTGCATACAGTGGAATTAGTGCACACATCTGTGGAATTAGTGCACGCATCTGTGGGAGGGAAGGTAGTGCTCTTCTTCTCTTCGGACCTGGTAACATATACCTTTTTATATTTTCATGCGGAGGGTTGCGAAGTAATTTTTTCAATAACAACTTTATATGTTAGATAGTGGACCAATGGCACACTACTAATAATTACCAATAAATTATCGTGCAGTCTCCACCGTCGGTCATCACAATGCCCAATTTAGAATTTGCAGGTTTATATCAATCCATACATTGAATTAAATTGCGAAATTTGAATGAACGTCCATTTATTAGACCCCCGTACGTCAAGCATAATACCCGCGAGGCGGAATACACGACGTGCAATATGTGGACCCCGAGTGAAGAATGCGGCCTCGTTTGCTGAGCGACGCGAGCGCGATTCGGATGGCAGCGCTGACCGAGTCGCGGAACTGTTTCATGTTTTTATAGACAAGTTAATTAAATAAAAACCGAAGCAGTAGTTTCGTATTAATTACGATAATATAATAGAGGCCTAGACAATTAAGTCTTTTCGACCCACCTTTCACGGAAAACTTTTTTTTGGGACAAAAAGACAGGTGGTGAGGCTGTCGTCGTCTTTATGACCAAACCAACGATATGAATCGTAAATAAGTTTCGAAAAAGTCATTAGTACAATAGTGATCTACAATAGTGATAGATGATCATGGCAACTCTCGGCTGCCACTATGAATGTCTCTGTAGTAGGAGACTAATAATGGCTGAAAAATAACTGAAACCAATATAAGTACGAGCTTGCCCGACGAAGTCGTCTCTTCATTCAGTCGAGTATTTGGACTCGAATTCCAATCACCCAACCACTCTCAGTTTTTAAAACCGCACACAGCCACGATAGCAGAGTGGTTGGGAAGTCGAAATTTCGGGTCAAGAGATCAGAGTTCGATCCCCAAGTGGCAGGCTGGCATTCGTACCAATGGATTTTCAAAAACTTGGACATTAAAGTTCACCCCCTTTCACGTTGTCCCAAATATATCTTCGGTAGAAGGTGGGTCGAAGGAACTTAATTGTATAGACTAGACCTCTGTCTACCCCTGTATTAAGAATTGATATAATTGTAAAAGATATTTATTTATTTTATATTTGAGGATGTAGTGTTACACATAGTTTAATATGAATGCATAACACAATGGAGCACATAGCCTTCACAAGCGTCAATCATACATGTAACGCATGTCGAAAATTGTGCATACTTTTTCAAGTATTCAAGATGCCATTCGTTTTCGTAGGTAGCGATAGAGCCAACTAAGAGGCAACTCTTGAAAGTGGAATCGGCTACTGACAGATAGCGGTCAAATACTCCCTTAAGCGAGAGGCCTTTGTCTAGAAGAGATTGGTTACAGGCCCTTATGTATGAATGTATAATAGTTATAATAAGTAATAGCATTCGTTCTTGTAAATAACATTAAATAGCAAGAGCCCATAAATTTCTTTTTACATTCCACTGTAAATAACTTTATCCCGACTGAATTATTACTGGAAAGCCTTATTGAAAGAATCGTAAGATAGAAAGTTATATCGCGAAAAGCGCCTGTGGCTAATAATTCTGAAGAAACACCGTTGCATCGTATATTATAAAACAATTTGATGTAGCTGAAGTAATTCTAACTCTATTCTTCTCTTTTATTCTCATTTATTACACTGACTGGACAGCAATGACCAGACACTTTCAACCTCTGAATATAATTTCGATCTGTTATCTGCAAATGTTTATAAGGTTTCTGCCTTTTACGATTCCCAAGATAATAATGGCGGGGGTAGAGGCGGGAATTTTAATGCAAGTACTAGATGAATGATCAAGGGTTATGAGATGTTGGATGATACATGAAGTGCAATAATAGTGAGATTTTAGAAAAATATTCAATAATAAAAAGGGAAGATCCTCTACTGAACACAGAACTTTTCGATCAAGTCCCAGTGAAGCCTGCGCACGTTCGCTGAAGGGTTTAGTTGCACTCAGCGAGCTGACAAGCGGCTTGGTGAACGTTGTATCAATACACTTCATGGAATTTAGTTGTAGTACAGTCAGCTTAAAGAGGTCAGTTCCTCTGACGGCGGGCAGTCGATGAATACAAGTGGCTCGGTATGCTTCATTACTTTAACAACTTTTAGGGAGGCCTATGTTCAGCAGTGGACTTTTAATAGGCGGTAAAAAAGATGAAGAAGATACTCGAGCTCCGTTAGAGTCAAGCAATAGCCGAGTGGAAGATGAATTTGAATAAGGAGATACGAGTCAGATATAAATATCCTCTAGAACTATATAGATATAGTTGAAACCGATACCTTCCTAACAGAACCTACAATAAGGTACCCAAATAAACTATGGTAAAAGAACTAAAAAAAAGAACTGTTTAATCTCTGATTAAAGTAATGAAGTTATTCGCTTGTTTGTTTTATAGTCAGATGAGTATTCCGCTATTCTTTTATCAGGGCTATATGGAGTTGAGTGCAGAATTTAACTTCGTCAACTAACTTGTACGTCGTTATCAAATTGCTGCGTGAATAAAATTTTAAAAAGAGATACTAAGAACCAATTTGCAGATGCATTGATCACGTCTCAGTGTCAGTTAGTAAACTCAATTTGTTTGCTACATCCGCCTCGCTCGTGTCTCCGCAGCCATTCACTTCCGCATCCGACTCACTGAGTATTCGATCAATTTATTAGAGACGAGAGTAGTGGAGCTTCCGTCAGGGATTATTCGTCTTTAAGATACATTTATATTAAAATAATAATTGTAAAAAGATTACTTATTTTGTTTTATTTATTTTGATTTTGATATACAAAACAGATTAACACAAAACATCTTAAAATTAAAATAGAATGAGTATATGGAGTATAAATATTTACCCAGTGCTATTATATACAAAAGCCTGTCAAAGTCCACTTCAGTGTATTAACCTCTCCCGTACGGAAGAGTTCGCCTAGTCGCCACGCTGGGCGTGGCCAAGAGGATGGGTAAGTGGATAAGCGATTGCATTATCTAACACCTTACATCTTTGACCCGAGAAAATGTAAAAAAAGTGATTTTCCTACGTTGAACCGACTGGGACACGAACCTGCGACCTCGAGATGGCGATACCTTAAAAACCGGTGTTTACGCCACTCGTCCATGGAGGTCGTCGAATAGTTCAATAAGTTACGATATCCGAGGTAGCATGATTGGAATTCGAGTCAAAAGACCCGAGTTCGATCCTAAAATAATGAGCTCGTACCAGTGGGTTTTTTTAAAACCTTTATACAATATACATCGTTCACTTGGACATAAAGACGGCGACAGGCTCAACACCTGCCAGCTTTTCCTAAAAGTGTCTTTGGTAGAAAGTAATTCCAAGGGACTTAATTATCTATACCTCTGCCTAACCCAGTATTGGGAATGGCGTGAAGATATTTTTACTTTCATTCCATAGTTTAGAAAATTTTAATTTTATTAATATCTTATACGCCGTAGACTCACGACCTTGTCATTTTATTCTGTTATTATATATGTAAAGTGTTTGTGTTAACAGCGATTCTAAGAACAGAGTAACACATACCTATTAATCTCGCAAAGACATCGCAGTGGAAATCGGCAAATGGTCCAGAAAGTTTTATCGGCCTTTACACTCGCTCTGCAGACGCAGTTCACGTAAATCAGCGCTCTGTAAAGTTTGCTTTGCCAGTACTTGTGCAGTTTGTTGTTATCATTGGTGTTGACTTAATAATATCAAACTAAATAAATAAACACATACAAAGATGTGATGATGTGTGTACCTACACATCATCACATACATTGCTCTGGTGCCAAAGTAAATAGTAAGTATCGGAAACAATGAAGGTACCACAAGGACCTTCTCAAGCATCATCTTATCAAGTAGTTTCTGGGGTCTGAAAAAATGAAGAAATGTTAAAAGCCAGCACACCTTTAAAAACCATTGGGTACGACACACGTCCACGGAGATCTTCAACCTTTAATAGTAGTAAAAGCACTCTGAGTTTTAGAACAAATATCCTCTTTGTTCACGCGGTGGTTCTTGCTACATAAAAACCGACGCACTAGCCCATTCTAGAATGGATAATGCCCATTCGTACAAGCCTGCCATCTGGGAATCGAACTCGGGTCTCTTGACTCGAAATTCCGACCACCAAACCATTCGGCTATCGCGACTAAGAGATAAGCCTAGAAAATGTAATTGGCGATATTGATAGATGGCGGGATAACCATTACGAAAGATACGAGACCAAAACCAAGCAAACCAAAACCAAAAGCCAACGTGGCCGTGACGGGCAGCAGTGTCCAATGTATAAGATGTTTGGAACTGTAGTCACCAAAATAATTTATCATCTGTTACGATTACGGACTTCCTATTAAAGCTTTAACAACTGCAACTAGACATACGCATCTCCTTTTGCGACGAGATTTTCTTATTTTAATTATATTACGTGATAAAAGATTGATGTCGAATTACGAACGATGGGGCAGACGACGGAAAATGTAACAAAGAAAATAATATATCTTTATTTATATTTCATTGAATAGATATCTCAGACATAAATATGATGGCAAGTCGGTTGCGTAGTAGAGTCACGACGTAAATCAACATCGGCCGGTCGCGCGCCAATAGAGCGTCTCACGCTCCGGTGGACAACGTATTCGATTCCTTTGAGTATCCGGTCCCTTTACGCGGAATACTGTCCATACAAGTGTTCTGTTATGATAACCAATTTAGACCAAATTAATAAATAGAAATAGATCAGTGATGTCATTCCACATGAAAAACGAATATAGGAATTTAAAAATCTATATCCTTGTCTGTGTGGACATTGTTTACACTATTAAGCATTTAGTTAACTGAATAAAATGTTACTGAACATCAATATTATGGATAAAACACTTTTAGATATAAATAAAATCCTTTTAAGTTAATTAATTATATAATAAATAATTTATTCATACATATAACTATAAATCGTGGGAAGAAATACATAAAACAGCAGAAACGGGTTTGGCTTAAGTTGCTAATTGGCTACAACACAATACACTAACACTAAATACTAAAAAATCCAACTACATATGCTTTTCCTTAAATAAACGTACGCAACCTTCTACATCATTTAAACTCAAAATACATAGTTGTAGATTTAGTGATAAATGCTCGTGTCCTGAAATTGAGAAAGCAACTACCGCTGGGTATTTGGGGATAATAGTAGACCAAAGGCTTTCTTGGCACCCGCATATTGAAGCCACGACTAGCAGAATAAGGAAACTGGTCTGGATTTTTAAAAATCTAAGAGACGTGGCAACCACTAAAATTTTAAAACAAGTATACACTGCTCTTGCTCAGTCAATTCTGACATACTGTATTCCGGTGTGGGGTGGAGCTTCTAAATCAAAATTTTTAGAATTGGAACGTGGTCAGTGATTATTATTGAAAGTTTTATTAAATAAACACTACAAATTTCCTACAGAAGAACTTTATTCCATAGCTGGGATATTGAGTGTTAGAAAATTATATATACTACAACTTATAATAGAAAAACATAAAACAGTATTCTTTAACTCCAATACTAGCATAAAACGGAGAATAAGTATAGAAAAAGATCCCGTTAAAACCTATTTTGCCGGTCGCCAGTTTAAGAGTCAATCCGGTTATGTATATTGTAAATTGAATATATTTTTAACATTTATCCTGTACTGTCAAAAAATCTGAAAAAGATACTTTCTGAATGGCTTTTGTCCCACAATTTTGATGAGATTGAATCTTTATTAGATATGAATATGTAATATGATATGCACATGCTCTAATACAGACTCAAATGACACACACACATACACACACACGCACACACACACACACACACACACACACACACACACACACACACACACACACACACACACACACACACACACACACACACACACACACACACACACACACACACACACACACACACACACACACACACACACACACACACACACACACACACACACATGCACACACAATGTTTTAAAATAATTAGATTTAGCAAATTTGTCTGTAAAGTAGTATACACATAATCATAGTACTTTTCGTTGTATAAGTTTATTCAGATTTATGCTTAGTAGATATTTAGCAGTAAAATAGTTACCTTTGTATTTATAATAGTAGTTAAGAGAGTGTTATCTCAAATTAATGCTTTATGTTTATGTTTATTTGTAAAAAACACATTTAATAACATTTATGGAAGAGCGGGGCATTCTGGCACAAGTAATTATTTGCGTAAAAGGGTGTCCCAACATTGGATAGATTATTGTAATATGTTTTTATGCAAATAAATTATTCTTTAATCTTTAACTACAAGAACAACGGTACTGTACTGTTCACAAAGTCACGCAAATCAGTATTCCACCTTCTAATATTACGTTCACAATTTTCATTCGTCGTGAACTTAGTACACAGATAGACTCATGCACTTTTTTGTTTGACTTTTGCTGCTCCGATTGAAATTTTGTCTTATTTATTCTTTGTCTTATCTATTAAATAAAATTCTTCACTAAATATAATGTCCCGAAAATATCTTCGGTGGAAGGCGGGACGAAGGGACTTAAATGTCTAGACTAGACCTCTGTCTACCCCTGTCTTTGGGAGTTGCGTGAATATATTTTATTTTATTTTTTTTACTAAATATAACTTTATAAAATTAGTAATGGAACGCTATATGTCTTATTTTAACTAAGTAAGTAAACTGTAACGCAGCTAGTTCACGACACATAGTATCACAATCTCCAGCTCGTTGACACTCGAGCTTGTTCTCGAGGCCGCTCGACGCGCGGTCGCTTCTATTTATGATTCTAAAACACACAAAACAATCTCAATGGGAAATGTTTGCTCTTTAGAATGTGATTTAACTTTAGATAAATTAGTAATTATTATTATCTGTGAGCGTAGAAATATGTAAAAGATGAGTTCGGAAATTAATTAACAATTCTAATCGCCTTATCTTCATTTTAAATTGTTTAAATCTCTACTTGTTTGTTATTCGTTATTGTTATTGGATACTGGCAGGTTTTGACAATGAAAACTACTTGTTTTCATTGTCAAAACCTAAGCCTAAGCCGTTAATCAATGCTTCTAAGTACACTGAAAAATGAGAAATTAAAAAGTAAATTAAAAAACCGACCACCAGCCTGTGTAAGATTTTATTTGCTTTTCATCTCCATGGACGAGTGGCGTACTCAGCCGTTTTTATGGTGGTTTAACGCCCAGGCGGGTCAATGTAGAAAACCACTTATTCTACATTGTTTCGGGTCTGGGTGTGTCTTGATTATTTCTGATCCTAAAATAAGTGCTTTGGCTACATACTTTGGGATCAGAGAAATGTCCGTTATGTTGTCCCTATTAATGTATATATTTAATTATTATTTTTTTAAACATCTCAATCATCTATTTTTTTTCGCGACGAAATGTTTAATTGTATAAAATGAGGAAAAACGCGAAATTAAAAACGCGCGATTAAAAAATACACAATTTTAATTGTAAGTAATAAAAAATTAAACACTTTCCTTCTGTTAAATAATTTTGTTGTCAGTAACAACTAAATGTGTGCCAAATACCGTTTATTTTGAGTACGTGATGCGCGCGCCAATCTGTGATACAAAGGAACACTGGAAAACATTTCCAAAAACCCTGTCAGGGGCGTGTCTACGTAACATTAAGAGACTTTTAT
The DNA here is from genome assembly GCA_029286605.1 of Sericinus montela. Taxonomy (NCBI): domain Eukaryota; kingdom Metazoa; phylum Arthropoda; class Insecta; order Lepidoptera; family Papilionidae; genus Sericinus; species Sericinus montela. The sequence continues at coordinate 5,316,763 of JAGSMR010000025.1, forward strand.
TTAAATTTTTTACTCTTATTACCATGTACATACGTAGACAATGACAAGCATTGTTTCTAGCTGCCGTGAGATATTGGCGTAAAAATTTATAACGAAGTTTCTTCCATTGCGTTTCGAAAGAGGCGACTAAAAGAAACGTCTTGATAATGTAATAGGTTACCATCTCGAAAAGTACCAGACTACATAAAATAAGAATAAGAGATAAAATAGTATCGGACAGCAGTGTCCGTGCAATCGCCACTCGATTAGCAATTATATTCAATTCGCCGTCCGTTCTGCAGTAAACTTTAAAGGTCGTTAAATAAGTAACTATTATCTTAGTCTTAACACCAAAAAAATGTAAAAATATCTTCACGCAATTCCCGATACAGGGGTAGACAGAGGTCTAGTCTAGACAATTAAGTCCCTTAGACCCACCTTCCACCGAAGATATTTTCGGGACAACATGACAGGTGGTGAGCCCGGCGCCGTCTTAAATTCGTACAGAAAGTTTTTTTTTTTTCAAAAACCCATTGGTACGAGCTGTCATCTGGGCATCGAACTTGGGTCTGTTGACTCGAAATTCCGATCACCCAACCACTCGGCTATCGTGACTTATAAGTTTTTACGATTTTTCCTTTTAGTATTTTAATCAAATCAGACGACACAGCGTGAAAGAGTAATTGATTTGATCAGCGTTAAATACGGATCAAAAAGTTTCCGATTTGACCCGGTAAAATTTGACCGATCATTCGCTTGAGAATTTAATGAGTTATAATTTCATTAAAATATTATTCGTAACAAGAGTGATGAAATTAAAAGGGTAGGTCGTTAGTGAAGGCACATTAATCTCGAATAATTAATTAAATTATAGAGTTTTTAAACGCTCCGAACGAGATGGCTTCATTTAGCCTCCCAATTACACCTGATGTTACTTTGTTGATTGCTAATTAAGCCCTTGATACAATTAAAAAATACTGAAGCATCTTCAAAGATAAATCTATTCTAATTGCAAAATGTTAAAAGAGAAATTTTGTATTAGTCAAAGTGTTAATCAAAAGGTAAGTGGAAAACTGTTCCTGGCTCCAGTACTAGTCCAGCGACATTTTAAAGAAAACCTTTGTCGCAATGTCGAGATCTGCAATTTACTTTTACTATGCCTTTAAATAAATTAATAGTCCGTAATTAATTTATTTAAAGATACTAAGTAAATTGCCGTTTGGTGGCTAACTAGCTAATTTGCATTTCTACGGCTTCATAATACGTACAAAAACGGCCGTTAACATCGCCATTCAATAAAATCAAAGTACGCATTACGACTTGGTACGTTATAATACCTGTAAAAGTCATCGGAAATATATTTTAATACCAGTACATTAAATAATATAGATAACTAGAAATCTTTATTAACAAAAAAATATTATAATCGTAGAAGGCTACTCCTCGTGGCATGATACCAAAATCGCTGGCTGCATCCACGTTGAAAGGCTAGACTTAACCATTGAGCGAGAAAAAAAGTTCCCTCTTGTCACCAGCGGCTACGATCAGTTGCAGATACAATTGCTTTAGAAACTGCACCGCACGGGGATTCCACGAACCGATCGTTACTACAGGAAATGGAAAAAATATACAGTCTCCTTTCAAACACTCATATTTACGCCACTCACCTGATTCAGCTGTTTTTGATGCCGCTCCGGTTCTTATCAAAGTAACCTTGATGTGAGAGGCCGCTATTGTATCGACGCAAGTAGCGTCTCACACATGAGCTTTCCTCTCTTCCAAGAGACTTATGTCAAGCCATAGGATCTCATACCATCCTCCCTAAATATTCCACAAGGCTCTGCAACAGACGGAATATTTATGGAAACAAGGAACAAGCCCTTCGAAAGATTTCAAGGAGCCGTGACGAGACAGTCTATACATACAATAAACACATAATACATCTTACTATAAATGGGTTACAAAGAAGTCACTCAGAGAAAAGGATTTTCACGCAGAAGTCAAGACGATTAAGTCTCTTCGACCCACCTTTCACCGAAGATATTTTCGGGACTACGTGACAGGTGGTTAGCCCGTCGCCGTCTTCATGTCCAAGCCAACGATATTCGTACATAAGTTTTTGAAATACCCATTGGTACGTGCCTGCCACCTTGGGATCAAACTCGGGTCTCTCGACTCCAAATTCCGACCACCCAACCATTCGGCTATCGTGACTTATCTTAAAGGATTAAAATTTCGAATAAGAAGTGATGGAACTATATTCTCGAAAATATCAATCCAAAAATAAATTCTGTACAAATTATTGAATTAAAAAATTAATAGTGTAAAATTAAATAACCCCATGTTTAATTTACCTACATTTACAGGGAAATTCTAATTTAAAGCTCAACTACGGTCCGAGTCATAAATATATCAAGTTTCACAGCAGCGTCACATTCGTTATTAAATCTGCTTTTGTAGATAACGTGCAGCGAACAATTTATTTCTAAACTATATTCTGTTATACATATATTTATATTTGTTTTTCATGCTATTGATTCAGCTGGAAATATTTAGAACAATTTATCAACATTATTTGTAAGCTTTATTTCTACACATTAAATATAAAGAGGATGCTAGTATCACAATTTCCTCGTAAAAAGATTCACTAAGAACCATTCACTACTTGATTAAAAGTACAAAACAAACGGAGCAGTGGCTTAAATCGCTATTAGCGAAGCTATGACTCAATTAATTACTTACGAAATACTTTCAGATATCTCGTTCCAGCAATCTTGTTAAATTAAACGCGACGTCGGATAAAATTATTAGTTTTCTACACTTTTGTAGAGTTTTATAGCGTGTATACCTTTAAAGAAAGGCGACGTATGCAGATTACAGGTAGTCATTACCACTCTTACTAATTTTTGCAGCCATACATCAGTGTGAATGGTGGTGAAAAGTTCAGAGGACTTGTGCGATTACAGATTCTTCATCTCAATGATACTAATTATAAAGTTTTTTTTTTAATATTAAATATATTTGTAGGAGTTGATCGGATGGTAACTTACCATAAGATGTAATACCATAATAAAAGAAAAATGCCGCATTTTGCCTCTTTTAGTTGATGGTAATACATCTGTTTTTTATATTTCTAAATGTCAGCAGTTTCAAAGGTGATATGACCGACGAAAAATCCAAAATGATGACATAAAAAGTACTTTTTGTATGATGTTTTATATTCGACATTCGATAAAGTACCTAAATGCAAAACTTACGCAGGATTATGTGAAAAAATACGATTTATGTTGTTAACTCGTTCACAGGGCGGTGTATAAGCCACTACAACATAATCCCGGTAAACGTGCAAAGCCTGCCTTTTAACAGGTTTAAGTAATTTATTAAAGAAAAACTTTATAAGAAGAGTTATTATAATATAAATGAATATAGTAATGAATGAGGATTCCCAATGTGAGGATCGCTCCCAAGCTATTTCTAGAAAATATCACATCACATTTGTATAATACATTATAAAAAAAGATAAACCCTAGTTTCTTTCGCCTGTTTCTTTTCCGTTAGAGGAACGTAATTACGAAACGGTGGTAGATTAAAAATGACTATCGATAAACGAATGTATGTGTAAATCAAATGAAATCATTTATGACAAATCAAATCAAATCATATATTCATCAACATTTAATCAAACGATTTAATGTTGATGAATAAATGATTTGATTTGATTTGTTAATTTTGGACGAATAAGTGATAAATGACATTAATAGTATTCCCGTAAACTACTCCAACTAAGCTGCAATGCTTGTGTCTGGAGTGATTTATGAGTATATACAAAAGCCGATTGATGAACTCGAACCTGCGACACCATTCGCATTTCCAATCACAACAAAAGTTTCCTTTTAGTTTTATATTTATCGCCCCTTTTTACTACTTCTTCCCTCACAATGATGTGATTAAAGTTGCTTAAACACATATTTTAATATATTATATTAACTTATTTATTATTATATTATTTATAACTTAAAGTATGTATATAATTTTTTCAAGTCGTTATTATTTATCTCTACTCATTTAACCAATACTAGGGTAGATAGTGGTCTAGACAAATATGTATTTTTATCCACTTGCCAACGAAGCTTACTTTAGGACAACGTGACTGGTTAGCTTAAACACTAATACAGCTTATTGGTGTATTAGTGTCTAAACCATACATACGAGTAGATAAATATTGCCAAATTCATGTCATTCGTTACGTCATAATATTTTAATTAAACTAAATAAAGTTTAAGAAAGTCTTTGGCTCCTACAAAATCTTTAGAAATTTCAGTATTTACTTAATGAAAATTTCCAGTTTTAACATAAAATTTCAGTGGTAACGTAACGTAACGTAACGATATGTAATAAATTACAATCTTCTTAGAGTTAGTTTGCTGCGATTTCAATTCTCTCATGCTCTGAATGCAGTCGTTGATTTGAATAACAAAGTGCTAGTCGGTAATTAAAATCCGGCCCCGACCCAAACCTCGCGTCTTAAATAGAGTTAACTTCCATTTCGACAATTGCTTTGTTATTATTGTTTCAAATAACAAGAAAACGTAAGATATAAATTTTTTTATTTAGCTAAAATTCAGAGAAAACATATTTATTAAAATATGTAAACCCTTCTTAACAACGAGCGACCTGGTTCTATAAACAAAATGAGAAATAATTTTCTTTATGAATTAACGAATTGCTTTTGAACTTTTTACAAGGATAACTTTCGTGGAAACAATTACATTTCGGAGAATGGTTGAAATTAAATTAGAATTTTGGTAATTCAAATTCTTCGGAACTTTATTACGGATTTTATATCATGGCTGTCACTTGGAAGATATCTAGGCCGTGACAGGATTTTGTAATAATGATTATGACTGGGTGAAAAGGTGCCAACTGAAAAGATTAATTTTTATGTAAAAGGGGAATAAAAGAGCAAGCGTTTTAAATAATTGATGACAGTGATTTCTGGTGAATGAAATAAAATAGCTGCTAACGTCGTTTGAAGAAATAATTAGGAATGAGCTGTATGTATTTATAAGTATGTGGGTCTCCAATCACCTTACTCATAGGACAAAACACAGAAACACAATATTACACCGGTAGAAAAAGGAAAGATGCGGAGTTGTAAGATTCAATTTTATTCATTTCAATTTGATATCCTTAGCCCTTATCCATATGTTTACTTAGTGCTGTATAAATTAGTACTGAGTCTTGTGGTGTTGAATGAAAAAATATTTTCGTCATTGTACGAGGACATAGTTACAGAGAACACATTGCTATCTGTCTTAACATACCTCCTTGGCTTCCATCTCACCATTCTTGTTTCGTTTTCTGTCGGTCAGGGAAACGCCACCCATTTAACGGAGATATTTCTATTTATTTTATCTGCTTTTCACAAAATACCAGACCAAAAACAAGTAGACTGACGGTGGGACCGACAATCACCAAATAGTATTAATTCTGGCATATTTTTCTTTGGAACCATTTACAGGTTAAAAATAACACATGATGAAAACACTATTATTTGTCATTGATTTCCGTTTCTTTTGATCTGAGATTGTTCCATTTGGACGTAATAATTTGTTTACACGAGAGCATATTAGATAAAGATAAATCAGGTCGGCAATTGTATTTATATTTACTTTCATTAGGCCGTAGCGTGTGTTTGCGTGCGTGGGACGCAACCCTGAAACAGACGCAACGAGGCGGCGGCGCGGCGGGCGACGGCTAAGTTGCACATTTTTGTTCACGTTGGTCAAAGATTTTAAGGTAACATCACCGACATACTTTGTATTTCAGTAGCTATAAGTATAATATATGACTTATGAGATATAGATTGTATGGGTATTGTTGCGTGGAGTGGGGATATTTGTTTATTACTTTCGTTTGCGTGATTGCGCAACATAAGTTTATATCTGTATATTGATTACAAAAGCTTTACCACCACCTAAGGATTAATGTAAACCTTTGGAGCTAATAAATATAAAGACTTCTGAGTTGAAACCATTTCAATGTTCATTGAACGCTCCGCAAAAAAGCAATAGACATATAATACTAACCCGCACAACTCTTTCGTTGGATCAGCCTACTGTTAAAAATAATATTAAAGAAAGGCTTTTCTTTAATATTATTCTAAATAAAGTCAAATGCGGCTGCATTTGACTTTATTTAGAATAATTTTTACATTTTGCAATTTATGTCTGCACTTGACAAGCAATTTCTGCGAAGTAATAGGAAATTAACCGCAATCGTTATTCAAACATACTATTTATGAAAATTAAAGAGTCGGCACGTCACGGTAAAATCAAAGGTACGGCAGCCGAGTGGTTGGGTGATCGGAATTCGAGTCAAGAGACCCGAGTTCGATCCCTATTAGGTAAGCTCGTGACAAGTTTTAAAACATATGTACGACTTTTATAGTTGCCTTGGATTTAGAGAGGCTTGGATATAAGCGGGTCGAAGGAACTAAATTGGCTACTATTAAGAAAAAAAATGAGTAATGCTAGTGAAATAGGCACAGGAAATTCTTTTATTCGGAGTTGTGTGTGACTATCCTTGGATGAAAAATATGATTTAAAAAAATACGAAAATAGGACACCTACAGAGTTTCTTTCGCCGATTTATTGTCTGTCAGAGAAAACTCATTACGGTGGAAGACTTAAAAATAGGGACTTTTGTAAAGACAAATTATATATTATACGTTGCTATGTTTAAAAATACAAGTTTTTACTAGATTTCATTCTCGTAATTCAATTTATTATGTCAGTCCTCCTGTCCATCTGTGGTGTTCTAAGAGGCTACCAAGGCAACTGATGATGGATAATATTTATTAGCAGCATTTTAATAGGAGGTATCTGGTAAGCAATCGCTAATCTGTTTGTCAATAAGTGTAACTATTACGTGTGATTAAGCATAAGAATAAACCACCTCCCTACTTAAAGTAGGTCTCATAAGAGGCAGATAAGTTGATAAGTTAATAAGTAAATTCAAAATGCAATTAAAAACCGACAGATAGCGGTATAACTGTCTCGAAAAATACAAAACCGAAATTCAAGAGACCACAGATAAGGTGCTGGGTCTGATACAGCGATCGTTTTTGCGCATGCCAAGGGTGGCGACTATGGCAAAATGCGCTACGCAAAAAAATAGTAAGTAATATTATATGTGTATATTTTGTACCCCGAATTTGTAACAAAATCACCTTAATCTTTACAAATGAAGATTATTCCTTTTAAAATGTTCTTTTAATATTTTGGGAGTATTTAATCAACATCTAATTACAATCACTGATTTACTAGCTAAATCCAATAAGTGAATCTAAGTGTTTGTAAACAGGCCTTAAAGTATCCTCTATAGTTAACAGCATAGCACCTACCGTAGAACGCTCTACGAAAGTGCTACGCATTTATTGGATATCGAGAACCTTTGTATTGTAATTTCACGACTGTAGCAAACGGGAGAATGTATCCTACAATTGACGACCTTCGTGGATGCGTGCCGTAAACACCGGTTTTCAAGATGTTGCCATCTCGAGGTCCCGGGTTCGATTCCCGGACGAGTCAATGTAGAAAAACCACTTTTTTTCAAAACATTTTCTCGGGTCTGGGTGTTTGTGGTACCTTCGCTGTTTCCGATTCCCATACCTCAAAGGTTTTAGCATCTCAAATTGGTATCGGAGCAACATATGTGATGGTGTCCCTATAAATACATGTATTTATTTATTTTTACAGTCAATTATGATGATGATGATGATCCCTGTCCCCTCAGGATATGCCTACGTTACGTTACTATAAATACATGTACAAATAAAAATTAAGATATTTTTATTTGTACATGTATTTATAGTAACGTAGCTTAAAACATTCATATTCTTCATACATATTTCCACCTTAGCAGGAATCAAATACTTAGCTTTAAAGGCCACTACCCGTTAGGCCCCAGAAAGTTTTATATGTGAGCAAGTTTTCTTAAAATATTTGCATTACTTGTATTTGTACAAAGAAATTAATTAAATTGTTCAACAAAACAATAAGAAATCGTGTGTTAGATTTAACAAATCTGCTCGTATCCCAAACAAAGCGTTGCCTTGTTTGGAGTTCACTTTGTTTTAATCTTAATCACGGTCGAGTTATCAAAGCTTTTGTGAGTATGGCTGCAGCGTCTGAGCGGACCGCGTCGCCAGTTACAAATGATTAATTCCAAAGCTCGCTCGATACTTTATATGTGTTTCTTTATCATGTACTAGCTAAATCCTAGAATGCTTCGCTATGGCTCTGTCTGTTGCTAAAATTATTAAACACAGTATCTTTAAAAATACCAATAGAAATAACATCATTTATCAGATCATGACAATAATTGTAATAAAAAGATATCTTCACGATTATGTCCAAGCCAACGATAAAAAACGTACATACATTCTGAAAAAACCCATTAGTACTAACCTACCACCAGGGAATTGTACTCGAGTTTCTTGAGTCGAATTCTGATCACACATCCGCTCGGATATCGTGATTTACAGTTTACTTTTACGTTAACTTCCTTAATTGGTTCTAAAATTCCGCTGAGAAACGTGGGACTCTCCTTTAATGAGAATAGAGTATTTGTTATAATCGTCACACGCTTCACACATGTTCACGCTGATTCCTAACACACACTGATTTCCTAGGCATCGCGCAGTGCCAGATCACTACCGTTCTGTATCAGACTGCTTAGCGGCGGTCTGGTATTTTTCAATATTCTATGCAGTTGATCGTATGTTAGCTGCTATTGCCATTTTTAAAGCTTTTTTTCTCAGTATTTTACCACTTTATTCAATCAGCTGTCGCCAGTGGTAATTCCGAGCAGATTATTAATTTATTTATTACTTTCCGAAATAATGTCTTTGGTGGAAGGTGGGTCGAAAGGATTAAATAGTCTAAACCTCCGTCTACGCTAATATTGTAAATGGCATGAAGATAGGGAAAAAATCATATGTTGCTCCGATCTCAAAAGTCACGATAGCTGAGTGGTTGGGTGGTCGGAATTTCGAGTCGAGAGACCCGAGTTCGATCCCCAGGTGGAAGGCACGTACCAATGGGTTTTTCAAATACTTATGTACGAATATCGTTGGCTTGGACATAAAGACGGCGACGGGCTCATCACCTGTCACGTCCCGAAAATATCTTCGGCGGAAGGTGGGTCGAAGAGACTAAATCGTCTCGACTAGACCTCTGTCTACCCTTGTATTGGGAATTGCGTGAAGATATTTATTTATTATTTATTTATTTATGCTCCGATCTCAATGTAAGTAGCAAAAGCACTTATCTTAAGAAACCAGAAACAACGGAGGTTGTTCTTTAACACAAGTAACTCATCCTTTCAAACCGGAAAACAACATTTGTCACGCTGCTCTCTGTCTCATTCTGTCTAGGTAGGAATCCAGTGAAGGCAATTATAGTCCTTGGCATAATGAAGAAATCTACAACCAGTAGAATTTCGGTTGCATATGTCGTACAATTGAAATGAAACTTTGGATTTTGTTTAGTGAATGAAACAGCACAGTAGAAGTTTGCAGAGCTTGGCTGCGGATCGATAGCGAGGCGGCGCCGCGGCGGCCGCGGGCCCCCTCATTATTCACTAACAAACTCAATTAGTCACCGGCTCGCAATTCATAATGCTTCCTTGTTTTCGTCAATTAATTAATGTCCAAATAAGTCAGTAGCTTATGAACATTAAGATTTATATACCTATAAAATGTAATAAGAGAATTAAAAACATTTAGCCCTAGCAAGGGGTTTGAATCCAGATCTACACCGCAGACTGGCGTTTTTTTTTTGTTATATTAAACGGCAATAACATCCGATAGCCGAGTTGGTACTGACTCTATCTTCGAAGGTATGGGTTGCAGTTTTGAGAATATATATTTTATCTTTCATCTGTTTCTTTATAAATATTTTATCTATGTAAATATATAAGTATGTATAAATATATTGTAACATTAGCTTGAACAATATGATGGTCATAGGCTTGGCATCAGTCACATTTTCCCAAATAAGATTCGATGGTGTCGAAGGGACATTGTCAAGACCTCTGCTTCCCAGGTGAGAGAAAATAGCGTGAATATATTAAAAAAGTGTCATTAAATGAAGCGCTTGCACAGTGCAGGTTGGCAGACTTTATAAGTACGTACGCTCGCTCAGAATCTTTCACGATGCCTTTCCGCTGGGTTCGTGATAATGTCAGCAATTAAAAAGTTAATTGAAAAAAGCGACCACAAACTTTTAGCAAAATTTATAGCGCTTTGGTCATTGAAAACTGGGAAACATCTTCAACGAACTTTAGTATTCGTAGTTTGTATTAAAGGATTTGCTAAGGATTAATTATACATAACTTAATATTTCGAGGACGTAAACAGAGACACTGTGAGGCAACACACAAAGTTTATGTTAAGTACTAACGTCACCACTACGTTTTTTATAAACATTCATCGAACATAGTAATAACAAATCAGTTATGTTAATAAAGAATATAATTTAGCTTAGAATTAAGTCACGATAGCCGAGTTGTTGGGTGGTCGAAATTTCGAGTCGAGAGACCCGAGTTCGATCCCCAGATGGCAGTACCAATGAGTTTTTCAAAAACTTATGTACGAATTTCATCGTTGGCTTGGATATAAAGACGGCGACGGGCTCACCACCTGTCACGTTGTCCCGAAAATATCTTCGGTGGAAGGTGGGTCATAGGGACTTAATTATCTAGACTTGACCTCTGTCTACCCCTGTATTGGGAATTGCGTGAAGATATTTATTTATTTATTTATTTTAATATAAGTAAATAAGTATAATTTGTAAATAAATTTGGATATTGTAGAAATTAATGTTCATAAATCAATGACAGAATAATATTAGTTGTAATTATGATTATTTTGATTTATTTGTATCAAAATAGGCTGCAGAAAACCGTCTTAGCTTTGCAGTAGGGTTTTATATAGTTTTATATTATTTTATTTTATTATAAGAACTATAAAAAATTATACAAAAATGAAGTATTATTGCAAGTTCGATCTCCGTGTGGTAATGGGGTAAAAATATTGCCACTCCCTTTCTTCCCATGGATATCGTAAGAGGCGACTAAGGGAATCAGCTGTAAAAATCGTTATGGCAAACGTAAGATGGCGGGATAACTATCTCTAAAAAATATCAGACCAAAATAATCGCACCGAAGACGGGCAGCAGCGTCTGAGGTGTGAGAGGTCTGGTACTACGATCGTCAATCCGCTTGCTAAGCGTGGCGATTATGGCAAGTCATCCCTATGAGAGGTCTATCTCCTGCAATGGACTTTAACACGCCGTTATGAATGTATGTATGTATGTACTACAAGTTCATTCATTCGATCTACATCTGTAACATTTATTAACCATTTAATTCTATATTTGAATTTTTTTTTCTCCTTGTAGTCCACTAGGAGTAGTGGACTGGTAAATCATACGTTTAGACATTAAGTCTGTCAATTATGCGTTCGATTATGTTTGTAATAAATACGAAAGCCGAGGGGTAGGGTGGTCAGAATTTCGACTGGAAAAACCCGAGTTCGATCCCCAGGTAGCAGACTCGATCCAATGTGTTTTGTCAAAAACTTATTTACGATATTATGTATGTATGATATTGTGACGGCTATGGGTTTCTGTCACCTGTCACGTTGTCATAAAAATATCTTCGGTGGAAGGTGGATCGAAATGACTTAATTGTCTAGACTATAAACTCACCACCTGTCACGTTGTCCCGAAAATATCTTTGGTGGGAGGTGTGTTAATTGTCTAGACTAGACCTTTGTCTACCCCTGTATAGGGAATCGTGTAAAGATATTTTTCTTTCTTAATCTCATTCTAAAGCGTTTATGAAAGATAACTACATATTTTTTTTATTTAACAAAACTTGTATACATGTAAGTGTCTTTTAGCATATATTATATTTTATATAAAACTTGGATACATTCTTTAACATTTAGTCTTTTAGCATGAAGAAAATGTTTCAGCAGCTGAAAATTTGGCCCTTGGGAATCTGCTCAATACTTTTCCTCACATTTTGTGACCATGTGAGCTTGCGACTAATATTGCTGGATTTCCGTTTTAAGAAATACCAGAATCAAAATAATTAATGCTAATACTGAGCCTAGCATAATGGCAAATCCTCCTCAGAGGACAGGCATATGTCATTCAGTGGACTTTTACTAGTCGTGGACATAAAACATATACCAGAATACGAGTTTATTTCTAAGTTTACTATAATGATGGCTTTTCTGCGTAAATCATTTGGATTAGTAATGTACTCATTTCTGCCGTTTAATAGCAGGGTATGAACCATAAAAAATATTTTCAAGTCATTACCAATACAGGGAAAACAGTATTACAATTAAGTCCTTTCGGCCGACGTTCTGCCGAAGACATTTTTTGGGACAACGTGACAGGTGGTGAGTTCATCGATGTCTTCATGTCCAAGCCAACGATATAATCGTATTGAAAAAACCCATTGGTACGAGCCTGCCACCTGGGGATCGACCTCTATTTCCGATCACCCAACCACTCGGCTATCGTGACATTAATATTTAATATATTTCAGTTTGAAAAGTATAGAGAAGCTGTTTAAGTACGGGAAATGAGGCAATCGGTTTTAGTTTAGGTAGATAATGCACCTGTCTGCTTCCATTGATCTCGGTTCCAAGTTTTCATGATATACAGTATTCGAAATCAAAACAGTCCTACCCAAATTTTAAAAAACATAACACAACTGTGTTGTATTTTGTCAGATTTTCATTGTCAACTTAAAACAAACGTTTTAACATAAAACATAAAAAACAAAAAATGTGTTGTCATGAGTATACAGTGTTCGCCAATGTACGTGAAGCGTATAAAAAACAAAAGCCGATGTAGTTTGTTTCACATTGTTTGTCTGATGTCGCGGAGCGTGTCTAAAGTTTTTTATTTATTACTGCCACCATTAATTCTCAGTATGTTATTAGACAATTACTCGTAAAACACTCAAAATATTGGTAGTATAGAATGTAATGTAACTTTAAGTCTACTTGTGACCATGTGCACTTTTATAAGTAAGCCGTTTAGTAAGCAAGTAAATGTAACATTTTTTTATAAATAATAATTTTAATAAAAAAATATACCAGGTTGTAGATCACTCACAGAAGTCACGATAGCCGAGTGGTTGAGTCATCGGAATTTGAGTCACGAGATCTGAGTTCATGTAACATAAAAATGTGTTTTTGTTGAGTCAATCTGCATGCAGATGTCAGTATATATCACCGATGTTAGCCAAATGCTCTTTTGCTCTACTATCTGGATCTGTCCCGGTGTCCCAAGTACGCTACGGTAAAAGATGGGTCGAAAGGGCTTAACTGTCTATGTCCTAGTCCAACGCAGTATTGGAAAAATACGTCAAGATAAAATATGTTTAATTATAATGTAAACACATTGACCCTCACATTGGTATACTGTATCATATATATCAGACATATATAAGATTGTGTTACATAGGTTATTCAAAGATATAGTGAAAAAAAATTAAATTAATTAAATTATGATCAAAATACGACCATAGAATGGTCCACAGCCTTAGCTCGTACTTAAACTATGGTAATAACAAGCGGTTTATTTTTTAATTTCGGTTTTTTATTTTTATATTAGTAACTAAACTAGAATAATCTATGGGCTTTTACTTATTATACTTACATACTCTTTGGGTAATAACCCACAAGTATATATTCACTTCGTTTTTAAATAACCATTTGTTAACATTGAAGGCAACAATCCCTCAGTTTAATACTTTTTAATGTTTAACGTTTTCATGTTCAAATATATTCTGTTATCTTTTAAGTTTATATTGTTTCACAGTATTAAATATACTTAGCAAAGTTAAAACTGCGTCTACAAGTTACATCCAGTAGTGACTTCTACAAACTGCGCGCACTGTGCAACGTAGCGTACAGTTTACAGAGGCCAGGTACTGACGTTAATAAATTGTTGGCTGCACCGCTGAGGAAATTGAAAATCAATTGCAACCGGAAGAAGGAAAACATAAATTAGTCGAATAAATCGATCTCCGTCGGCTATCTGCCACTTTCACATTACTCTTTATACAATAATAAATAAAGAAGTACCCACACTTATAGTGCGCATACACACCGGCCGAATTTTATCAGAATGCGGTTATTTCAAAATATATATATATATATATATTTATTTACTTACATTTATGTTACTTATTACTTATCATGACATATACATCTACGTAAACACATACATATACACACACGCACAAATACACCTACACTTTGTTTGTTTTACAGTTTACTAACATTGTATTTTAAAAATTGTATTTAAATTAGTTGATTTATGTCTTTGTTGTTATTCCGTGGAATAAGTTTTCAGTGTGTATTTTATATTTTTTACTGTTAATTTATTTCTTAATTCCAAAGGTAGTGAATTTAGTATGAAAGGTATTAGGAATTTGGATGTTCTTTTCCCATAGTAATTATTGCTTCTCTCTAGTGAAAAAGGGTTTTTTCTTGTTATGCAATATGTTGTTTAGGGCTAGGGGATGCAGAACTTTCGTAATGTTCTTTTAATATTATATACTTTACCTTACGTATCGGCAAATATTTTACAAAATTTGAACAAGTTGTAATAGTCATTCTGATATTTATTTTTAATGTATTGAGGTACACCTGATTTTAGGATTCTGATTTGTAGGCTGTGTATTTTATCTAGGTACGTTCGGAAAGTTCGTCCATAACTGCTAAGTCCTTAATCGTATTTTAAATGGAATTTTATTGAAGTAATTGGAATTTAGCTAATGTCGCTCTTAGCTTATTACATATGTACTCAACGTGGTTCTTCCAGTTTATTCTATTATCGACGATCAGTCCTAAGTAAGTGTGGTAATTAACAACTTGTATAGATTTATATTGGCATGCTATTTGGTTGTGTAAACAAGAATGACTATGTGCTAAAATATTTTTAGCACATACAATGTAGAAGTCACAATGTACTCACCTATGTAGGCGTATGTACATGACCCTGTAAAAGTGCACTGTACGACATAGGCCTCTCTAACCAGCTTTGGTGAGCACATTGGCAAACACACACATTGCACCATAGCTGCACGTCACGGGTCTGCTAAATAATGATCGGGCATATTTACCGATATGGTATCCCGCCATGTGTCAGTAGCCAATAGTATCTTCAAGGCTTTTCTCTTAGTTGCCTCTTATGACATTCACTTTAGAGATTCATTTGTATAGTTACACCGTAAGATTATGTAGTATGTTAAAATGCACACAAGCTTCTATTTAATATCAATATAATATCTAAACATAAAAATGGTTTGAGTTCACACAAAATTATCGGACGAAACAAGTGTTGCTTATTCTTAAGTATATTAATAAATAAATAATAAATAATAGATATATTAATAGTATTAATTATTAATAATAATAAATAAATACAAAGATAGGGATAGCATCACATACATTGCTCTGGTTCCAAAGTAAGTAGTTTACTCACTTGTGTTATGGAATCGGACACAATGAAGGCTCCACAAACACCCATACTCGAGAGAAATGTTGAAAACTAACTAGTTTTTCTACATTGACCTCAGAGATATGACAGTTGGTAGAAAGGCTTCTGACTACCTCATTTACAAAATAAAAATAAATATTTTTATACCATTCCCAATAATGGACTAGACAGAGGTCTAGGCTAATATGTCACCGAAAACATTTATAAGGACAACGTGACAGGTGGAGAGCCTTTAAGGCATTGAAAACTTGAAATGTTAAAAATGCATGAAAGCAGATCAAATGAATAGAAATATACAAATTTATATATTATATATCATATAAATATATGAAACAAATTAATATTTTCATGCCATTCCCAATACTGGGATTCAGAGGTCTAGACCATTAATTCCTATCGACCCACCTTCCAACAAAGATATTTTTGGGACAACGTAACAGGTGGTCAGCTCGTCGCCGTCTTTGTCTCCAAACTTACCATATAAATCGTACGGAAGTTTTGAAAAACCTCGTTGGTACGAGCCTACCACCGGCGAATCGAAATCAGGTCTCTTGACTCGAATTCCTATCACCCAACCACTCGGCTATCGTGACTACCTCTTTTACAAATGTCATTTGTAGTAATCAGTGCTGGCAAAAGCTAGCTACGTGCTAAAAAGTCTCAAAATATAGTTCCTTGTATATCTAATTGATACTACAACAATATTTTGAGAATTTTATTGATGTTTATTTATTGATTACCATCCTACTACCGGTACGGTAGTAGGATGGTAATAATTGTTGTTGCGTATAGAATTCTGAAGGGATGCAAAAAAAATTTCTGTCAACTTAATCGTATCAAAAATAAATCGCTAAATACGTTTTTTTGTAATATTTGTGTCTCAAAAGTGACAAGGCAAAGTAACACATGAGTAAGAAAATGAAAGCACCGAAGTATTCTTGTTACTTTGACAAGTTCATTAAACAGGCTTTACAGTATATTCGAGACATCAGTCATTAGGCGAGTTCGAGGAAAACATTTAGGCAACACGAGGAACAAATATATGAACATGTAAAAATCTTCTTTCTAGTTAAATATTGTTTTCATGATTTTGTTTTTATAATAACAAGGTCACGTAGAGTTTATTTAACGAGTCTTTGAGAATAAAGAAAATTATGAGTGGCTAATGAGTTGTAACGTAGAAAATAAATAAAAGAAAAGCTAAGTAATTAAGGAGTTTTTAAGTTTTAAATAAAGAAGGATATACATTATTCTTTTGTTGTACTTAACGCACAAAAACTATTTTGACTTTTATTTTTAAACAAATAAACAACAGTAGAAAATAACATTAATATAGAAATTAATAAATATTCATTATTTAACAATTATAATTAAACAGTTTCATTTTACTTGAGGCGTGCGTGCGGGTCATCCATATCAGGGGGGTGTAAAAGGCCCCCCTTTATGGGTTGCGAGTTTCGAGGCATTGCCTCATGACTCGGGCGTCTTCTCAGGGGGCTGCTGCTCCCCCGGTCCTGGGTACCGCCTTTCAGCGGCGTTGTGTAGGTGTGTTACGCACTTTACGTCTTATGTCGGGACTTTATTGCACTTCCCCGGTCCCCCCCGGGCCGGGTGGCAATGAGAGAATATCTCTCGGGAGGGGTCGCCACTCCGGTGGTCGAGCGTGTAACGGTAGCCGTTCCTGGATCGCCAGGCGATGTAGATGTTCGTGTGGTCCGTTGTCAGCACGGTCGTACATTCCGCGCGACACCCGGACCACGAATTCTTCGACCGTTTCTATTTTTAGGTCCCTGGCGATAACGTCATTGCGTACAAAGCGACCCGCTCCAACTATAGTACGTAGTACTATATTCTGTTGGACCTGTAGTCGCCGACGTTGGTATGTTGAGGTGAACGCGTACCACGCAGGCGCCGCGTAAGTAAGTCTAGATCTTATATATGTTTTGTATATACCTATCTTGGTTTTAATGGTAGCTTTGTTGTTGATAGTACCGGATAGAGAACCGCCTTCGCTGCTCTCGCGCTGCTTATAGCGTAATCCACCTGTGCGGTGAGCCGAAGCGATTTGTCTATCCGGCAACCAAGATAGGTGACGGCGCTCTGCCACTTAATCCTTTGATCTCTTAGTTTGAGTTGTGGTGGCACGCGCCCTCGGCGATTGGTGATTATGGCGGATGTCTTCCGACATTAATAGTCATCCGCCATTTATCTAACCATTCTGGTAATAGGTCCAACAGTCGCTGCATCTTCTTGGCAGCGATGTTTGCCGACAGGACGACGTAAAGTACGCGCTGTCGTCCGCGTAGAGTGCGAGCATGACATCGTCTTCCCACTCTCGGACGCGACCCTCGAGCGTGGGGATGTCGTTGGTGTAGATTGCGTACAGGCAAGGAGAAAGACAACTGCCCTGTGGAACGCCTGCTTCTATAGTGCGTACCGCCGAATCGGCTTGCTCGACGGTGACGTAGAAGCTACGCCCTACTAAGAACGATTCTACTAATCGTACGTAGCCAGGTGGTATGTTCTCTTCCTGCAACAGCTTGTATATAAGACCCGTATGCCACACTCTGTCGAAGGCCTTCTCCATGTCTAGTAAGACCCCAGACAGCAGCGGTCGCGATGTTGTTCGGCCGCTAAATAGTGTAACACACGGGCCAGTTGCGTCGTTGTAGAATGACCGCTACGGAAGCCGTGTTGTTCTACGCGTGGCTCTACTAGCGGGCGGAGCCTCCGTAGCAGTAACTTTTCGAATAACTTTGCTACGTACGATAGCAATGTTATGGGGCGATAACTTGCCGGAGACTTCCTGTCTTTTCCGGGTTTCGGCAGTACGACTATTCGTCCTTTCTTCCACTCCGTGGGGTAGTGTAGGGTGCGCAATATCCCGTTGTAAAGACGGGATAGCGCAACAAATCCTTTTCTCGGCAGTTGTCTTAACGCGACGGTCGTTATAGATTCGTGCCCCGGTGCTTTGCGCAGTGGCAAGCGCAATGCCACTTTTCTCACTTCAGCGGGGGAAATAAAATCATCCCCGCTTAGTGGCGGCACCGGAGCTTCCCTAAACTCCTGTACGCGTAGCTCGACTTGTGCGTGAAATTCTGCGGCGACAGCTGCAGCAGTATTAGGCTTGAATTGCCCCTCGAGATGTTGTGCCAAGATCTCTGCCCGGTCCTTGGCTCCGTAGTACCGGTTGCCCACGTTGTCCACTAGTGGGCAAATCGGAGGTGGTTTCCGTAGAAGCTGTCGGTTAAGTTGGTGTAAAGATGGGGGATAGTCAGCGCTCTCTACTATACGACTATCCCATGTGTGACTTCTGTGAGCTTTGATCCCTTCCGACAGCTCCTCCGTTAGCCGATTTAATCTGGTTTTAACTAGTGGGCAACGTGTGCGCGCCCAGAGTTTTCTGGCTTCCCTTTTCTTTTTAATTAGTGTTCTCAACCGAAGTGGTAGTTCATCCTTACGGCGCGCTACAGGTACCGTTTTAGTGGCCGACAGATACACTTGATGTATCTTATCTCTAATATATTTGTCGGCCACTTCTACGTCGTCTGCTGTCATTATCGGCGTGCCGTATCCGACATTCGCTAATCCACTTCGGTAGGTGTCCCAGTCGGTTCTTTTCTTGATTCCTCTGGGCGCTACGGAGTCCACTGATTGTGCAATAGTGAAATAAACCGGTAGGTGCTGCGTATCCAGGTCGTACAACACCTCCGTTTGGACCGGGTGAGTAATACCGTGACACAGTACGACATCTATAACATCCGGTCGGTGTTTCCTGTTTGTGGGGATATGTGTTGGCGATTCTGTGCCTAACACTTCGTATCCCCATTTCTCTGCATCTTCGTATAATACCTTGCCATTGGGGATATGGTGTTCGACCCCATGCCGTGTGTTTTGCATTTAAATCCCCGGCAATTATGGCAGGCGATGTCCCATCGAAGATGCAGTGGATGTCCGAGGGGCTTAGGGGGGAACCGGGAGGGCGATAAGCTGCATATATCCTATGCTCCTCTCCGGCTATCCGTAGGCGTACACCTATCGTCCTTGTAGAGACATACGGCTGCAGCTCTAATTCTTCGTGTATTAGATCTCTCCTTACTAACACAGCTACGCCTCTATAAGCTATGCTTTCGGGAGATATCTCATCGCGTCGATACACGAAGAAATTAGGGAGTTTAAATGGCTGAGATGGTTTTAGCTTAGTTTCTCCCAGCAGTACCACCTGGATATCGTACTGCTGGACAAGCGTTCTTAGTCCGGCGGTGTGGATCTTAATACCGCCGGCGTTCCAATATAATACTCGCAACTCAGCCATTTTTAGCCGTAGTCAGACGGGCCAGTGCGGTAACTACCGCTGTTAGGGGGTCAGCTCCCGTGGTCATCGCCGTGACGACATCTCCCAGGATCTTGATTACGACGGTGACCAGTTGCGCAAGTGCTTCCTCAACCGTCGTCGGTGGCGTGTGTTGTGGGGGGGAGGCCTCGGTTCTCCCCCTTACGGTGTGTGCGTTTTGTGCTTGTTGCACTTGCGCATGCTGAGGTTTCCTGGCCCGTTTCTTGGTCCTGGGCCCTTCAGCGGTGGCAACGATGGGGTGGGGGTGGGGTGTAGAGGTTATTACAGCCTCGGACGTGGCTGTCCCTTATTTTCTTCTTCCCCTCCTCTTCTTTTTCTTTTTCTGAGAGGGTTGTACACCTCTCTCAGTGGC
The DNA here is from genome assembly GCA_029286605.1 of Sericinus montela. Taxonomy (NCBI): domain Eukaryota; kingdom Metazoa; phylum Arthropoda; class Insecta; order Lepidoptera; family Papilionidae; genus Sericinus; species Sericinus montela. Next base: position 5,337,044 of record JAGSMR010000025.1, read on the forward strand.
ATTGTTGGCCGGTGGTGCCAAAGTTGTCACCGCGGCGAACGTGGGGCGGTTATTTGTGTGGGTGCCTTCTCTAATCGCCGCTCTTGCGGCTGAGGCACCCGTGGCGCTGCCTGGCGTATTGGGTGTGGCCTTTCTCGGCTGTGGGCTTTGGGCGGTTGCGCCGTCGAGCCTCGGGTTGGTACCGGAGGGTATTCTAATACCCTCTTCCTTGCAATGCGCTGCAGTACCGGGCAGCGCCTATCATTTGCCGTGTGCGCCTTTGCACAATTGGCGCACTTAGGCGGACTATCCCTTGATTTAGTGCAGTCAACCGCCGGGTGATCCCCTGCGCATCGAACGCACTTGAAGGGCCTGTAACAATTGTACGAGGAGTGTCCGAACCCCTGGCACCTGTGACATTGGGCTGGTCCTTCCCTGCCCTGCCAGGCTTCTATAGTTATGCCTGGCATATAGAGGAGCTCATGTATCCCGTATAACCTCTTGAGCTCCTCGTCGGGGATGTGGTCCATTTTAACATGGAAGAGGCATCCGGGTCTGCCTTTTTTTGGTGGGATGGACCTCACGAAGGTCACAGGGAAGCCTAGCTCCTTCAGGGCCTCCTCGATGTCCTCCGGATTGGTCTCGGCGGGCAGTCCGCGCAAACCCACCTTTGTCGGTTGCTCTATGGACGGCGCATAGCAATACCACGCTAGCGTAGCATCGACCTTGCTACGCTCAACAAGGTATTTCTGCACCGTCCTATATTCCTCCTCGGTTTGGGGACGGAATCGAACCCCCTTCCCGAAAGGGCGTGCACTCGGCGCATGCCCTAACCGGCTATGCAACACTTTAAAGTGTTTCGCCCAGTCGGGCATGCACTCTACCACGATCGGGGGATATGCCTTTGTTTCCGTTTTTGCTTTGGTTTCTCGTTGTGATGTTGGTGGGCTGCGCGGTCGTCGAGGCGTTGCTGCCATGTTCGCGTAGGTCGTCGTCGCCATTGGCGCATTTGACGGCCCCGGAATTGGACAACGCCCTGCCTGCGCGTCATATGTCTGTGCGACCGGTAGCATAGGAGACAGGGCGACAGATGTGGCCCTATCTCTTTCTGGGACTCTGCGCATCTCCTTCCGGATGCGTGGAGTCGGGGTTGGGGGGGACACCTCTTCACTTATATAGTCGCCGGGTGTGCGGTCAGATTGAGTTGCACAACTCGCGACGACTAGAGCGCGCTTTTCATGCGTCGCTCCGTTCTTAATATCCCCCCGTTCCAATGTCGGGGGCAAGTCTAGGTATGTCGTCGATGTGCCGACGCTGGTTCTCTCCCTAGGCAGCGGTACTTCTTGCGCGGGAGAGTACTCTGACGACGACGACGATGTCGATGACGGAGATTGTGGTGGCTGCAAGTGTATTCTTACAGGGGCTGCGCATACTCGCTTGTCCTCCTGTAGGTACTGTTCGTCTATTTCCGGTGGCGTTCGTTGGCGAGCCGCTCGCCGAGCTGCGTTGGTACCCGGTTCCCCCGAAGTGGGAAGCTCAGTTCCCAATTCTTGGGAGAGCGCGGGTGCGGTGCCCGGCGAAATTGCGCTTCGCGGCAACGGTTGCGGAACTCGCGACGGTTGCGTTGCTCGTTCGCGCTGTGGTAAAATCCTTGATAGACTCGGGTCGAAAATGTTCCGCTCCATTAGTGGGCGGTCCACAACCGCGAGTCTTCTGTGGTGTTGTTGTTGTTGTTGTTCTTCTTCATGCTTGTGGTAGCGAGCGGTCAGGGTTCGGTATCCGGTTTCCTGAGACTCTGTTCCGTCTCGCGGGTTAATTGGTGTCTCCGACATCGCGGTGATTTTACGTACGCGTGGGGACCTGTGTGCCTCTTGCAACTCCCTCGTCGCTGTTAGCCTCACCGAGTGACCCCGGTGGCGCTCCCAGCGGTTTGGGGTGGGTTCGTAGGCTGAGATACTGGTTTGCTAGTCCAGTAGAGAATTTCGCCACTCATATGTGTGGGCTGACCAGCCACGCATATGAGGTGCACGACCTTGCCCTTTCCAATGAAAGGGATGGGGTGTGCGTGAGCAGACAGTTACTTTCCGCCGGTTACATTACGCACACAGGGATGTGTGAACGGAAAGTAACTGTTTTAGAAGGGGTGAGGTCACCCAAAGCCTCTTGCTTCAAAGCGTCTAGGGAGTAAAACTCAACCTTTCTGCCTATCCACCGAGCTCTTCGAAGTGACGGCTGCCGAGGTGACTTGTACTGGTCGAAACTTTCCAAAGTCCACCGATGCAACGCTACTCAAAGCCCTTCTTTTTACTTGAGGAAGTGCGTGAAAGGTGTAGAATGGAAGCGACGCAACTTTAGAGAGAACTCCAAGCTCATCTGTAAAGAGGTTGAAAAATGGAATGAAGTGCTTTCGGGAACCAATGACGTCCTTTCAATAAAATCGGATGTCATGCAGCGATGAAGTGAGTTTTCAGTTTTACTTCTGGCTTCTAACCAGAAGATTTTCTGTGCTTTTTCGAATCTTGAGAAGGCATTTGATAAGGTTGTAAGGAAGAATATGTGGGAACTATTGCCGAGGTATGGTGTGGATGGCCCACTGCTAAGGGCTGTGCAATCGCTATATTGTGATTGCAAAGCTGGTGAGCAGGTAGGGCATGACCTCTCACCAATGTTTAACGTCCAAATGGACGTTATGGGGTTGTGTCATATCCTCCTGGCTGTTCATATTGTATCTCGAAAGCTGTTTACAAAAATTGAAAGATAGTGGTTTGGTGTGAAATTGGGTGACACAAAAGTAAATTATCTGCTGTATGCCGATGACGCAGAGCTTATTGCACCGTCAAAGGTAGAACTGCAGGCATTAGTCACGTGTATAAAAGAGGAATGCGAAAACAAAGGTATCCGTTTGAATGCTAATAAAACTAAGGTTCTGGTATTAGAAATTAAAAATTAAAACACTAATTTAGATTGAGACTTGTCATACCTAAATATTGTTCTGATTTTAATGATAACCATTCTACATAATTATCAATGTTTTAAAGAAAGACGTCATACATAAATTTTAAAATAATAATAAATAAATATAAATATCTTCACGCAATTCCCAATACAGGGGTAGACAGAGGTCAAGTCTAGACAATTAAGTCCCTTTGACCCACCTTCCACCAAAGATATTTTCGGGACAACGTGACAGGTGGTGAGCCCGTCGCCGCCTTTATGTCCAAGCCAACGATGAAGTTCGTACATATGTTTTTGAAAAACTCATTGGTACTGCCACCTGGGGATCGAACTCGGGTCTCTCGACTCGAAAGTCCGACCACCCAACAACTCGGCTATCGTGACATAAATTTTGTTTTTTCGTATTCTGTCCATTTATTTAACTATAACGTTGACGCAAAATTACATTAAAATCTAGTCTTTGAACTCAACTTAGAACTCAAGGGACAATCATTTAAAATAACATACACCACCAATAACAACAAAGATTATATAATCACCGCTTTCCAAATAATAAAACTCACTAAAAAAAGAACGTTTTAATTTAAGAATAATTTTATTGTGTGCGCACCGAATCGACAACAATATATATGTGTACATTGATGAATATAATACTTTATTTACAGAAACAAAATTATATTAATATTTACAATATTTATTATCAAAAACTATCATAATCGTAGAGCCGAGGAGTATCTCGTGGCATGCTACCAAGAACGCTGGCTGCATTTTCACGATGAATGGCAGGACTTAAACGTTTGCAGACAATTTTTCGAAGTAAAAAAAACACGTAGTACACTCGTACTACGCGACAGAGTCGCTTATAAAAGTAAGTTATAATGTGAAAATTGATTTCATTTGTCTTTAAATATTAACTTCTTATAAAATATCCGATAATCACGGTACCGAAGAAAGAATATCAATCATTCCATCTCGCCCTGTAGGCATTGCTAATGCTGTAAAATTCATTATTCATCATTTAAGCTCCTAATTCCTGATGTATCTTAATTTAATGTAATCAAAAATATGAATTCTGATAATGGAAACTATAATACAATTTGTTAAAAATAAAGGAGATAGAAAGAAAAGTATTTTAACTGGCTTCAAAAAAATAGAAAGCTCTCAATATTTTTGTATGTTTTTTAATGTTGGTAAAACGATTTCGAAAATTTTTGTATTGTTTGTAAGAGTATATTACAATTGTCGCTACATCATGATCTGAGAATGACATTTGAAGGAAAATCAATGAGATTACTCATGTTTTATGAGTACTTAAAACATTGTGATGTAATTCAGTTGTTGGTGTCTAGGAGATCATCATACAAGGACGCCGAGTCTATGATAGAAACCAATGTACTTTTGCAGGGTTAGGAGTGCGACATTAATATATGAATTGTCGGCAGAAACTGACCGGTACTTTGGTATTGTATGAAAAGAAACGAATTGATTCACACACATCACTAAGTCTTTAAATTAGAATATTTCCTTTAAACTAATAAGTAATAAGTTTAACTAAGAAATTTATTTTTTCCTTTTTTCCGTTTTTTTAAACATTTTAATTTTCTTCTTGAATAATGTTTAAATTGTAATTAAATACTACCCAGTCATAGCTTATTCTTACAATACTGTAATTAAGAACTAAAAACACGAATATACTGATTTCAAATTTCATCAACATTTTGTTAGGAGTCGTGTTGCATTGAAAAATGTTGACAGCACTCGTGCGGCACGCGTGAGCCGATCCCATGCGTCGATGGCTCCTCGTTCACTGCAATACGAGTAAGTGGGACTTACAGTTCAGGTGTCCTGGCGCGGTGTTAATGAGCGTCTCTGTTAGAGCGCCTCTCTAACAACTCACATTTCTGCATCTTTCGCATTGTCGCAAAATCTAGTGTAGGCACATTATTAAAATATTCGTTTTATTAGGTAAATAAAGTAAATTATAAAAAATGTAACATCGTATGTATTTCGTTTAAAACAATAGTACATTTTTTATAATTACAATTATTTATTTCCAAAAATGTGGTGGTTACAATTTTATCAATTATATAGTAATAGTGTCACACATTTTTCCATTAATGGCGTGAAAGTTTATCTTCTTAAAATTATGTTTTATTATTTAAAGCGTAAAAGAGAAAATTACTAACTAGTCATCAATGACAACAAAAATTAGGTGATAAATATTTTGAAAAGAATAATGTGTACGAACTAATTTACTCCATTATGACATTAGTAGCATATAGTATAATAACATCGCTAATTTATAACTTGGACTCGGTTAGAAGCACTGAGACAAACTAATAACTAGACTCAGTTACCTTGAGCGACCGTAATTCCGTAATGGCGATCAACAGATAGGGGGAGAACTATCTTGAAAAATACTACATAAAAATTGTATCGGTGACAGCAGTGTCTAAAGTTCAAGATATCGCTCTGGTACTGCAATTGCTATTCCGCCGGCGCGGCGCGGCGATTATGGCCAACCGTGTATTTTTACAAACCGTTATGTATTTATGTTTTACATATATTACAAAAGTCTAGTCTAGTCGGTCAGTTTATTAATCATCACTAAAACAGTCACACTCAGTCACTAGTTCTCCACTTAGCCTCACCGTTTACTACCTTGTCCAATAACTCCGTGACTTTTTTCTTTCCTTGACCTCCGTGGACGAGTGGCGTAAACACTGGTTTTCAAGGTGTCGCCATCTCGAGGCCCCGGGTTCGATTCTCGTTCGGGTCAATGTAGAAAAACCACCTTTTCTACATTTTCTCTGGTCTGGCTGTTTGTGGTCGTCCCATACCTCAAGTGCTTTAGCATCTTACATTGGGATCGGTGCAATGTATGTGATGTTGTCCCTATCTATATGTATTTAATTATTCATTTATAATACCACCTTTGATAACATAAGTTAATATGCTTATTTTACGTTATTTTACCGATATCCCCATAAACTTATTTGCATGTCATTTGTTTCGTGATGTTTGAAATTAGGACAAGTAAAAAAGGGTACGCTGGAAGCAGACATCCGAGCTGACGACGGTCCCTGTCGTAAAGTTAGCGAGCTATGTAATGAACGTGGATGCATCGTTTACATAACAACAAAGGTATTCGAAAAAGTTTAGCCAGTAATGATCCAAAGGGAATCTGCACATGACCGTTTTACTTATTAAATTACGTTGAATTGTTCCGAACATACCAGTTAACTTGCTTTATGTATAAGAACAGCCGATGTTGAATGATATAAAAAGTTTCAAGTATCAATAACTGTGGTTGGGTGTTGGGTGTGGTCACATTTCGAGTCAAGAGACCCGAGTTCGATTCCCGATATAGGGGCGCGATAGGCTCATCACCTGAATTGTCTAGACCTCTGTCTATCCAAGTGTTGGGAATAACGTGAAGATATTTTTTAAAAGCTTTCTTAAAAACAAAATTATTTTTACGAAATATAACCAGTTCTCACTTGTGCCTTTTTTTCAGTTAAAGATGTTTCTTGTGATGTCCATTAAAATGTATTTATATACTCCAGTAGTCTTTTACCTTCATATCTTTCCTAAAGTCGGCAAAACAATAATCTTTTCAAGAGATTTTACAATTAATGATTTTATTTAATAATAGAGTCACGATAGCTGAGTGGTTGGATGGTCGGAAATTCGAGTCAAGAGACCCAAGTTCGATCCCCAAGTGGCAGCCTCGTACCAATGACTTTTCAATTATTTATTTATGGCCCAGTACGTTTTGCTAAATAGCATGTAAATTATTTTTAAATAAAACGATTTTCGCGACGCTCTAGGAAGTCTGCAGTCTGTGAATACATTCTTGATACGCCCAACCATTATATCAGTTTCGACAAGCCACATGTCCTCGAGAAAGAACATCAATTCTTACCCAGGATAATCCGTGAAGCTATTGAAATTAAAAACATCTCAATTTCAATAGAGAAGATGGTTGGGTACTACCACCTGCTTGGGATCCAGTCATTAATAAAATTAAGTCCAAGACCAAGCATACCACTGCAAGACCTCAAGATACAGTGAGCACATTCTGCGTAAATCGGATCCGAAATTGATAAATAAAGATGAGATGACGGTAAAATAAATAAAGTTTCAAGTCACGATAGCCGAGTGGTTGGGTGTTCGGAATTTCGAGTCGAGAAACCCGAGTTCGATCCCCAGGTGGCAGGCAATGGGTTTTTCGAAAACTTATGTACGAATTATATCGTCGGCTTGGACGTAAAGACGGCGATAGGCTCACTACCAATTACGTTGACCCGAATATATCTTCGGTGGAATGTGGGTCAAAGGGACTTTATTGTCTAGTGTAAGCCTCTGTTTACCCCTGTATTGGGAAATGCGTGATGATATTTATTTATTTTTATTTAATAATAATAAATAAATATCTTCACTGCTGCGCTTGATGTAACATCAGACATCTCCGCAGTCCACTGCACCCAGAGCATCGTGAAATAAAAGTAAATTATTTAAAACGTGATAAACTGCTTAAAATTAAAAAGTTGTTATTTAAAAAATGCGACCGTCGCTCATCGTAGAGTCTACTCGCTTGAGGATGCCTTGTTTTGAGGCGAAACACGTGTCGCGTTTTCGGTGGTGGTGTGTGTTACCTGGTTTGAGTGTAGTGGTGGTGGTGCATACAGTGGAATTGGTGCACACATCTGTGGAATTGGTGCACGCATCTGTGGGAGGGAGGGTGGTGCTCTTCTTCTCTTCGGACCAGGTAGCATATACCTTTTTATATTTTCATGCGGAGGGTTGCGAAGTAATTTTTTAAATAACAACTTTACAATGAATTTCCGCAAAGTAACGCCTGAGTCAATTCACTGCTTAAAATTAGTTTCATTACAATTTCTAAATTACATTATTGCTGCAGAGCAGAACTTTTACACTGTCGCTGAGTTCAATTTTCTAATGTTGAGAATACAAAAGCACTCTTAGCACTTTTTAATCATAAAATCTTTTTTTTCCGCGTGCCTGGCTATAATAAAGTCGGAAAAATACAATACAAAAGACTGTCGGTCCGCTTATTTAATTTGCTGATAAATAAATTCAGTCTACTGTATTTTATCTCACGCTCGGTTTCGAGTGTATTAAAATTCCAATTTCGTTTAATTAGCTTTGTATTGGTGTTAATACTCTGCAACATCAGTCATTTCTATAGTATATATATATATATATATATATATATATATATATATATATATATATATATATATATATATATATATATATATATATATATATATATATATATATATATATATATATATATATATATATATATATATATATATATATATATATATATATATATATATATATATATATAAAGGTTATATTTTTAAGTGTTTATGTCGGAGTAATCTTTAGATCTAATGATTAAAGAGTGAAAATTGTTGTACTAATATGAACAAATAATACCTGCGTGGTAAAGATTATTTGTACTCATCTATTTGACTTGGCAAATCAACCCCTCGGCCTGTCAACTCAGTGTTAGGTATAAAACAAACTTGTATCTACGCGAATACTACACATTTAAAATAAAACTATTTTTATTTCCCGACGTTTCGGATGCTTTACAACAACCGTGGTCACGGGTGGACTCGTAAAAACGTTGGTAAAAACTAATTAAAAATGCGATAAAATCCGAAAATCGTTTTATTTTAAATTGTATCTTTATAATAAATAATAAGTTGTATTTAGAAACTTATATGCCCAATGTCCGATGGAAATGAAAAAGAAACGACATACACTGTCGTTTGTCGACATAAACCGTGAAATCTGAAATCAAATCGTAAAAACGGTTTCAAAGAGGTCAAATAAAATGAAACCATAAACACGTCTAATTTGGTGACTGCGTAACTATTGAATCTTCTCGTAGATGTTGTAAGAGATAACTAAAGGAAAAACTTCGTAATACATAATGTGCACTTATTGTATATATATATATATATATATATATATATATATATATATATATATATATATATATATATATATATATATATATATATATATATATATATATATATATATATATATATATATATATATATATATATATATATATATATATATATATATATATATATATATATATATATATATATACATATATATATATATACTTATATATATATATATATATATACTTATATATATATATATATATATATATATATATATATATATATATATATATATATATACAATAAGTGCACATTATGTATTACGAAGTTTTTCCTTTAGTTATCTCTTACAACATCTACGAGAAGATTCAATAGTTACGCAGTCACCAAATTAGACGTGTTTATGGTTTCATTTTATTTGACCTCTTTGAAACCGTTTTTACGATTTGATTTCAGATTTCACGGTTTATGTCGACAAACGACAGTGTATGTCGTTTCTTTTTCATTTCCATCGGACATTGGGCATATAAGTTTCTAAATACAACTTATTATTATAAAGATACAATTTAAAATAAAACGATTTTCGGATTTTATCGCATTTTTAATTAGTTTTTACCAACGTTTTTACGAGTCCACCCGTGACCACGGTTGTTGTAAACCATACGAAACGACCGTTTGCCACGATTCTCCAAAATAGAATATTTACACCAAATTCAAATGTTTTTTTAAGATCCATCATTCAAACACTATATCGAAAAAGCGAATCTAAGTTTATCAGTTTCCCACATTTCGCAGTAAATCGATTTCGATAGTCAATGATTAAATATTAATGATATTGAATGATATTGAATTAAGAAATGAATAAGAAATTTTATACTTAGTTTGGAGTATTACGATAAGCACATAAGTTGCCTTTAATCACATTTTGTTAAAGGAAACCTCAGCCATTAACAAGGTTAACCACACAGGACGTAACTACAGTTAATAACATTAGTGCGGAAGTGAGATGCGGAAGTGAAGGCAGTAACGCTTAATTCACAAGAGTGTAGGAAATACCATTAAATATAAAACACTAAGGAGCAACATATAGATATATTGATTTAATATTTTTAACGAAATTAAAAACCGAGTGCTACTTTAACAAAGGTAGACGTCAGGTCTTAGCATTTATCAGATTCGGATGGAATTTATGCCATAATTTGCTCATTCTTAGATAAAAAAAAATATCTTCACGCAATTCCCAATACAGGGGTAGACAGAGGTCGAGTCTAGACAATTAAGTCCCTTCGACCCACCTTTCACCGAAGATATTTTCGGGACAACGTGACAGGTGGTGAGCCCGTCGCCGCCTTTATGTCCAAGCCAACGATATTCGTACATAAGTTTCTGAAAAACCCATTGGTACAAGCCTACCAACTGGGGATCGAACTCGGGTCTATTGACTCATCATTCTTAGATAAATTTGTTAACAAAACGAGAAGCAAGTACTATTTATCCTTCATATTTTACCAGCTTTAACAATCCACAAATAGGGACATATTATAAATATAATAAAATAGAATATAGTTTATGTATAGATTACGTAAAAATTGTGTGCAAAAAAATTGCTGAACGGTAATAAACATACCTTTTTTCTGCGGGTGTCTTCAGAGGCGCCTTGGCCAATATTTTGCGTAACGGCTACGGACAGCTGCTTCTATTATACGTAACTGGTACTGCGATCGCTCAGCGCCAAATAATTGCATGCATGTTATGTCTCCGACACTTTTTGAATGGCTACTATGTCTAAAGATACAAGTTTGTTTTATACCTAAAACTGAATATATATATATATATATATATATATATATATATATATATATATATATATATTTATATATATATATATATATATATATATATATATATATATATACATATATATATATATATATATATATATATATATATATATATATATATATATATATATATATATATATATATATATATATATATATATATATATATATATATATATATATATATATATATATATATATATATATTCAGTTTTAGGTATAAAACAAACTTGTATAAATATATATATGTATATATATATATATATATATATATATATATACATATATATATTTATATATATATATGTGTGTGTGTGTTTATGTCGGAGTAATCTTTAGATCTAATGATTAAAGAGTGAAAATTGTTGTACTAATATGAACAAATAATACCTGCGTGGTAAAGATTATTTTTACTCATCTATTTGACTTGGCAAATCAGCCCCTCGGCCTGTCAACTCAGTTTTAGGTATAAAACAAACTTGTATCTTTAGACATAGTAGCCATTCAAAAAGTGTCGGAGACATAACATGCATGCAATTATTTGGCGCTGAGCGATCGCAGTACCAGTTACGTATAATAGAAGCAGCTGTCCGTAGCCGTTACGCAAAATATTGGCCAAGGCGCCTCTGAAGACACCCGCAGAAAAAAGGTATGTTTATTACCGTTCAGCAATTTTTTTGCACACAATTTTTACGTAATCTATACATAAACTATATTCTATTTTATTATATTTATAATATGTCCCTATTTGTGGATTGTTAAAGCTGGTAAAATATGAAGGATAAATAGTACTTGCTTCTCGTTTTGTTAACAAATTTATCTAAGAATGATGAGTCAATAGACCCGAGTTCGATCCCCAGTTGGTAGGCTTGTACCAATGGGTTTTTCAGAAACTTATGTACGAATATCGTTGGCTTGGACATAAAGGCGGCGACGGGCTCACCACCTGTCACGTTGTCCCGAAAATATCTTCGGTGAAAGGTGGGTCGAAGGGACTTAATTGTCTAGACTCGACCTCTGTCTACCCCTGTATTGGGAATTGCGTGAAGATATTTTTTTTTATCTAAGAATGAGCAAATTATGGCATAAATTCCATCCGAATCTGATAAATGCTAAGACCTGACGTCTACCTTTGTTAAAGTAGCACTCGGTTTTTAATTTCGTTAAAAATATTAAATCAACATATCTATATGTTGCTCCTTAGTGTTTTATATTTAATGGTATTTCCTACACTCTTGTGAATTAAGCGTTACTGCCTTCACTTCCGCCGCTCACTTCCGCACTAATGTTATTAACTGTAGTTACGTCCTGTGTGGTTAACCTTGTTAATGGCTGAGGTTTCCTTTAACAAAATGTGATTAAAGGCAACTTATGTGCTTATCGTAATACTCCAAACTAAGTATAAAATTTCTTATTCATTTCTTAATTCAATATCATTCAATATCATTAATATTTAATCATTGACTATCGAAATCGATTTACTGCGAAATGTGGGAAACTGATAAACTTAGATTCGCTTTTTCGATATAGTGTTTGAATGATGGATCTTAAAATAACATTTGAATTTGGTGTAAATATTCTATTTTGGAGAATCGTGGCAAACGAGCAATCGATTTGCCTCGTGATAAGCAATCACAGACGATCACTCGTAACAATAGATGGGCTGAAAGTGTATTGCCTGCCTTTAAAACAGAAATTGGCCGCAGCAAACTGTCTTTCTATCAATACTGTTCTCTACTGCATTCTGCACTCTACGAGGCACATTCATCTAGTAGCAAAACTGTCACTTGGCTCTTCCACGTCGGAAATTTAAATCGCTAATAAAACTTAAATGTTGAATTAAATAGAAAATAATAAATTAAATACAAAAGACATTTGTCATTATCTAATTATGGAGCAGGAGTCAATTACATTCAATAATATCAACGTATCGTGCTCGAAGTATAATTAACTTTACTATCACACATGCCGTCCTGTTAAAGTCCACTGCAGAGCACAGGCCACTCCCATAGGGAGGATTTGCCATAATCGCCACGCTTGCAAGCGGATTGACGATCGCAGTACCAGACCACTCGCACCTCAGACGCTGCTGCCCATCTTCGTTCTGATAATTTTGGTTTTTATATTTTCAGAGATAGTTATCCCGCCATCTATCGGTTACCATAACGATATTCAAGGCTGTTTCCCTTAGTCGCCTCTTACGACATCCACGGGAAGAAAGGGAGTGGCAATATTCATACGCCGTTACCACACGTTTAACTTTACTATCAAGGTACTAATTTTTTCAGATACAATTCATTTAAAAATAATAATTTTTTTCTGCGCTTAAACAACCCCAACACGGGCGGGATTTGAACTGAAACTTAGCCGCACTGAGCTCGATACCTGCTTTCACCTTTCCTCTTCCGGGTCTCATCAGCATCAGTTCAAATTTTATATTTCTATCGTGCGCCCCATATGGGTGTTGACGATATCTATGAAAAATTTTAACGACATCCAACTCAATGTTCCTACACATAACTTTACAACCATGAAGACCTTAATACGGCACTTCCATTTGTATTATATGCATGTTATGCTGGGCTTATTGTAATTATTTTCTTGCGAATAAAAATTTTGCTCTTCGTTTCTGATTAAGAAATTTAAAATTTATGTAATCTATCTCAAGTCTGTCCGCGCCGTTCTATCCAACCGATTAAAGTTTTTGCCCACTTAAATTAGATGATATGGAGAATAGCGAGGTGTGAACATTCTATTTGGCATTCAATGCCATTGGTTATAACACTATTTATTAACATTAACCCAACAAACAAAATCTCATCCTAATCTTCTCTGTTGAGGAATTTTGGAAAACACGAACCACATATTAACAATCTCTGTTTCTATTTTGTGGTTATGAAAAGGCCTTGAATGAAATATATTAATCTGTAGCTATATCGTTACATGAGTAGGCTCGCAGTAAACCTTAAGTAACACGTAGACATAGTCAAGTAGTAGTGAGATGGGTGCTTATTTAGCAGTACATGGAAAGCCTGTCACCCTCATGATCAAGCACATGAATGATACTGATTTATATAAGGCGTTACAATAAGATTCTCAATTTTCTCCATTAGTACGTTTACACACTTATTCATAGCGGGCTCGATAGACGTAGTCCTACTGCAGAACCTGTTTGTAGCTCCACCTACCGCATCCAAATGTGAATCTAAAACTCTCCCGGATCCACTTGAACACAGATAAAAATTTCATTAACATAAACGGCTTAAACAATCATAAAAAAATCTGAAATTAATTTTCCTAAACAGTACAAACTTTAAATTGGGGAAACGTTCGCGAAGTAGCGACAGAACTTGTTATGTATGTGAAGGCCCGCCTCACGAGGAGCCGCTACGACGTAGTTAAGGACGCTACACAAGCCTTCCGGCGAAATCAAAATGTAATACATTGAAAAATTATGATGGTTACTTCTATGGAATCCGTTTTAAAAACAAATATTGGTTATTTTGCTATCGAAAATAAAGTCATTGTTTGATATCATCAAAGCCTAGTGGGCTTTTAACTGCTTACTACTGACTTATGTTATGCTCTATGCTTAATACGTGTGCTGCTATAAGCACGGAAAGATGAAAGAACTCACCTTAATTCTGAGAAATTTTCAATTATTATTTGAATTACATACCATCTACATATTAATAAAGTAGATGATATAAGTTAATACGAATTATTGTTTTTTTTTTGGCTTCATTTTATTTTTATTGACAGCCAAGTTTAATTGAGTGATTGCATAAATCTCTATTAAATTACTCTTATGATTTCTGATTAAAAGAAGCACTGGTTAGATTATAATATAGGACTGTTTAAAGAAAAGCCTGGTGGTGGGAAAAAGGCAGGTGGTGATTGAAGGCAGATACCAGCACGTATTGTACGCGATGGCAGGTACTGCGATTGCTAAGGGTGGTGATTATGGCATACTCCTCACTATGGAAGATGCGTATGTACTGGTGGTGATGGAACTTTACGATGAACATGAACGTTGCGATAATAATGAAGATATGGTATGGTATAGAGTCACGATAACCGAGTGGTTGTGGGTGAGACCCGAGTTCGATCCCCAAGCGACAGGCTCGTACCAATAGGTTTGTCAAAAACTTATTTATTTTTCAAATCATATCGTTGGCTTACACATAAAGACGGCGACGCGCTCACCATATGTCACGTTGTTCCGAAAATATCTTCGGTGGAAGGTGGGACTTAATTGCCTAGACTAGACCTCTGTCTAACCCTGTTTTGGGAATTGCGTGAAGATGTTTGATAATATTTATATTTATTTTACTTATTTTAAATTTTTAAAGCCCCTATATATTCTCCTGATGCAATATTAACATTATACATTATGTATTTCAGTCCATTTATACCTAAATAATATATTATATCACGATTCAATAGACAGAGAATGAAAAACATTTAAATTTGCGCCTTAAAAGAATCCATTAGGCCACGCCGTCCCGGCGGAGTCGTAAGAGGCGATTATGAGAATAAATAAGCGAGAGAAAGGCAACGACAAGCCCTCTGCGGCTGCCAAGGCGCTGCTCGCAATGCCTGCAGAAGACATAAAACAAAGAAAATTATTTTCATCAGTCATCGGCTATTAACGATTCCAACGTGCTTAGTTCGTTCAAAGAAAAGACTAATAGTATATTGCTGTTTTTTGTTGCTGGTGGCCTGGTACGTTTCAAATGGTTATCCCATGCACCGGAAGTGAAAATTGCGGAAAACAATCTATATAAATCTAATTATATTTTAATTCGAAAATTGTGTGTGCCCCAAAACGCTTTTAATTTAATTTTGAGTCACGATAGACAAGTGGTTGGGTGGTCGGAATTTCGAGTCAAGAGAACCGAGTTAGATCCCCAAGTGGCAGGCTCGTACCAATGGGTTTTTCAAAAACTTATGTACGAATTATATCTTTGGCTTGGACATAAAGACGGCGACGAGCTCACCACCTGTCACGTTGCCCTGAAGATATTTATCTTCGGTGGAAGGTGGGTCAAAGGGACTTAATTGTCTAGACTAGACCTCTGTCTACCCCTGTATTGGGAATTGCGTGAAGATATTTTTTTTTTTATTTTGTCAAATATTTTATAACTTTTATAGTTTTTCTCGTGAGCCACCTGCTCGTCTGCCCATATTTCTATAAAAAAAAGATTCACATTGTACAACACTAAAATAAAGACTAAATTAGTAAGCAGTAGAGAAACCAAGATGCAGTAAGGCTTTTATCCTTAAGTGCGAACTCGAGGATGAGATTTCTGCGCGGTGGGAGCGGGTGGGCGCCGCGGCGGCTGTATTTAACAATGCCGTTACGAACATACATGTTTTACTTTCACTCAATAGAAGTAAAATCAGATTTTATTACACATTTTGAAGTAAATCAACTCGAATGTGAAATAGCTGTGTGGAATCGCGTGACAATTTACCACTGCTTTCTATTTCGTGGCTGCCTTCAGAGCCTACTGAGGGCTAAACCTTGTATACCGGAATGGCAACCGATAGATAACCATTACAGAAAATAATAGACTGATATTAGCACACCGTTGAATAGCAGCTGCGTATAAGTAAAGTAGACAGTTCGGGCCCGCCATTCGACTATTGTCGTGCACCACTCCAGGCACACAGCATTGCAACTTAGTGGGAGTGGTTTACAGGAATAGCAGTAATGTCTTTTGTGCAATGTTAGTATTCAATAATATCTTCACACCATTCCCAATACATTGGTAGACAAAGGTCTAGACAATTAAGTCCACCGAATAGATTTTGTTTGTAACAACGTAACTGTCTTTTACATAAGTGTCATTCAATGCAAATAAAACGTAAACGTTATTGTACCGCGACCGTTCGCAGTCATTTGTTTTTATTTTAAAAATCAAAACATAACAATTGCAGCGCGCAGCCATTCATCCCTTTGACACAGTATTTTCTCCGGGCTCCGTTGACGGCATTCATGGAAGCTTTACTTTTTGTTGCAGCGCAGCGCGGCGCGCCATTGTCTCGCAGACGTCACATTCAGAATGCGGAAATCATGATGCACATTCCTTTCGCGTACATAAATGTGATCCAGCGAGAGACGATTGTTATATAATGATAAATAATTCTTTATTCATCATGTATAACTCTAGTGTCATGTATAACATAGAAAACAGCAAATATATTCGGCTTCATTTTGATCTTGTATACATTGTAAATATGGAATAGTTATTCCGCCATATGCCATTAGCCATTATTTTATATTGCGAGCGCCAATCCGCTCGTCAGGCGTCACGATAAGGGCTAAGGCATTAAGGGCAAACCCTCTTTCATAGAGACCCTATAATGTCCTGCAGTTTGCAGACTAGACTTTAACATGCCGTTAATTAAGTTTTACAAAAGTATTTCTATCGGATGCCTACATTACATAAAGAAAACTTCCGAATATCACATTTTTACGAACAGCGGTTTAGGCTGTGCGTTGATCACTCAGTCTGACAGTAGATTCACGAAGCGAAGTTAAGGTCAATTTGTTATTACGAATAACAACATTACATAAGTAGCAATATCGAGAATATAGAGAAAAGCTTTCCGTACCCAAAATACTTCATCCTACCCCATCATGTAAAATTGCGTGAAGATATCATAAAAGTGTATCGAACTGTGTCGACTTCAAGGTATAGAACCGTGACGTTTGCCTGTATGTGAGTGTTTGCTAGGTTGTTGCACTTTGGCTCTCAGGTGTATAGCATATTTGAATGCAAAAAATTGCAAATGCACAAACGCCGTATTTTTTCCGTATTGATAAAGGTTGTTGAATATTTGTTTGCTACTGCCAAAGGTAATTACTGCCAAAATTGTAATTAATTGCAGAGTAAAGATGTTTTATCAGTGAAAATCAAGCTGCCAAAGAGCTTAACAAAATAATTAGATTCATATAGAAGCGGCCTGGTGGATACCTACAAATAAGGTATAGTTAAATTCATCTTTATTATAGCAGTGACACAGGGTGTAATGTTTGATACATAAAAAAAAATATATAAAAATATATTAAAAAAATAATGCAGTGTGTGCAAAACACGACAACCTCCGTGAACGGGTGGCATTCACACCGGTTTTCATGATGTCGCCAGCTCCGTGGTCCCGGGGTCGATTCCCAGTCGGGTCAACGTAGAAAACAATTTTTCTAAATTTTCTCGGATCTGCCTTTTTGGTACCTTTGTTATTTCTGATTTCATAACACAAGTGCTTAAGTTGCTTACTTTGTGATCAGAGCAATCTATGTGATTTTTTTTACGGAAAAGGGACGCAAACGAGCAAGCGGTTCACGTGATGGTAAGTGATTACCCCATGAACACCTGCAATACCAGAGACAAAACAGATGCGTTGCCGCCCTTAGAGGGACCCCCTCCCGGGGGAATTGGGGGAGGGGGAGGGGTGTGGGCCTCCGGTTACCTGCACTCACCAGACGAAACGCAGAAGTTTGTTAGACTTCTACTTCACGCCGGTATTCTGTGCGTATCCGGATGCGTGACTCTACCACTGTTAAAATGTGATGTTGTCCCTATCAATGTATGTATTACTTAAAACGAACTAAAGAGGCAACTTAAAGTGCTTATTAACTGCTTCATACAGCTATTTCTTCTTCTATATATAGCCCACTAGTTTCTGCTTGCAACTTCGTTCACGCGTTATTTCGAAATTCGCGTCACGTGAAATTTATTCGTTATAAAAAGTATGGTTTTTACATCGACGGACTAGCAATTTAATAAAAATACTATCTGTTCGTTTATCCTACTGCTAAATATCAATAAAATACTGCACCCCACGATACGTGATTTAACAGCTAACACAAAACCCGAATTATATTTTTAAATAAAATTTGTCAACATTAATCCCTACAATATCTGACAGTGAAATTGAAACTCCCGTTAAAATTATTCCAGCCGTTTTGAAGATTAACCGAAACAAACTGATAGTGAGAAGAAAAAAATTGCATAAGTATTTGTGCAAATATATTTATTTTCGAGATTTTCTGCGCAACCTAAATTCACGCTCGGCATTCAGCTTGCAATATTTGAAACTTTGTAATATATTTTTTTACATTACAGTTTTATATAGTTTAGATATTTACATATGTAACGAGATTGAACATAAATATGCATACCATTTGTTTGATCATAAAAGAAAAAACTAAAATACCTTTTACAAAAACACTCCGAGCACTCGGCAGCCCGGTAACTCGGCCTAGATAACTCGGTGTCTTTGTACAACTGAGAGCACGAGCCGCGTTCCGAAAGTGAAACTTGATAAAATTTGCACAGTAATGGACACTCGCAGCGGCCGAGCGGAAGGGTCCGGCGGAAGGGACGGCAGATTAGACATAACACTGAGAAGGGACACCGGAAGGGCGTCCTTCGAAAAACTTTATTGTAATGCGATAGTCTACTCACCTCTTTTTGAATGTTACTAAGCCTTCTATATACGCGTCGCTCGAACCAAACGCGAAGGGGAATAACATCAAATTATCCCGAAGTCTATTAGAAGTACAAAGAAATAAGAAAGATATTTCAAACAAGCTTGATTCATTGATGTATTTCATTATAACTTTTGTTATTAGTTGCAGCTACGCAATGATTTCTATTAAAAAGTTCCAAGAAAATATTATATTGTCTATTGCCCGAGACAGAATCTTAATAACTCTATAAATATGAAAGCGAGGCGGTCGCCAAGGTTAGGTTAGGTCAAATTAATATTAATTTTTATATAATGTGTATTTCCAAATGATAATTCAACACTAGGACACCTTGTTTGGCGCTAAATGTGTTATAAAATAGTGTTAAAGTAAGCGAAACGAAACTATTTTCTGCAGCCACTGTGAACACATTGGCTGAACGCCAACTGGTAGCTCGTTACATGCCCCATTAAATGCTGTTTCTGTATTTTTCGAAATTCATATTTATATATTCTAATTCCGACATGCCGTGCCCTTATTTCCAACTTCTTACTCGAAGTAAATAATTCAGTTTTAGAGATCGAAACAGGCTTACACCGACATCATTCAATAAAAAGACTAAAAGAAAAATATAGAAAGAACACTAAAAGAAATGTATAGAAAATTGAGCAGTTTTCAGCAAAAGAAGATAGTGGATAATTATCTACGAGTAAGCAACAAAGCTTCAGTCTGAAGTCTATTTGGCTATTATTGTGGGAGTGTCATGAAAACTATAGCCTCCTACGATGTTCTACGTGGACGACTGACGTAAACACTGTTTTTTTTTATGGAAAAGGGAGGCAAACGAGCAGGTAGCTCACATGATGGTAAGTGATTACCGCCGCCCATGAACACCCGTAATACCAGAGGCATAGCAGATGCGATGCCGGCCTTAGAGTCAGACTTTGTGATCAGAGCAATCTTTGTGATTTTTTTTACGGAAAAGGGACGCAAACGAGCAAGCGGTTCACGTGGTGGTAAGTGATTACCCCATGAACACCTGCAATACCAGAGACATAACAGATGCGCTGCCGCCCTTAGAGTGCCCCGGGGGAATTGGGGGAGGGGGGGTGTGGGCCTCCGGGTACCTGCACTCACCAGACGAAACGCAGAAGTTTGTTAGACTTCTATTTCACCCCGGTATTCTGTGAGGTACTTATATGAAATTATTGACTAAATCTATATGTCAATAAAAGAAAAACATTATATCAGAATCAGTATGTTTTTATAATAACACTGACCATACAATACTTAGCACTCCAGTGCGGGACACAGTGCACTGTCTCCTTGAGACACTTGCTCGCCAACACTGATTCTTAAGTACGAGTATAAGAGACAGTAAGGTGTTTGTATTTATTCAATACATTTGTGGCGACAACTATTTAGTGGCTTAGAAAGCTGAAACGTTTTCAAATTGAATGAATTTATACATCCATACTGATATATATTTATCTAATATTATCAATAGGTTAGGTTATCAGTCTGTTTGTGACGCTTTCATCACTAAGCCGCTACAACGATTTTGTTAATTCTTTTTTATGGAAATAACTTAAATCGAGGAGAAGTAATCGCATATTTATATAGGATTTCGTAACGCCGCGATAAGCAGATAGTCTTAGTTATATGAAAATAAATACTTAAGACTACTTAATTAAGTAAAAAAAAAACAACTTTGGGGTGTATTTCAATAACTTAAAGTCACACCCAGTTCACTAAAGACATCATGTTTAATAAATATAAAAACAGCTTTTCTAACTGGTAGATCGTCCGCATCTTGACTATACAGTAAATATAAATATAAATAATTTTTACGCCCTGGAGGAAAACCACATCATACCAAATATAGTAACACAATCGAAAATGACAGCAGTATGTGTCACTTGTAATAAATGTGACGAGAAACTATACTTCTAAAAGAGCATGTCAGCCGTTCTTAGTATTAGCAATGTCTAGCGTAAACCTACTAGAATTTGTTTTTCATTATTATTAATGTGATTGTGATGAGGGGCAGGGGTCGTCTCCGGCATGGAACTGCCGCTCTATTTAATGTTATTTAATACAGAATGGTGATCTTCAGCCAGCTGACAGTTGTGTGGTTCACTAAAGCTGGTGTTAAATAAAGATAGTATAACATAGGTAAAGGAAAACTACATATTGTGTAACTGCGATATAGTTCTGATAAAAGTGTATCCGGGAGAAGTGCCAACAGCGGGCATTTACAGACTACTACTTTATTGCCACTAGAGCTTAAAATGCGGTTGCATTAAATATAGCGCCAAATTATCTCCGCACGGGCACCCTTTGCGCTACGAGCTCCCGCGAAGCCTCGCGTCGTGACGTCATCGTGCCCCAACCTCCCCCCAGCCGTAGCTCCCACCCCAATTACCCGGCCGCCCTGCCACGAGTTCAATAAGGTAAATTCAACGCATCGTTAAAGCGCAAGCCAAAATTACAAACATTAATTAACTTCAATTTACTGAATATTTTTAAGTATTTGTTACTTCTCTTCCTTGTTCATAAAAAACGTCTTAAGCTGTTATAATTTACTCCCCTTTACGTAATTTCAGTAAACATA
The DNA here is from genome assembly GCA_029286605.1 of Sericinus montela. Taxonomy (NCBI): domain Eukaryota; kingdom Metazoa; phylum Arthropoda; class Insecta; order Lepidoptera; family Papilionidae; genus Sericinus; species Sericinus montela. Next base: position 5,358,872 of record JAGSMR010000025.1, read on the forward strand.
CTCTAGTAAAACAATTAATGGTATTGCAGCGACGTCTTTTCGTTCTGCGTCTCCAAGACGATGTGTTGAGAGGAGCCAGTTGCTGGTTGCCAACTGAAAACGCGGCGGATGGAAAAGAGTCGGGCGATTCGGTCGCGCTCGGGTCGCGCTCGGGCGCGGCCGACAACTTCGGCGTCAGTACTTCTGCGGCCGAGGTGGCAGCTCTACGTCGCCGTGCTCCGTGTACTTCGCTAGTGCGTACTGCAGTGAGAGCGATCGGTGCGAGCTTCAGTGCTGTGCTATGTGAGTGCTGCGGCGTGTGGATGTTGTGGCGCGGAGCGAGCAGCGAGCCGCCCCCGTCGGCGGACAGCGGCGCCGCTCGACTCGCCTCGTGCATGTAAATGTTGCAGTTGTTACTACTAAATTAAAATTAAAAAGTCTAAAATAGTTGAAAATATAACAAAACATAAACTTATATAAGTAAATTAATGTTATTGACGTTCTTTCGCACTTTGAATGGATGACAATACGCAAATAGAACACAACATAGTGCACAGTAACTGTAATATTTCAATATTTTAAATTTTGTCTGAAATTTTTTTTATTCAATTTGAGAAAAGTACAGCGGAGATACTATAAATAAAAATTGGAAATGGGACGACAAAAATCCGCTTGACAAGCGTGGCGATGAAAAAGCATGATTGTTTATTTATTTATCTTTTGTAAGAAAAACTAATGTAAATAATAAATATATTCACGCAACTCCCAATACAGGGGTAGACAGAGGTCAAGTCTAGACAATTAAGTCCCTTTGACCCACCTTCCACCGAAGATATTTTCGGGACAACGTGACAAGTGGTGAGCCCGTCGCCGACTTTATGTCCAAGCCAACGATGAAATTCATACATAAGTTTTTTTTGAAAAACTCATTGGTACTGCCACCTGGGGATCGAACTCGGGTCTCTCTACTCGAAATTCCGACCACCCAACAACTCGGCTATCGTGACTACTAGTATATAGAGAATAAAATACAAAAAGATGACTACATGGTTCCGATTACAAGTTTTTTTTTTTTTTTTTCATTTAAATAAATAGTAAAGTTATTAAAAAATACTATATCATGAACGGAAAATTTAAATAAAATCAAAAAGAAATAAGAGAAAAAAGTCACAATAGGCGAGAGTGGTTGAGCAGTGACCCGAGTCACCAGGAGGTAGGCTCGTTTCAATGAGTTGTTTCTAAACTTATGTACGATTTATATTCCTGGTTTGAGGATAAAGGCAACCATCGTTATCCCAAAGTAAGCTCCGATGAAATGTGAATCGAAAGGAATAAATAGTCTAGACCTCTGGCTACCCACGTATCGTGAAATGGGTGAAGATAAAAAAAAATAACTAGTTTTCTTAGTCTTTTTTTACCAAACCTAAATAAGTCGATGACCACACGTTTAATCATAGCATAAAAAAAGAATTTTTTTTATTTAACCGACTTAAAAAAAGAACACAAATAAGCAAAGAATAACTTATTTTCTGTTTATTTAAATGACTTTGTTTACTTACTAATAAGCTAGAAATCCCGCCAAGTGTTAATAAATTTGTATTATTTGACAGCACTTTCATATTTGTTTTGGAAGCTATTATAGCGGCACTATTTTTAAGCACATCAGTAAGCAGTACTTTTCACAATATTTCATTTAAATAAATAAGTAACTAGTTTAGGTATGAATTTAATTCTTTGCTTTTGGTTTTGTTTATGAAGGCGGTTTATGTTCTAAAAAAAATTATTTTTATCATCCTATAATGAATACAATAATACTTTGAGAGCACAAACTTACCAAGGCTCATACCTACCAGTAGGCAAAGCTGGTGTTCTTAATAATGATAATAATGAGTACGATAAGTGTAAATGTAATCAATCGGTCGAAACTACTTCATGCCCAATGCATCTCTTACCGGGCAGTATCTCTCAACAAACCGTATATTATTGTCTAACTCCTAATCCCTAAAGATTGCAGCGGCTTCTCTCATCCACCTATTATCAAACTTTCAATTTTAAATGATTTCCGCCAAGTAACGCCTGAGTCTATTAACTATTTTAATTCCATCACAAAATAGGTGAAATATTCAAAATGCTTACAATATTTTAGATGTCCAGATTTTCTTAGGATTCCATAATCAGACCCTGGTGACAATAGAATTGTACAGGAAGAACCATTTCAAAAAATATATCGAAATTGGTTCACATCTGACAGGGTTATGAGGTAACAAACATGAAAAAAACATACAACCGACTGAAAAACTTTGGAAATTGGTTTAAAATATTATTAACTCGGGTGAAACAGAAATTTTGAGGGCTTGGCTCGTACAGAAGATTTGGTTAACTCACAGCAAACCCTTTTTATGTGACATGGTTTTTTTAAGGCTTTTTCCGTAGCCGCCCCTTACAAAACCTAGGTATAAGCTGAAGATGTTTATGAAAATACCATACACTGCAAGCTTAACATACTCTGAACTTACAATAAATTAATTATACTTACAAGGTTCTAATAAAGATAAAACTAACGTAATGAAATAATTTCATAAATTTGATTAAAATTAAAAATACAACAAAAACTAATTTCCTTAAAAGAATAAAAAAAACGATAAAAAATATCTTGACGCCATTCCCAATACAGGTAGACAGAGGTCTCGACAATAAGCCTTTCGACCCACCTTGCACCGAAGATATTTTCGGGACAACAGTTGGTGAGCCCGTCGTCATCTTTATGTCCAAGCCAACGATATAATCGTACTTAAGTTTTTGAAAAAAACTCACTGGTACGAGACGGTCACCTGGGCAATCGAACTCGGGTCCAACCACTATCTATCTATCTATCTATCTATCTATCTATCTATCGTGGTTTTAAAAACGATCAATCAAATAAATTGAATCATTCTCCAAAAATTATACCAAACTGTACGATATAATTTTTTTTTACTTTTAAGCATTATCATACAGAACTAGCCATAGTAGTAGAGTCCGTTTAGACAACTATTTGTAGCAAGATGATAGGTGGTGAGCATGTCGCTATGTCCAGTATCCACGGTAACGATACTATATGGTTGAATAGATAAATATTTACACCAACAGCAATGACTCCAGTACTCACTGTACCTCTGTGGACGAGCGGCGTACACACCGGTTATCATGATGTGATATTCGGTCGGGTTAAGATAGAAAACACTTTGTCAACATTTTCTCAGGTCTGGGTGTTTGTAACTGTCACGATAGCCGAGGAGTGAGGTTGTGATGATTAAAAAATGGTATGACGATACCTTTTTTAGTTCTTTGTAATATCTTAGTTGTTTCTGATTCCGTAATACAAGTCTTTCACTTAGGATCAGAGCAATGCATATGATATTGTCGCAATGCATATGACATTACAAAAATGTTTAAGCTTGGCGGGATTCAAACCCGCTACCCTACTAACCAACCCAACTATGCTACCGGGACGTCAATACAATACTGAGAATATTCACATAAGTGTTGATACTAGATCGAGGGTCTCGATGTGAAGCTAGTCTTGCCTTTTGGGACACTCTCAAGTTGTTAACCCCGGTGAGCAGGGAACCATTCGCCATGTTTTCAATATCACTTTCACCCACTGAAATATTTCATCTTTTTCACTGGTTCACCTGTCGCTTCTCATATCGAAATATTACATACAGTCATAAGTTCTTCTCTTTTAATAAACATTATTTTTTTTCTTTCCAACATTTAATTTTTTCTCTTTCATTTCCAATTCTATAAATAATATCTTTGCGCTATTACCCTTACAGGGGTAGACAGAAACCTAGTCCAAATACAATTAAGTCCTTTCAACCCACCTTACACCGAAGACATTTCTTGGTACAAGGTGACCGGTAGTGATTCCGTCGCCATATTTGTTTCAAAGCCAGCGATGTAATTTTTATGTAAGTTTTTGAAAAAACCAATTAGGACAAGACTTTCACCCGGGGATGGAACTCGAGTCTCAATCTTGACTCAATCCCGATCACTCAATCACTTGGACATGTGGATATCGCGACTTATACCACTCGGTAAACGTTTAAAAATAGACCTATAATCGTTATTGCAGTACAGTAATGCAACAAAATGAAATAAAGGACAAACACTCAACTGCTCCTTAGTAGAAAGTAGATCGACAGCTAATGAGATCAAAGGGCTAAGAGAATAAAGTAAACGTTTACAGCAAATTAAAGTTATTACTGAATATTGGAATTAACTACTAGAGTGCTAATGTACTCGTAGATGTCGAAGTAAAGTTTTTCTCGGAATATCTACAAATTTTAGTCGAGTGCGCATATTGTTTATGTTGTTTCCTTTTTGCAATTGTGCTAAAAGGGATCAGATCAAATATTTGATCTACTAAATTACTAGATCGAAGACTACATAGTACTTTAGTACTAAAGCATCGAGTAAATTAGTTTAATTGCTGCGGCAACTTTTTAGTTCCTGTATTATTTGTTCTTCTCTACTATTTATTTCATTTGTTTAGTATGTGTTTATGAAAATGTATGAATTTTGCAAAATTAATATTATATTCATGTGATTCCAAAGGCTGAGAAAAGTAAGTTAGTAATAAGTAACTATTAACTACAATAATTATAGAATTATATATAGCATTATGATTAATTAATGAGTAATAAATATTCGTTAATATAAAAAAGTCACGATAGCCCAGTGGCTGGGTGTTCGGAATTCGAGTCAAGAGACCGGAGTTCGATTCCCAGGTGGTAGGCTCGTACCAATGGGTTTTTTCAAAACCTATGTACGATATATTATATCGTTGGCTTGGACGGCGACGGGCTCACCACCTGTCACGTTGTCCCGAAAATATCTTCGGCCCACCTTCGTGTCGAAGGGACTTTATTGACTAGACTAGACCTCTGTCTATCCCTCTATTGGGAATTGGGTGAAGATATTTATTTATTTATTACATAATGAGTAATAAAGATTATTTAACGACCTTTCAAATATACTGCAGTTCTAGACCTCTCCCGTAAGGCCTCTTAGGACACACACTTTTCTTCCATCATTGATATTAGTGCTAGTAATGAAATAAAATATATGTTCATACATTATACCTAAAGTAATAACTGAAGCAAAACTCATGAAAGTTATTTTTTAATCTCCTACAACAACGGAATGATCGCACTGCAAATGGCTCGAAAACTTTGCCGGCCAATATTTGTTACAACCGACCTTGTAACAAATAAACTTTTTCTCTTGCGGTGACTTCTGAAAGAAAAACTTCATCTCCTAAGAACTATTTTTAGAAATAGAAATAATTTTAGCACCAAATCGTAGCAAAATTTGCCTTATGACAATTTAGTTGAAATTTCTCTGATTCGTGTCGTTATATAAAATACGTGCAAAGAAGCTGCTCCACATACATACTCGTAAACTTATCTATTTTATTTTACTTCGAATTCTAATCATAACAATCTACTAAAGAACAGTTCGATCCCCAGGTGGCAGGCTCGTACCAATGGATTGTACAATTGGATTTTATATAGGATATAAAGGTATTGGGAATGGTGTGAAAATATTGTGATAAGATATATCGAATTATTTAAGTTATAGAACAGAAAATTTCGAAATCAACATTCTTGCTGTTTTGTCCTAGAAGTATCCAGCGTCAATCTCCAACGTTTTCGAGATGAAGTAAACAGCTATTTTGTGAAATCGAAATTAGAATATACATTCGTAAATCGATATCCTCAAAAGAATAAAGCTCAAAGAAAACTCCTTGCTTATCTAATTTTTAGTCAATCTTTTTTTATAACAGTAGAGTTAAATTTTTTGTTTTTAAAAAATCGCCCAGGAGCCTACCTCATTCACAGGGGTACCATTAAAATTATAACAATCCTTTAATAATTCAATCCTCTTTAATAATTTTTTTAAACCTTAATCTTCACGCAATTCCCAATACAGGGATAGACAGAGGTCTGGTCTAGACATTTAAGTCCCTTCGACCCTCCTACCACCGAAGATATTTTCAGGACAACGTGACAGGTGGTGAGCCCATCGCCGTCTTTATGTCCAAGCCAACGATATTAGCACATAAGTATTTGAAAAACCCATTGGTACGAGCCTACCAACTGGGGATCGAACTCGGGTCTATTGACTCGAAATTCCGACCACCCAACCACTCGGCTATCGTGACTTTTTTAAACCGTTTTATGCACATTTAGATGTACATACATACGTACATACGGCCATACGTACATACATACATACGTACATACGGCATCTTGAACGAGTTATTTACTCTATGGAGTATCTGGCGTTATAAAGTTGTGTTTGTTCTTTGTACGTTATGCTCATCGGCACAGAAATGTCTTATCCCAAAAATGTCTTCAGTGGAAGGTGGGTCGAAAGAATTTAATTGATTAGACCTCTATCTACCCCTGTATTGGGAATACCGTGAAGATACTTTTATTTTCGGTATTCTTAATAAAAATATTATAATTTTTTATGTATATACTAACCTTAAAATTATTTCCTAAAATTTTTCTCCGAGAGGTGCTGAATCTAGACAATTAATTCCTGGTACGGCCCTTTTTTTCAAAATAAATATTGTTTCTGTATGAGCTGCATGTCCCCATTGCGAATTAACATTTGACATTATGCTATAGAAGTAACTAAAATAAACAATTCTAGCTGTATTTACATTAGACATTCATATTATTTTACTTAAAGCGCAGAATTTACTAGTAAATTGGAATATTTGGAGGCTCCATCGAAGTTTTGTATTAAGAGTTATTACTTAACTTTTCTTAATTATTTAGTAGTATATTTGTATCTGCTATGTGTTTAACATTCACTAATATTAGGCGTAGAAAATGTTATACGTTTAATTCCGAATTAAACTATTAGCATATATGTATGTTAAGAACATCATTGTAATTATGTTTGCTCACTGAGTACGTTGTGAGACACACCGCGACCCGCGAAACGTGGCTGAACATATTTAAGTATTAAAAGTTTTACTTAAAGAAGCAATTTAAAGGCAGCATTTTGTCAACTTTTTTATAGAAAAGGGAAGCAAACGAGCAGGTGGCTCACGTGATGGTAAGTGATTACTGCCGCCCATGAACAATATACCAGAGGTATAGCAAATGAATTAAATATATGAAACGAATATAGCAATACTTTATTATGAAACGAATATAGAAAAAATTTGTTAAATATTTGTGTTATAAAGACCATAAATTATTTACAACATACTCTGAAGCTTGTAAATACTATCGTTTAGACACACTGGAACTCAGGCGACGACAACATGATATGATGCTACTGCATGGGTTATGGTCTGGGGATATAGATTGTCCAGCTCTGCTTTCTAAAATATCTCTACGAGTTCCAGTGTACCATACAAGAAACACAAATTTGTTTAGTGTACCCTTGAGAAACTCAAACTATACTAAAAACTCCACGCTGTGTCGTATTGTTGAAACTTATAATAAATACTATTCTAATGTAGACATATACAATCTATCCAAAAGCCGGTTTAAACATGAAATCATTAAAATAAACAGGGCATAAAGCACACACACACACACACACACACACACACACACACACGCACACGCACACACGTACACACGCACACGCACACACGCACACGCACACACGTACACACGCACACGCACACGCACACGCTCCGCAATGTCAATATTATTAATAAGTTTAACAAATTGTGTAATCTTTATTGGCCTTACTGTTAACAAAATGAACAATTGTAAATACTTAGTGATACGCTCTATGATTACCTAAATAAACAAAATAAAAAAAATTAAAAAATAAATACTTCCCCGGTCGGGCCGGCCCATACATGCAACAAAAAAGCTGATGCGTGGCTCTATCACTGATACAAAAAAAAACTTTATGAAGCTTTTAACACATCATTTAATAATTCCTCTATTTCTGCATTTCATTTCAGCAGAACATTTTGTTCTTTTTATATTGCTTACATTAATTACTAATGCTACTACCACTTGACAGACGGATCCAGTATTAATGAATTTATGTAATGGACCATGGGAATCATTCCTCGTTTTTCTTAAGTCATCTCAATCATATCATAGGATTACTTACGCTTAGTCCTCAGTCTAGTATTGAATTCCTATCTATGTTTAATTTAAAGGCCTTAATGTTAAATCTAAAAATCGTAATGTTTAGTAGGCGGTAAAAATTATAAATTTATTTTGGTTACATAAAATAAAATAACGTCATCCAAACACACAGTGTGTCGAAGAGTAATCCCTTTTAAAAATATAAAAGGGCATAATTTGTATTGAAAGGTTTTCTCTGGGACAATAAGAGGATTACGAAGGTGCGTGAAAAGCTTTTGTTAGCTTAAGCTCTGATAAAACAAAAGGGAGTGTAATCTGCAGTAGAAACACTTATTTAAGCTGATTGTATAGTAATAGTTCTTTAGTGTTACGAATTGTTTCTGTTAGATAAGTATTCTTTTGAATTTTAAAACGTTTTAAATATGTACTATCTTTTTTACTATCTATCTTTACTATGTATTTACATTTATAGAAATATTTAATACTAGCTTCTGATCGCGCATCACAAAATTTATCAAAGTTCCCGAAATTCCTACTAGATCCTTCAATATATTTGGGTAAAATGAACCTATTCCGCTCTCCGCAACCCTAATAAAACAAATCAGAATCCGTTAAACAATATCACATTGCATATCTCTCCCATGGGAGCCGTATATTTTATGAGGTAAATATTAACCGGTGAACCATTCCAGACTATATCTATTTCTTTGCCAAACTTTTTGCAGATCAGTTCAGCTGTTCTGGCATGATTGAGTAACATATATCCATCCATCCAAACCTTATAATGTTTAAGTAATAAGTAAGACGACAAAGATTTAGTAAAGGTTCAGCGTAGACAGGACGATACGAATAAGTTTGGTTAGTTTGCCAGAAATCTTGACTGCTTTCATACGAACATCTCCGTCGGCGGCACGTGTATTTGTGGTGCGATCGACACCCCGACCCCGCCTGTAACGTAACGACTCGGTTCCGACTACTGTTTATTCATCGTCCAGTGTTGAGCTTCGGCTTACAGTTATTTGTTATAAATACTAGTCTGAAATTAATTAATAGTAAATATTTCATATGTATTTTATTTATAATGAATTGCGACGAGACAGTAATTATATAATGTTATGTGTACATTGTGTAGCTTTTGATCTAAAAAATATTATTATTCTTTACGATGCAACAACAGGTTAGTATTTGTGTTTTTTAATAATTTGATGTATAAACAAATTTAAGAAGCAAAAGTAATTTAAATAAGAATAAACTCATTCATTATTCTCTCTTTAATTAAAAAAAAACAAGTAGCTTTTAAGTGCTTTACTTTTCTCAAGATAATATAAAAAGGAAATCCGGTTAAGTATTTCCTCCTTTAGCATTTAACGAGCGTTTTCTGCGAAGTGGCCATTTATCGTTACTTTGTTGGGAGCGCGGCGTGCCGCGGCTGCTCGTTTTGTTTCACAAGCCACGCCGCCGTTACCGCGACCTCTATGCAATACAGCGAAGTACGAAGGACGGCAAAAGATTAACAAATTATCTGGGCGAGTGAGTGGTGGCACTGGCTGTCTTCAGTTCAAATAATATAGCGGCGAAATATTTTTTCGTACCTCCTATATAGCTTTGAGATATTTTATCATACTTTATTTTCATTATACTGTAATTTGTTGCGCTATTTTATTCATAACATAATTCCATTACTGTAAAAATTTTGGGACTTGTAATCAAAATACTGCGAGAAGCAGATTGGATAATCCTCTCTTAATTACAGGATTGCGTACTGTCCAAAACTGGTGGAAATAAGCTCTGTAAATTTACAATTAGTGGCTAAAGATGTGAGTGATCTGGCGTTATAATAATGAAAATCTACACCCTTTCTGCTGATCATTTGTTGTCGTTTTTTTCTCAATGATAATAATAAAAATCTCTAACGATTAGTATAATTTCTTTAAAGATTATTTGATCACCCAAGATTTTTTTTCACAAATTTTATTCCAACGGAATCCAAACAGAAAATGGCTAAGGCTACCCACATTAAATTAACACCTAGCAACATTTAGCACTTTAAATTTTGTGTGATAAAAAGTGATAGCCGAGTTGGTAGTGACTCCTTCGAAGCTAGAGATTGCGGGATCCAATGCCGCTTGGGGCAAGCATTTGTATGATGAATTGTGCTCGAGTCTAGGATATATGGATACATGAATATTTATTTGTTTAAAACACGTATCTGTGACCGTGTGATAACGTTGTAAAAATATTGCCATTCCCTTTCTACCTGTCAGTGTCGTAAGAGGCGAATAAGGGAAACAGCCTTGAACATCGTTATGGCAACCGGTAGATGGCGGGATAACCATTTCTAAAAATATCAGACCAAAATAATCAGGCCGAAGATGGGCAGCAGCGTCTGCGGTGCGAGTGGTCTGGTTCTGCGATCCCCAATCCGTCTGCCAAGCGTGGCGATTATGGCAAATCCTCTCTATGGGAGGGGCCTACGTCCTGCAGAGGACTTTTATAGGCCGTTATGTATATATGTATGTATCTGTGTAAGTATATTGTACTTAGTCAGATGGTACCTGCCACGTTATCCCTAATAGTCTGCTGTGAAAGGTGGGTTGAAGCTTTCTGTCTACCCTAATATTGAGAGTTTGCTAGAAGATTTTTTAAATTAAAATTATTACAATCGTTAAAAGTGCCAGGCAATAGTGATCTCAGTACAGCAGACAGCTATTGCGATCGCCAATTCGGCTGATAAGTATGGCGATTATGGCAAAGCTTCCTTAGCGGAGATTTCTACGTTCCATAGACTATTACAGGCCTTTAAGAAAAGATTAAAAATAACAACTCATGGCATTCAATATAACATGGATAGTTAATGTTATATTGCATTATTCTTTCTATCGATGACCAATATGACGCGATCGATAATAAGCGAGAGAGATGTAATGTAATTTCCTCGGTTTTGCCATAATCACCACGCTTGCCAAGCCGATTGCCGTTCACAATAACAGACACATCGTACTATACGCGTCCGTCACCGTTCAGCCCAATTATTTGTCTGGTATATTTCAAGATGGTTATCACGCTAAGCGCCGGGACCCTCCGACGTTATCAAAGCTTTTCCTTTAGTTGTTTTTTACGACCCTCAAGGAAAGATAAATGTAGCTGAATTCATACGACGACATTACAAAAATTTATACAAAATACCAACACATACTAACATTTTTAAACAGATCAGTCTATTGATAAATCAAATCAAGTTCAACAGTGGATCTATAGTTAGAACAATATATCTGATAGTTAGGCCGCTTCAGTATACAGTAGTTCAGATTAACAGTAAACAAAAATTAGGTACCATTGGGAATGGTGAATGCCGATGGTACCTACTAGGTAGTAGTTTACAGTTTATTCAAAGCTCTTACGACAAATTACTTTCCGTTTCCTAAAAGACCTCCTTTATAGGTAATCTAAAAAATCAATCAAAGTTTTGCTTATTTTTATGTAGGGAGCTCGTTCGAAGATAGGCAGCGATGATGGGCGCGCGGCCTGCGGCGCTGCTGGCCGCGCTCACTGCACTGGCCACGGCCAGCGCGCCCGTAGGTCCGCCCTCCCGCCTGGGCGCCCCGGCCACGACCGACTTCGGTGCCACCGAGCTGGGCGCTGCGGAGCTGGGCGCCGCGGAGCTGAGTGCCGCGGAGCTGGGCGCCGCCGAGCTCGAGGCGGCGGGCGTGCCGGCCTGGCGCGAGCTGTGGCAGTCCTCGCTGGAGGCGCTGCGCCGCGAGCCCACCATCAACAACACGCAGGAGGACGTGCTGGTGCAGCTGGGCGGCGTGGCCTTCCTGCACTGTCCCGTGCGGAACCTCGGCGAGCGTGGCGTTCGTATTCACAGCAATTCACCCCTTTTCTCAGCGGCCTATTACAGTCAATTGCAGGCGTTCCAAGCAGACGCTCCCAAGCACCTATAGCAGTACAAGATACTCTCAAAAACTTATGTCCGCTATGGTTGCTATGGCTTTTCGTAGTACTCTAATCCCTTTAGTCTTCGGTAATCATTGCAATTTTTAAGTATTTCCTCTCATCTGTTACGATACCACACAGAATGCATTGGAAATTTTATACGTTTCCACGTTTTACAATATTCTAGTGACAATTTAAGAAGAAATAATTTTCTTTCTGTTATACAAATAGGTTTCTTGGGTGCGGAGAAGAGACTGGCACATTATAAGTTCTGGTGTTTTTATGTACACCAACGATGAACGCTTCCAGGTAATTACTGAATTTCTCACAATAAGTTATAAGTTAATATTTATTGACACCTTTTTAAAATGGTTTTCTGGAAAATTTTTGCAGGTACTACATAGCGAAGGTTCCGACGACTGGATCCTACAAATTAAATACGTGCAAAAACGCGACAACGGCACATACGAATGTCAGGTAAAAAATAAATTGTACAAATAGTATAACTGAAATGTAATCTATGTATATTTATATACTTATGTATTTATGTACTTAATTGTATTTGTAAAATTTAAAAGGTATCCACGGGTTCTGGCACCTTATCAAGACTTGTTCATCTGCACATAGTTGTGCCTGAAGCATTCATACTTGGTGCTGAAGAATACCACGTAGATGCCGGCTCCACCATCAATCTCGTCTGTATCATCGAAAAGGTAATTAAATAGAGGATTTTATTAAAAATGTAATCGTAATATCATAGGAGAACTCAATCAACTGTACAATAATCGTGTCCAATATTTTGTCTATAACACGTGAAACGACAATGCTAAAGCTTAATAACCACTTCATCTCCAATCATTTAATACCTATCTACTAGGCAGTTTCTATTGACAAATCGCAGTATTACTGCTAACTCTTTATCACAGGAGTGCTATGACTTTCGTCATCAGGTGACCAGCTTTAGATGATAACTCGTCTATTATATTATTATTTATTATTATTATTATAGTCCCTGACTGAGTAGTCAAAGCCAACAAAATGCTTTAACATTCTAAATTCCCATTAAATTTAGGGAATTTGCTAGGGATTTATCATCATATCACTCCAACTGCGAACTGCGACCAAGGGATCAACTTTCAATTAAAAATGAATATTCCGTTTTGATCCACAATTGGACGAAATTAACGTATATTCGAAAGAGCATCAAATTTTCTCCATTTTGAAGTTGATTAAAATATTCTTTGGTAAATTCTATCAAATCCGAACTGAGTTATTTCCTTTTTTAATGATTGTATCTTTTTTAAAATAATAATAAACCTTTATCACCACGATACTATTTGATCAGCGACCTTTACAGTTTAAATTTGGTGAGTTACATTATGGAATAAAAGACAAACCGTCATCTTCATCTGTAGATCTGTAGTCGTAACCATGTCCTAGAAAACTTGAGATGTCAAATATTTTTATTACGCAATTTTATTGATTTTTAAAGCATATTTGTTATGCTGAACTTTTAGGCGATTAAATGAAAGAGAAAAATGTTTTTAAAATATCAACTGACACGGGCGGGATTCGAACCCGCGACCTCTGCCGATCTGTGGCAATCCTTTTTCTCTTTAATTTAATGTCAAATATTTTTTCCCAGCCATAGGAAAAATTTAAAAATATTTGATAGTGAATTTTACTTTACTTCTCAGTCAAAAATTTTGATTACAAAAAAGCTCCAACGATCTAGTCGCCTAGTTGGTCGCCGACCTTAGAAGCTAGGGGTAGCGGGTTTTAATTCCCGCTTGAGATAAGTATTTGTGTGATGCATACAGAGTAATAAACTAATCGTTGTGGTCGCTGTCGGGCAGAGCCCGGCGCCGCCGCAGTACGTGTTCTGGTATCACAACGCGCGCATGATCAACTACGACGCGGCGCGCGGCGTGAGCGTGGCCACGGCGCCCGGCGCGCGCACGCAGTCCGCGCTGCGCATCCGCGGCGCCGCGCCCGCGCACTCCGGGAACTACTCCTGCCGCGCCGCCAACACCGAGCCCGCGCACATCTACGTCTACGTCTCCGAGGGCAGTACGTGTCCGCCTCCCCTTGTCCTCTACTGCTCGCAGCGCTGCACTGTGCGCCTTAAACCTCCCCCTTCGACAATTTACACTCTAGCTTACTATACTAACGAATAACATCGGGTCGAAGCGAGGCGGTAAACGAATTACTTACTTCTTGGGAGTCCAGTAACTGGCGTTACAAGCTTCTGTTTGTTCACTGTATTTACTTTATGCACATTTGTATTCTTACAAAAAGGATTAAAGTTTTTAGGTACATACGAGTACACTACATTTTCATTTTTTGTTAAATTAGAAATTCAAAGAATCAGCTGACACGAGCAGTTGACAATTAGTACGCATAATTTCTGGTAGATATCGCCTCTGATTACGGTGTACAAAAGGGAGATTATTTAAATTTTTCATTGAATACTAAAATTTGCCGTGTGGTGTTCTTCTTCTCTCATGAGAGGCGACTAAGGGAAAAGATTGATTGGCTATCGAAAGTTGTGGAATAACCATCTCAAAAAATATCAGAAATAAAGAAAACAAACCGACAATGGACAGTAACGCCAGAGATGCGGATCCGAGACACGAGTTCGATCCCCAGGTGGCAAGCACGGTCCAATGGTTTTTTTTTTTTTTTCAAAACTTACATACGATTTATACTTGGCTTGTACATAAAGACGTCGACTGGTTCACCACCTGTTACGTTGACTCAAAAATGACTTCGATGAAAAGAGGATCGAAACGACTTGACTAGACCTCTGTCTACCCCAGTATTGGGAATGGGGTGACGATATTTTTTATATCAGTTTCTGTATTGAACTGTATGCAGAAGAGCTGTTGTTAAAGATTGAATGTGACAGGCGACAAGATGGCGGCAACGCTGAGTCGCGACGCGGGCGCGCAGGGCGCTGGCAGCGTTGCGCTGCTGCTCGGCGCGCTGCTACTCGGCGCTCTGCTGGCGTGCGCCGCAAGCGCGCCGCTTTGAGTGCCCATCGTGCTCTGTGCCTGCGACTGAACTGCGTGAATGACACGTTCAAGCAAAAGTGACGAGCCTAAAAGAACCTATAAACTGTTAATAATCTATTATTTATGACTATTTATGAAGAACTCGGAGGATGTCTTACTAAAATATCAGTATTTAAAGTGAATTGCTCAAAATGTATTTACGTGATCTAAAATGTTGTATATAATTTAATATGCATTATTATTATTTCGTTACATTTTATTACAGAATGAATTTCGATTTCAGCCATTTGGGCACCTTGAATGAATAAAATATACTAAGTTCAGTACCAGAGATGTGATCGCTGTCGGTTGTACACAAGGGTACTTACGAAGAATCGGTAAAGAGTATATTTAGTATACTTCATATTTTCATCTCTGGAATTATGACTTTTGAAAAAAAGAATTATGATGCGATACACGATTATATAAAAGAGTACGTTTAGCTCTTGTAAATCAGTGACAAAAAGTATGGTGGAACGGAAAGATTTCTTTGAATTTTGAAAATAAAATGGTACCCGTTTAAAATTTTCGGGACATTCCATAAGAATATAGAAACACTATCATTACCACACTCATTATTTTAATTAACTTGTACTTAAATTTCAAGGAAAATTTTTGTTATAATTTGCTTAAAACGACGTTATAATATATTTGCAGTAAAATTGATCTTCGTCCATACATAGTGTACATATTATAATATTATTTGTTAAGCGACTCGAGAGCATTATGTGGAATATATTGTTTTCTGTTAATAACTAAATTAACATTGATAAATTATATCATAGAGCATTGTTATTCAAACACTACTATGAACTGAGATTTAATATCTAAGATAAATTTAATTTAGGAATAAATTTAAATTACTTCTGTTTTTCTTGTCTTATTTCTAACTTACCACAAATTATCCTCTTATCATAATGATACATAGTAAGTCACCCTTACCTCTTGTTAGTTATCCCATCCTTTAAAAAAAACAGTGCGTTTGCGGTGAGCTGCACACAATCCACACATCCTCCAACCACGGGCTTGCCCTCTTAGTAGCACGAACTTTGATCGAAGTCGCGGATGAAAGCGCGTATAAACGTGATTCAAGCCGACAACTGGTCCAAACTCAGTGAATATACGTCGTACGACTAAACCCAAAGCACGCTAATCCATTTTTAGTTTAAACTAGTATAAAACAACGGCTTTGCCAGGGCGCACCAGATTTTAAGATTGAAATTTAATCGGTCAGTTTGATTAACGTAATAATTATACATACATAGAAATAATTGTAAAGATCGTTTTGATGTTGGGTCCTAGATGCCGCTACATGTTATTTGAGTTGTGCTATGGCTATTTGGCTGTTATGTAATTTATAAGTAAAGCACTTGAAATATTATAATTGTTGCTTCTTGCTCGTCCAGTAATATATACACAGTGCGGCGAGAGCAGTCAGTCTTTCTTTCTTGCATACCGAGTGGCCCATTGTACCTCTAGTGGTGTACATATGGTCCGAGCGATCCGGATACTATCCGGCTTTTCGGAAGTTCATGGAGTGAACCCATTTTTAACTTGTAAAATATTTTCAATTGTAACTATTGCTTGTGGATATTATAACAATATCTAAGATAGTGTACCTAGGAATTATAATTGTAATTTTGTCAATATAACAAGAACGTCAGCGAAAAATATGGATAATTTAATATTTTGTCAGGAAGATTTGAGTTCTCGAGTCAAAAAGGCTGATATTAATTTTAATAAGAGTCCGAGAGAACGTATTACCAAAGAGTATGTAGAGTCGCGTTTAGAAATTTTTTGGAAGAACAAATTTGGTGCGAATTTCTAGCTGGCCACAAAGAACTTATAAAAAATGTACCTGCTAGAGAATTGAACAAATCTAATTATTTTAAAGTTGACATATACAATAATACTGAAAACATTTATATGACCTATAAGACTAATCTTAAAACGTTTTTAGCGGAATTTTCAATGAATTCTGCGGGTCAGAGACAAAGTAAGAAGACTGTTAAAACTGGTGTAAAATTGCCTAAATCTAATATTCCACAATTTTCAGGCCAATACTCTGAATGATTTTTTTCTTTAAGTTCCGTTTTAAGATTCCGAGAGCTATTTAAAAGTAAGCGGCCCTGATAGTAACTCAAAAGCTGACAAGCTAGCGACATCAATGCAGGAGGTCCTTTTGGATCTCAATGTCCGCATTAGTCGTCCAACGCAGGAGACGTTCGGCTGAGGGATCTCGATGACGCCGTCAGCCCTTCGGAGCTCGCTAACGCGGTCGCAGAAGCAGGAGGTTGCTCAATAGAAGAGATAAAAGTAGGAGTGATCCGCCGAACATCCACTAGTATGGGGACATGTTGGTTGCGTTGTCCGGTCACAATAGTCCGCAAATTAGCGGAGATTGCGCGCAGTCCTGCAATTTCTGCCGACCACCAGAACACAGCCCTGCGCTTGGGGTGACTGGTCCGGGGCATTGACACATCGCAGATTCGTGTCATTGTTCCCCGAAACCAGTTCGCTTCTTCTTCTGGGTCAGACGAAACCTCTTCGGTGATATCTGGCCATGTCGTAACGGTGGCGGCAGCTTCGACCATGTCTCGATCTAACCGCTTGAGACACCAACGTCGCGGCGGACTGCTTTCGCGGCGGCTAGTCATGGTATCAGGCCGGCCGAATGTCATCGAAAGCGATGTAACGGTGGTCCGATAACGTAACCACCTCCTCTGCGACCCGCCAACCTGACACCAGACGTATCGCAGAAGGAGTCACCCATGTTAAGTCCACGACCGACTCCCCCTGCCATCGCACGCAAGTGCTTACTGACCCCCGATTTATGAGTCGGAGGTCAAGACCAGTCGCCCATTCTTTTAAAATCTCTCCCCTCGGACTATCTCTGGGGTTTCCCCATGCCTTAGCGTGGGCGTTGAAGTCCCCCAGGATAATCAATGGACGAGGTTGACACCTGCGAATGCAGTTTGCCACCCCATCAAGGTACAGCTCGTAGTCGGCGAGTGACCTGTTGGGAGAGACGTAGCAGCCTATGATGGCCATGGTACCCCATTGCACTTCAACAAAGCCTTGCCCCTCTCTCAATAAGGTGCAGGGTGGGGCACCTTCTCCGTCCCCTCAGTAGATGGCTACGGAACCCGAGTCGTCACCTGACCAGTGGGGATGATCAGGAACGACGTAAGGTTCCGCCACTACTGCTAGGGCAACCCGCCACTCCGCTATGGTCTGCATAAGCAGATCTTGCGCGTAGCGGCAGTGGTTCAGGTTGCCCTGGAGGACTTTTAGGGACGGGAAGGTGAGATCTCAACGACCTCCATTTCCGAGCCCACTTGGCCCAGTCTTGCATCTGCAGCTGTCGACGTTTCTGCGGAAGCCAGAGGTGTTATTCGGCTTACGCTCAGCTTTTTGGTGGACGAGCCACACCTTGTTCCTAGCCTGTGATTTGCTGGACGTCTTAAGTCTGAACACAGTGGGCATTTCAGTATCGACGCTGTGCACTGATTTGCCCTGTGACCACGCTCGCCACAGGCGTAACATCGATCCCCTCTGTTTATGTTGTTGGGGCACCGGCTACCAAAATTTTTTTTAACATTATAAGCTAGCGTTTAACTACATCCCACCTGATGGTAAGTGGCGATGTAGTTTTTGTTGGTAGGCACACTAGCTTAGAAAAAGCCTATGCACTCTTCTCTTGAAGACACCCACATTGTAATCGGACGGAAAGACTGATGCAGGCAAATTATTCCAGTCCTTTGCTGTACGCATTATGAACGACGAAGCAAAACGCTTCGTCCGAATGCAGGGTATATCGACAACAAAAGGATGGAGACCCGCCGTGCGTCTTGTTGTCCGATGATGGAAAGGGGAAGGGGGAATTAACTCATGTAATTCCTTCGCACACTCTCCAAAATGTAACCTGTAGAACACCGAGAGACTGGCCACGCGACGTCTGTGTTCGAGACTGGACAAATTGGTAGTAACCAAGTCAGGATCACCGATTAGCTGCTTGGCCCGTCCCTCCACAGAATCCAAGGCTGCCAGTTGATATTTAGGAGCTCCAGCCCATATGTGGCAGCAGTACTCTACAGCCGACCGGACCTGAGCTTTATATAGGGTCAGAAGCTGTCCCGGAGTAAAGTAACGCCGCACTTTTGCAAGAACTCCCAATCTCCTTGCAGCGGCTTTAGCCTTAGACTCAATGAACCGTCCAAAGTTAAGGTTTGACGTGATTTCGACTCCTAGTAACTGGAGGCGGTCGGTGTATTCCAGAGATACATTCTGAAATTTAGGAGCCAAGGTGAACTGGCTCCTTTGGCGGAGAACAGACACGCTTGCGTTTTGGTGGCATTGAATCTCACAAGATTGGTATTGCCCCAGTTGGAAACTGCCTGTAATGTAAGATTCATACGCTCTACCATTGCCTCCCGAGCAGACTGTACTTGATCCTGTCTGGCCTGAACACGCGCCAGATATCTCTCCACAACTGTGCTGTCATCTGCATACCCAAAGAGACCGGGCTCGAGCATTTCGTTTATGTGCAGCAGAAAGAGAGTTGCGGAATCGCCATAGCCTCCGACGAGCAGCCGTCAATAACGACTCGCAAAGACTGTTCCCGCAAAACAGGGGATATACCATATGAAGGAAGCTTATTGATAAGGCTAGCATGCCAGACCCTGTCAAAAGCCTTCGAGACATCCGCGAAACCGCGAGTGCTTCACCGCTGTTCCCGAGGGCCTCACCCCATAGATGTGTGACATACACTAGAAGGTCCCCAGTTGACCGATTTCGGCGAAACCCGTACTGTCGATCGCTAAGGAGATCGTTATGTTCTAGGTATGCCAAGAGGTGCGAGTTCAATATACGCTCCATAATCTTACAGAGTATGGAGGTAATTGAAATAGGTCGATAATTGACTGGGTCAACACGGCTACCTTTTTGGGCACGGGCTGCAAGTTAGCAAGCTTCCAGGATTTGGGAACTATTCCAGTCTTCAAGGAGAGGCGATAAAAGCGTGTCAGAACACGTCCGTTTTCCAAGCACCGGAAGCAGTGCATGGGTCTGGGCTCTAATATGTCCACTCGAGCTGCCGTTAGGTTAGGTTAGGATAGGTTAGGTTAGGTTAGGTTAGGTTAGGTTAGGTTAGGTTTTTCTTTTTTTTTTTTTTAGTCTTGTACCCCTGACATGGGAGATCAGGGCCTTTCTTATTCTTTTATTGTGTATTTTTCCAAGTGTTTATTTTTCTATACTTATCCAATTATTATGGTTTATATTACTTATCTATGCTCTATATTATCTATCTTCTATACTTATATGTGTTCTTATTATATACACGTTATTCTACGTAGTTTTCTCCTATGATGCTTATACTGTGCATTTATATTTACATTTTAACGTAGGAACTTGTACCATATACTTTTGTATATGTTACAGTTTTACTATTATTTGCCTTTTACTTATTTTTATTTACAACTTTCTTTGCTACATACTTACAGTATTTTATAAACCTATTTCTAATTTTCTTATCTCTTATTATATGTGCTATACTGTCTTTACTTATTTTCGTCTCAATTTCACTTTCTACCTCATTTCTTACTTTACTATATATAGGACACTCAGTGATAAGTTGGATTATATCCTCATTCCTCTCTTGATCACAGACACACGACGGGCTCTCTTTACACTTAAAACGATGCAAATATTCAGAGAACCCGCCATGGCCTGTCATCACCTGTATTGCCATTGGGTCTAAGTTCAGTTTTCTTATAATTGAGTAAGCTTCACCAGCATCCGGAAAGAATATTTTAGTAGTCGTTGCCGTATCGCCCTCCCTATAGCGCGTCTTCCACTCGTTGATCGTTTCCTCGCGGATTTGGCTCTTAACGAAGGAAACTGGGCATTTGTCGTAGTTAGGCCGTCTTTTAATTTTGAGTGCTGCCTCCTTTGCTAATTGGTCTGCTCTCTCGTTTCCTTCCATCCCAGCGTGAGCTTTACCCAGTAAAGTGTAACAGATTTGCCCTGTCTTTTAATTTTCTTTATATTTTCTACAATATTTAGCGCTAATGGATGGAAGGAATCACCTTGGATTGTTGTCTGAAGAGCAGACTTGGAGTCGCAATATATATTGCAACTTTGTGCAGAGTCTTGGAGCACTTTGAAGCAGTCCAGCCAGCAGCAGGGCTGAGTTCAGAGACACCGTTTTATAAGCTTTGATTATTTTCTGCACAAAGCCGCGTTGCGTCGTATCGAGCAACTTTTTTATTTTAATTTTATTTGTTGCGAACGCCCAAGCACCAGCCGCATACATAACTATCGGTTCTACCACTGCAATATATATAGTCCTAATTATCTCCGGGTTCAGCCCCCAGTGTATCTTAGCGGCCCTCGACAGCTGACTGTACAGGTTTTGTGCCTTACGGCATACATTAAGGACATGATTGTTAAATGTTAACCTGTCATCAACTGTGAGGCCGAGAATTTTTATTTCTCTGGACCAATTTATATGCTCCCCATCCATGCTCAGAACTGGCGAATCATGTTTTAACTTATTTGTTATTAACATGGCCTTAGTTTTATGTGGCGCAAATGTGAGTTTATTTTTAATTCCCCAATTCCGAACATGGGCAAGTGCAGAGTTTGCTCTTTCTTCTACTTCTATTGCCGTATCCCCGGAGAAAATCAGGACTACATCGTCCGCGAACGCTTGATAGTGCTCCCCTTTTTCTTGCAGCTCCTTAAGAAGTGGATTCAGCAGTAAGTTCCAGGACGTTGGACCCCCTACCGAGCCCTGCACACACCCTTTTGTCGGTTTCCTAACCCAATCCGCACCTGCATACCTGACGCGCACTGTTCTATCCTTAAAATAGCTGTCTACCAGGCGCCTCAGGTTACCTGGGCATCTGGTTTCTGCCAGTCTGCACCGTATTGATGGCCACCACGCATTATCAAAGGCTCCCTCTATGTCCAATGATACTAAAACTACTTAGGTTAGGTTAGGTTAGGTTAGGTTAGGTTAGGTTAGGTTAGGTGAGGTTAGGTGAGGTTAGGTGAGGTTAGGTGAGGTTAGGTGAGGTTAGGTGAGGTTAGGTGAGGTTAGGTGAGGTTAGGTGAGGTTAGGTGAGGTTAGGTGAGGTTAGGTGAGGTTAGGTGAGGTTAGGTTAGGTTAGGTTAGGTTAGGTTAGGTTAGGTTTTTTTTTTTTTTTGTGTTCACCGCTAAGGTGTCCTCCAACACAAGTCGGAGACTTTACTCAGCTGTGTACGGACGTTTACATTTTTTTTTTTTCACTGTCCTTGCTCTGTTGGATGGTAAGTAGATGATAATGGTATCAACAATTACCTGTGTTTATGTTTTATTCTGTTTATGTGCGTTGTCTGTATTATTATTACTTTTTTTTTTTTTTTCTTATTTAACACATAATTAAAATGCTTATGGTCTAGTATTTACATATTGAGTTCTATTAGCTAATTATATCAACTTTTGGTTAGTATATTCCGAATATATACACAGTATATATTATTATATACTTATTACTTAGTCTTATTTCTTTTAATGACATCTTTTGCTATATCTGTACAATACTCTATGAACTTATTTCTATTTATCTTAGACTCTAACAAAATAGGCAAATTTTCTTTACATATTTTAGTATCTAAGTCTATCTCTAATGATATTTTTTTCGCACAATACTTAGGACATTCTAATAATAAATGTTCTACAGTTTCTTCTATTCAGACTCACAAGCACATTCTGGAGAGTTTTACATTTAAATCTGTATAAATAACTTGAAAACCCTCCGTGACCAGTGAGCACTTGCACTGTTACAAAATTCAGTTTGAGCTTCTGCAACAATCTATACGCTAGCCTAGCATCCGGAAAAAACATTTTGGTAACAGCTGCGGTACTACCCAGTTTATAGCGCTCATTCCATTTTTCTATGGTGTCTAACCTGATCTGTCGCTTAATAAATGAAATAGGACATTTATCATAGTCTGGTGCGGTCTTTCTGTAGAGAGCGGCTTGTTTAGCCAGTTCATCTGCTCTCTCGTTACCCAGCACCCCTACGTGTGCTCTAATCCAGAAGAGACGAATAGTTTTGCCCTGGTCTCTAATGGACATTAGATTAAGTCTAATGGCCATTACTAATGGATGATAAGAGTCCCGATTTCACTAAATATGTCACTAAATACGTTGGTTACAGTATAATTGTGTTCCAGTACTATCTTTGTTGCCTGGAAGATAGCGTACATTTCAGCCTGAAAAACGGTGCAGAACGGTTCGAGTTTGAATTTCTTGGTTTTTATCTCAGCATCATTATACCAACACGATAATGCTGCTCCGACTTTACCCTCAATTCTGCTGCCGTCCGTGTAGATCTGCATTCCTATTATGTTATGCTCTTCTAGAGTTCCAGTCGCTGTGTCTTCCAGGCATTCAAAACTTATTTCAATTTCCCTTGCCGGATGAGGTGACTTCAGAAAACATACTCTTTCCTCTAACTCCCTAAAACCAATCTCCTCCTGGGGTTTACCTCTCTTCGCTTCATAAGACAGGCTGCTTCCTTGAGTCGAAGATCAAGAGGAAGCAGTCCCGCCAGGACAAGAGCAGCATTTAGGGAGACTGTTCGGTATGTTTTGCATATTTTTTGCGCAAAACCTCTCTGGATCACATTTAGTTGCTTCTGGATGCTTATCTTTTCCGCCGCTTTGGCCCATCCACTTGCTGCGTATAAGATAATTGGTTCTATTACTGCCTCGTATATCGTCCTGATAACCTCCGGATTCAGTCCCCATTCAAGTTTAGCTGTACATGCAAGCTGTTTGTAGATATTAGCCGCTTTCCGACACACCATTTGCGCATGTTTTGGAAGGTCAGCTTTAGATCAATTATCAATCCAAGTATTTTAATATCTTCTACCAGCTTTATGTCGGTTCCTCCATGTGCAAGTGCGGAATATCGTATTTAAGTTTTTGGTGATGATCATGGCGTGTGTCTTCTGTGGCGCGAACTTAAGCTTATTTTTCAGTCCCCAATGGAACACATAATTAAGAGCTGCATTGGCTTTCTCTTGTATGATTGAGGTTACTTTTCCAGAAAATATCAAGACGATATCGTCGGCAAAAGCTTGGCAGTACACACCAACTTCTCCAAACCATCCAACAAAGGGTCCAGTAAAGATTCCAATATGTGGGTCCTCCGATAGAACCCTGTACACAGCCCTTCGTCATTATTTTTGTGTAAGTAGCACCCGCGTATCCCACACAGACCCTCCTATCTTCTAAATAACTTTTTACCAAACTTTGCAGGTTTTGCGGACAGCGTTTCTCTGACAGCCTGCAGCGAATTGCTGGCCACCAGGCGCTGTCGAACGCGCCTTCTATATCGAGAGATACCACAATATTAATATATTTCTTTTGTAAATTTTGTTTGACGTGTTGTAAAAGATCATACAATGAGTCCTCAGTACTACGTTGAGGAACGAACCCGTACTGTCTGGGATTAGCTTGCGGTAGAATATGCCATCTGATTCTACGTATCAAAAGTTTTTCTAGGATTTTCCCTAGCACTGATAGTAATCCTATAGGTCTGAAGGATTTAGGGGTTGTGTAATTTTCTTTACCTGGTTTCCTTAGGATTATAACTCTAGCTTCTTTCCATGGTTTCGGGAAGAGAGACAGGTCGAGGCATTTATTTGCGATACTTAAAAAAGCCTCTCGGTTCTGGGATATCGCCGCAGCACATATATCAGCCGTGAAACCGTCTGGGCCGGGCGCCTTTTTTGGCCTAAAGCTATTGACCACATAATTTAACTCGGCAATTGTGAATGGAGGATCTAAATTATCTGATGATTTTGATAATGTTAGTTGGTTCGCCTTATTTCTTGTTTCCTTGTGGTCTGTGTCATCATCTTCTTCTTTGTCATCTAAGAAGAAGACATCAGTTAACCACTTTACCGATTCCTCCGCGCTCAATGCTAGGTCGTTTCTAAAAAGTGTCTGATCTTCGTGTTTCCGAGCGGTTTTAGCAATAACTCTATAGATACCGTCCCATATGCTCTCTCGGTCTTGTTTCGAGCAAAGTTTTTCCAACTCTCGGTCTGGGCTTTCTTTGCTTCCACTTCATATCTCTCTTTGGCTGCCAGGAACTCTTTAACTACCCACTGTCTACGACTGGGAGCAGCGCATTGTATTCTCCTTTTCTTGGTATTCACTTCCTTTTTCATTTTTTCTAGGTCTTCATTCCACCACGCTATTCTAATTTTCGTCTTAGTTTTAATTAAAGGAATACATTTCTCACATGCTTTTTTAATACTCTCTATATACTGGTCTACCACCTTTTCCAAAGTTAATTTGTCTTCGATACTATCTATAGTACTTTTTTCCAATTTTTTATCTTTTAGCTGATTTTTGAATTCTTCGCTAAATGCTAACCAGTTGGCCTTTTTAGTGTTATAAATTTTTGTTGAACTTTTTTGCTTATACGTTGGTTTTTTAAGTTTAATATTGTATAATATTGCGTTGTGGTCTGAGCTAGTCATTTCTTTGTCCACTCTCCAGTCATTGACGAACCCAAGTAATTCCATTGAACATGCAGTTATGTCAACATGACTTTTATACTGTTTACCTCCTCTTATCGTATCAAATGTCGGTTCATTGCCGACATTTAGGATGTGTAGGTCAACCTCCTCTAAAGTTCCTGATAAAGCTTCCCCTCTGTAATCCTCTTTGACACTTCCCCCACCATGTACTCCAGGCATTTGCATCTCCGCCGAGCAATATTTTACTTGTTCCTATCTCTCCTAAAATTGTTTTTATTGTATCTAGGTAAGGTTCTATCGGCAGATAGTCCTCCAAGTATATTGATATGACTCCCAGGGTCCACTCATTAGTTTTTTAACATAGCAACTGCTATATTTTCCGTGGTCAATGTAGGCCTTTCGATAATGTCCACATCTTCGTCAAAGACTATAATTGCTGCCTTGATTGGCTTTGTCCTATTTCTATTACACTGGATTACTCTAGTTCCAGCTTGTACCTTAAGGTCTCCTGGGCGCCGACATATGGTTCTTGTACTAATGAAAAGGAAACCCCCTTTTTGATGGCTTCAATCATTAATTCATTAGTTGCCAACTTTTTCTTTTGTAAATTGGCTTGCACTATTTTATAATTTTTCCAGACTTGAAGGGCCTGTGTACCTATTGGTATGCTACTTACCACCTTGTCAACCTTAGCAGTACGCTACCGACGAGCGAGCCAACGTTTCCCATCTTCTCTTAACTGGGCACTCCAGATCAAATGCGTTGTGATCTTTTTATCTATCTTTGCATGAAAACAATTACGACAGGATGGTGCATTCCCAGCTAACCAGTCCGCACATTCGGCTCTCATGTGCGGACCCCCCACAATGGCTACAAAGTTCGACTGATTCTTTGCAATACTTACGACCATGGCCATACCCCAAGCATCGAGAACACTGTACGAGGGGGACTGATCTTCAACACGAACTCGCTGTAGGTCGATATGCACCTTCCCGCAACAGTTAATCGTTGCCAAACCTGCGAGGACACCTGAATGACTACATGATTTGTATGTACGTTTCTTGTTTTTCTTCTATATTTCACCATTAGCCTCTGCTCTTCGCTACTTATATCTCCAATGAGGTGATGATTTTGTTTCTCAAGTGCTGTTACTATATCGTCGTCGGAGTTATATGACAGTACATCTCTTAATATTATGAGTGGATCTTTATTCTTTACTTCTTCTACTTGTAGACTTCCTCCTGAGTTTTTGATTTTTTCTGTAACCTTTGCAATCTCCTCTTTTGTATTGCAGCCTATAATAACCTTTTGGTCTTTGGCTTTGCGTAACCTTTCAATTTGGATGCCTTCGCTTTTGGCATTTATTGCAGTTCTTATTTTGTCAATGACCTCGCCGCTGGTATCTTTCTCCTCACCCGAAGAGACTACAACTGAATGTATCTGTTTTGGTCTTTTGGTAGTAGCCGCTGCTTGGGCATATGATAAGAAGTCCTTATTATTTTGAGGAGCTTGTTTAAGTTGTTCCGTCAAAATTACTGTATGTTGTTTACAGTCGTCAACCATTTTTGTGTGCTCCTGTAATTTTACTATCAACTTTTCCATTAGCTCGGTCGAGGGCGATCCAGCTACGTTTGAGGTTGTAGTACGTATTTCAGACAGTTCTGCCGAGTGCTCTTTCTCCCGCTTTAGTATTGTAACCTCTGCTCGGCATTTCTCTAATTGAACCTGCAACGTTTGACAGGACTCGCTAAGCCTCAGTATAATCTCGTACATTCCTCAATATTATTCAGCACCGTTTCTTTTATCGTCGTTCTTATGTTACCCGATTGCTCCATCTGACTCTTGGCTTCTTGATATAGCCGATTTGCTTTGGCAGATAAGCTCGCCAAAGAACTACCAGGAGATGACATACCGGTATGGATGAGAGATGCTTCTGGAATGCGCGTTTTAGCAGGAGACCCAGGAGTGCTACCTCCAATTGTCATCGGACCTTGCTTACGTGAGGTGCCGGTGGCCAGCACTCCAGAAGTCGTTACTGTAATTTTGGGTTTCACTGGACCAGCAGCACTGTCAACTTTCGATTTGGAAGACATTTTACCAAAAAAAAAAAATAATAATAATAATAATAATAATAATTAAAGGAAACAAAAATAAAGAAGAACGTGAAATTAAGATGAAAAGAAAGGATTTGCAAGCTATTTATAGATATGATTATTCCAGAAGCTCAACTAAAACAACTTATCGTTTTTTTTTTTTTTTTTTTAATTTTATTTTATTTTTTCCTTATTTTATTTTACAAATTGACAAATCCTACGGAGCCAATTAAAAGGTCTTAAATTGCTGATTAAAATGAGCCGTCACACTATTAGTCTATGTTAAGCCGTTATCGAGATATATCTCGCGGGGGTGAGGCAACCTCGAGCCGGGGGTGAGTTTCGTGGGCGTTACTTTAAAGAGGTATTTGAGAACTGACAAGTGGGGGGTTAGGTGGTCAAGGGGGGTGGGGGGGATTTGGAGTTATGAAACTTTTGGGAGGGGCTCAAGATCCTGACTCATTTGAGTCCAAACTCGAGTAATTTTGGATGTTGGTTTAGGGAGTGCTCTCGAGGCTTACCAGGACCAAGTCACTGGAGTCTTCAGTCGGGGCGTGGCGGAGCTCCCTAACAATTGTCTTCGAAGTCTTCACGTCGGGCCCGTTGACGCCGTCGTAACGAGGTAAACACGTGCTAACCGCGTGGTCTTAATTTCATTAGACCATGCGGTTTTATAGGTTATGTACACTGATTTTGATATGCTAATAACTTCGTCAGATTTTCGAATATTTTAGCGAAATTTTCACCGTTAGATAGATGTTAACAGCACCTAACTAGATAACCTTAAGTCAATTAAGCAAACACTGACCTTCGTATTGTTTTTCACCATCAAAGTCTAGGAGTTCCAGTTCTTTAATCCTTCAGGATAAAGGTTGTCCACATAAATCAGGTTTATTGAACACCAACTCACATCACCACATCACTTTTCACAAATATTGTAAATTTTACAGCACTTATTAATTTTTAAAGACGCAGCCGACGTTTACGCTGCCGTTATCTACGCGGTTCGGTTAGGTTAGGTTAGGTTAGGTTAGGTTAGGTTAGGTTAGGTTAGGTTAGGTTAGGTTAGGTTAGGTTAGGTTAGGTTAGGTTAGGTTAGGTTAGGTTAGGTTAGGTTAGAGTTAGGTTAGGTTAGGTTGGGTTAGGTTGGGATTGGGTTAGGTTGGGATTGGGTTAGGTTAGGTTGGGTTAGGTTAGGTTAGGTTAGGTTGGGTTGGGTTAGGTTAGGTTAGGTTAGGTTAGGTTAGGTTAGGTTAGGTTAGGTTAGGTTGGGTTAGGTTAGGTTAGGTTAGGTTAGGTTAGGTTGGGTTAGGTTGGGTTGGGTTGGGTTGGGTTAGGTTAGGTTGGGTTGGGTTAGGTTGGGTTGGGTTGGGTTGGGTTAGGTTGGGTTAGGTTGGGTTGGGTTGGGTTAGGTTAGGTTAGGTTAGGTTAGGTTAGGTTGGGTTGGGATTGGGTTGGGTTAGGTTAGGTTGAGTTGGGTTAGGTTGGGTTAGGTTAGGTTAGGTTAGGTTGAGTTGGGTTAGGTTAGGTTGGAGTTAGGTTAGGTTAGGATTGGGTTAGGTTAGGTTAGGTTGGGTTAGGTTAGGTTAGGTTGGGTTAGGTTAGGTTAGGTTGAGTTGGGTTGGGTTAGGTTGGGTTAGGTTAGGTTAGGTTGAGTTAGGTTAGGTTAAGGTTAGGTTAGGTTGAGTTAGGTTAGGTTGAGTTAGGTTAGGTTAGAGTTAGGTTAGGTTGAGTTAGGTTAGGTTAGGTTAGGTTAGGTTAGAGTTAGGTTAGGTTAGAGTTGGGTTAGGTTAGGTTGGAGTTAGGTTAGGTTAGAGTTGGGTTAGGTTAGAGTTGGGTTAGGTTGGGATTGGGTTAGGTTGGGTTAGGTTAGGTTAGGTTAAGGTTAGGTTAGGTTAAGGTTAGGTTAGGTTAGGTTGGAGTTAGGTTAGGTTGGGTTAGGTTAGAGTTAGGTTAGGTTGAGTTAGGTTAGGTTGAGTTAGGTTAGGTTGGGATTGGGTTAGGTTAGGTTGAGTTAGGTTAGGTTGAGTTAGGTTAGGTTAGGTTAGAGTTAGGTTAGGTTAGGTTAGGTTAGGTTAAGGTTAGGTTAGGTTAGGTTAGGTTGAGTTAGGTTAGGTTGGGTTAGGTTAGGTTAGAGTTAGGTTAGGTTAGAGTTAGGTTAGGTTAGAGTTAGGTTAGGTTAAGGTTAGGTTGGGATTGGGTTAGGTTAGAGTTAGGTTAGGTTAGAGTTGGGTTAGGTTGGGTTAGGTTAGAGTTAGGTTAGGTTGGGATTGGGTTAGGTTGGAGTTAGGTTAGGTTAGAGTTAGGTTAGGTTAGAGTTAGGTTAGGTTAGGTTAGAGTTAGGTTAGGTTAGAGTTGGGTTAGGTTAGAGTTGGGTTAGGTTGGGTTGGGTTAGGTTGGAGTTAGGTTAGGTTAGAGTTAGGTTAGGTTAGGTTAGAGTTAGGTTAGGTTGAGTTAGGTTAGGTTGGAGTTAGGTTGGGTTAGGTTGGGATTGGGTTAGGTTGGGTTAGGTTAGGTTAGGTTAGGTTGGGTTAGGTTAGGTTAGGTTGGGTTAGGTTAGGTTAGGTTGAGTTAGGTTAGGTTGGTTAGGTTAGGTTAGGTTAGAGTTAGGTTAGGTTGAGTTAGGTTAGGTTGAGTTAGGTTAGGTTGGAGTTGGGTTAGGTTAGGTTAAGGTTAGGTTGGGTTGGAGTTAGGTTAGGTTAGGATTGGGTTAGGTTGGGTTAGGTTAGGTTGGGTTAGGTTAGGTTAGGTTGGTTAGGTTAGGTTGGAGTTAGGTTAGGTTGGTTAGGTTAGGTTGGGTTGGAGTTAGGTTAGGTTAGGTTGAGTTAGGTTAGGTTGAGTTAGGTTAGGTTAAGGTTAGGTTAGGTTGGGATTAGGTTAGGTTAGGTTAAGGTTAGGTTAGGTTAGGTTAGGTTAGGTTAGGTTGAGTCGCATAATGTTTTTGGTATTTACGTGCTTTTTTAATATATTTCACTATACTAATTACAATTTGTGTTTCATTCATTCATCTTTACATATTTTCACTTATCTTTAGCTCTTATTTCTACTTACTCTACATAACATTTTCTGCTTATTCTATTTATTACTTGTTTCTATTATAGTTTTCTCTATTATATGGATGAAGACTATATAAGTTTACAATCTTACTATTATTCTATTTACATTATTTGTTTAGTACATTCTTATCTCTACTTACTTACTCTATCTATTACATTCATTGCTTTATACTTTCATTAGACTATCCACATATATGCTATCATATATGTTTCTACGTCTTATTTAATGTCTTGTTTTATTTATTACCTTTTTCCTACGTGTTTACAGTAATTTAGAATTTAATTCTAGTTTCCTTATTCATAACTATTTTATGTATATTATCTAATTCTATTTTTTATTCCTAGTTCGAGCTCTAAGTTTAGCCTATCCCTTGCATACACAGGACACTCAACAATTATATGTGCCACAGTTTCTTTTTTAGAGATGTCACAGCTGCACGATGGGCTCTCCTTGCACTTAAAACGATACAAGTATTCGGAGAATCCGCCATGCCCCGTCATAAGTTGCACCAATGCACAATCGAGATTTGTTTTTCTAATAATAGGGTACGCCTTAATTACGTCTGGGAAAAAGATTCTAGTCACTGACGCTGTTCCTCCCTCTTTATAGCGCCGGTTCCATTCATCAAGGGACTCCAGGCGGATTTGTCTTTTGACGAAGGAAACCGGGCACTTCTCATAATCGGGTCTTCTTTTTTTTTTTTATTTTTAAGGCAGCCTCCTTCGCCAATTCATCCGCCCTTTCATTCCCTTTCGTTCCTTTGTGTGCCTTTACCCAAAACAAGTGAGTGCTACCTTTATTTTTGCTAATCCTGTCTATGTTCCTCCTAATCTCTGCTACTAAAGGATGTGACGAGGAATACTGAGCAATTGTCTGCAGAGCGGACCTGGAGTCGCTATAGATGTTGTAATTTTGTCCCGGGTTTTAACCATATGTTTTGTTGCTTGAAGAAGGGCAAGTAATTCCGCCTGGTACACGGTGCAGAAGTGTCCCAATTTAAATTTTTGGTACTGGTCTCGGCGACGCCATTCCAAATCGATAGCGCCGCTCCGACTTTTCCCTCAATTTTACTGCCATCCAGTAAATATATTTATGGTCTTGCTGTTACTTAGTTCCACCTCTGCACCGCCCCAGACACATAAATTCCAGCCCTTTCTGCTCCGCCGGATGTGGCATCTCTACATACGGTAATTTCCTTCCATTTCCCTATCTCCAACAACTCTCCGGGAGAAGCCTTTTTCACTTCATAGAGAGCAGCTGCTTCTCGGATTCTAATGTCCAAGGGAGCAACCCGGCAAGCAGTAGGCCGAATGCAAAGAGACTGTCCTGTACGCTCTAATAATTTTTTGGACAAAACCTCTTTGTACTGCGTCGAGCTGCCTTCTGATCAATATCTTACTGGTTGCCATCGACCATGCGCTTGCTGCGTACATAATAACAGGCTCAACACAGCGATATATAGTGTCCTGATTACTTCAGAATTTAGTCCCCAGTGAACCTTTGCGGCTCTCGACAGTTGAGCATACAAGTTTTGAGACTTCCGACACACATTTTTACATGTGTTAAAGGTTTTATATGAATTTGAGTTGCTTAGAAATTGAAACAAATGAATCTTTATTAAATTTAATCATAATGTAATAAATTATATAACCACTTTATGGCAACTAAATCGTTGTTGATGTAGGTGCCAATCTTTGGACTAGCAAATGATTAATGTTTTTGGTATTTACGTGCTTTTTTAATATATTTCACTATACTAATTACAATTTGTGTTTTCATTCATTCATCTTTTACATATTTTCACTTATCTTTAGCTCTTATTTCTACTTACTCTACATAACATTTTCTGCTGAGTTGTACTTAGAGTGAAACAAATGAATCTTTATTAAATTCAATCATAATGTAATAAATTATATAACCACTTTACTTGGCAAGTGAACCGTTGATGTAGGTGCCAATCTTTGGTTTGCTTAAATGATTAATGTTTTGGTATTTACAAAATACTTATCAAATCGTTTCTCTGTTGAAAATATACCATTCAAGAATGTTCACTTATGGCTTATGATGATTATGTAATGGCATATACAAATGAATTGACGTTTGTTAGTTTCGCCAAAACTCGAAAAAGGCTATATCGATTTGCTTAATTTTGATTTTAAAATATTTTAGTACACCTGGGAAGGTTTAAAGGGTGATAAAATATAAAGAATTTGCAAATGACAGGCGGTATGAAATTCTCTAGGTCAGCTAGTCCATTATGCGATTATAAATGAACATCACCTAAACCTCTAAACCAATTTACCTTTAAATTATAATTACTTACTATAAACTAATTTTTGGAATAAGTCACTTATAAATTCGAAATATCTTCTTAATTGCTATTGGTTTTCTAAATAAAAAATGTATATGTATCGAATAAACAAAAATTTTCAGATTTGCTTGAAGATACCCTGAAGTGTATAGAACTATACATCCATACATACTTATCGGTCTGTTATAGTAAACTACAGGACATAGACCACTCCCATAGCTAGGATTTGCTATAATCGCAATACTTGCCAAGCGGACTGGCGATCGAAGTACTAGACCACTAGCATTTCAGACGATGCTGCCCATTTTCGGTGTGATAAAATTATATCACATGATATGTATATAATATGTACAATTATAAAATGAGTACTATAGTCATAACTTCGTAAATATTTAAGATTAAGTTATAAATCGGATGTCGGTAAATATGAGCTAACATCTGTACAGAGTGAAACAAATGAATCTTTATTAAATTCAATCATAATGTAATAAATTATATAACCACTTTACTTGGCAAGTGAACCGTTGATGTAGGTGCCAATCTTTGGTTTGCTTAAATGATTAATGTTTTGGTATTTACAAAATACTTATCAAATCGTTTCTCTGTTGAAAATATACCATTCAAGAATGTTCACTTATGGCTTATGATGATTATGTAATGGCATATACAAATGAATTGACGTTTGTTAGTTTCGCCAAAACTCGAAAAAAGGCTATATCGATTTGCTTAATTTTGATTTTAAAATATTTTAGTACACCTGGGAAGGTTTAAAGGGTGATAAAATATAAAGAATTTGCAAATGACAGGCGGTATGAAATTCTCTAGGTCAGCTAGTCCATTATGCGATTATAAATGAACATCACCTAAACCTCTAAACCAATTTACCTTTAAATTATAATTACTTACTATACACTAATTTTTGGAATAAGTCACTTATAAATTCGAAATATCTTCTTAATTGCTATTGGTTTCTAAATAAAAATGTATATGTATCGAATAAACAAAAATTTTCAGATTTGCTTGAAGATACCCTGAAGTGTATAGAACTATACATCCATACATACTTATCGGTCTGTTATAGTAAACTACAGGACATAGACCACTCCCATAGCTAGGATTTGCTATAATCGCAATACTTGCCAAGCGGACTGGCGATCGAAGTACTAGACCACTAGCATTTCAGACGATGCTGCCCATTTTCGGTGTGATAAAATTATATCACATGATATGTATATAATATGTACAATTATAAAATGAGTACTATAGTCATAACTTCGTAAATATTTAAGATTAAGTTATAAATCGGA